>JANJGN010000401.1:0-542478 GCA_026770705.1 Isurus oxyrinchus
GCTGTTTTGAACTGTGAAAAACCTGCTGTCCTCTCGCTGTTTTAAACTGTGAAAACCCTGCTCTCCTCTAGCTGTTTTGAACTGTGAAAAACCTGCTGTCCTCTCGCTGTTTTAAACAGAGAAAACCCTGCTCACCTCTCGCTGTTTTAAACAGTGAAAACGCTGCTTATCTCTCATTGTTTTAAACTGTGAAAACCATGCTCTCCTCTCGCTGTTTGAAACTGTGAAAAACCTGCTCTCCTCTCGCTGTTTAAAAGTTTGAAAACCCTGCTCTCCTCTCGCTGTTTTAAACTGTGAAATTCCTGCTCTCCACTCGCTATTTTAAACTGTTGAAAAAACTGATCCCCTCTCGTTGTTTTAAACTGTTTAAATCCTGCTCACCACTCGTTGTTTTAAACTGTGAAAAACCTCCACTCCTCTCGCTGTTTTAAACAGTGAAAACCCTGCTCTCCTCTCGCTGTTTTAAACGGTGAAAACCCTGCTCTCCTCTCGCTGTTTTAAACTGTGAAATTCCTGTCTCCTCTTGCTGTATTAAACAGTGAAAAACCTGCTCACCTCTCGGTGTTTTAAACTGTGAGAACCCTGCTCTCCTCTCGCTGTTTTCAACTGTGAAAACCCTGTTTTCCTCTCGCTGTTCTAAACTGTGAAAAAGCTGCTCTCCTCTCGCTGTTCTAAACTGTGAAAAAACCTGCTCTCCTCTCGCTGTTTAAAAGTTTGAAAACCCTGCTCTCCTCTCGCTGTTTTAAACTGTGAAATTCAAGCTCTCCACTCGCTATGTTAAACTGTGAAAAACCTGCTTCCCTCTCGTTGTTTTAAACTGTTTAAATCCTGCTCACCACTCGTTGTTTTAAACTGTGAAAAACCTCCACTCCTCTCGCTGTTTTTAAACAGTGAAAACCCTGCTCTCCTCTCGCTGTTTTTAAACTGTGAAAACCCTGCTCTCCTCTCGCTGTTTTAAACTGTGAAATTCCTGTCTCTTCTCGCTGTTTTAAACAGTGAAAAAACCTGCTCACCTCTCGGTGTTTTAAACTGTGAGAACCCTGCTCTCCTCTCGCTGTTTTCAACTGTGAAAACCCTGTTTTCCTCTCGCTGTTCTAAACTGTGAAAAAGCTGCTCTCCTCTCGCTGTTTTAAACTGTGAAATTCCTGCTCTTCTCTCGCTGTATTAAACTGTGAAAAAGCTGCTCTCCTCTCGCTGTTTTTAAACTGTGAAAACCCAGTTTTTCCTCTCGCTGTTTTAAACTGTGAAAAAGCTGCTCTCCTCTCGCTGTTTTTAACAGTGAAAACCCTGCTCTCCTCTCGCTGTTTTAAACTGTGAAAACCCTGTTTTCCTCTCGCTGTTTTAAACTGTGAAAAATCTGCTCTCCTCTTGCTGTTTTTAACAGTGAAAACCCTGCTCTCCTCGCGCTGTTTTAAAACTGTGAAATTCCTGCTCTCCAATCGCTTTTTTAAACTGTGAAATACCTGCTCCCCTCTCGTTGTTTTAAACTGTTTAAATCCTGCTCACCACTCGTTGTTCTAAACTGTGAAAAACCTCCACTCCTCTCGCTGTTTTAAACTGTGAAATCCCTGCTCTCCTCTCGCTGTTTTAAACTGTGAAAACCCTGCTCTCCTCTAGCTGTTTTAAATTGTGAAATACCTGCTCTCCTCTCGCTGTTTTAAACTGTGAAAACCCTGCTCTCCTCTAGCTGTTTTGAACTGTGAAAAACCTGCTCTCCTCTCGCTGTTTTAACTGTGAAAACGCTGCTTACCTCTCGTTGTTTTAAACTGTGAAAACCCTGCTCTCCTCTCGCTGTTTTAAACTGTGAAAACCCTGCTCTCCTCTAGCTGTTTTAAATTGTGAAATACCTGCTCTCCTCTCGCTGTTTTAAACTGTGAAAACCCTGCTCTCCTCTAGCTGTTTTGAACTGTGAAAAACCTGCTCTCCTCTCGCTGTTTTAAACTGTGAAAACCCTGCTCTCCTCTAGCTGTTTTAAATTGTGAAATACCTGCGCTCCTCTCGCTGTTTTAAACTGTGAAAACCCTGCTCTCCTCTAGCTGTTTTGAACTGTGAAAAACCTGGTCTCCTCTCGCTGTTTTAAACTGTGAAAACCCTGCTCTCCTCTAGCTGTTTTGAACTGTGAAACAGCTGCTGTCCTCTCGCTGTTTTAAACAGTGAAAACCCTGCTCACCTCTCGCTGTTTTAAACAGTGAAAACGCTGCTTACCTCTCGTTGTTTTAAACTGTGAAAACCCTGCTCACCTCTCGCTGTTTGAAACTGTGAAAAACCTGCTCTCCTCTCGCTGTTTAAAAGTTTGAAAACCCTGCTCTCCTCTCGCTGTTTTAAACTGTGAAATTCCTGCTCTCCACTCGCTATGTTAAACTGTGAAAAACCTGCTTCCCTCTCGTTGTTTTAAACTGTTTAAATCCTGCTCACCACTCGTTGTTTTAAACTGTGAAAAACCTCCACTCCTCTCGCTGTTTTAAACAGTGAAAACCCTGCTCTCCTCTCGCTGTTTTAAACTGTGAAAACCCTGCTCTCCTCTCGCTGTTTTAAACTGTGAAATTCCTGTCTCTTCTCGCTGTTTTAAACAGTGAAAAACCTGCTCACCTCTCGGTGTTTTAAACTGTGAGAACCCTGCTCTCCTCTTGCTGTTTTCAACTCTGAAAACCCTGTTTTCCTCTCGCTGTTCTAAACTGTGAAAAAGCTGCTCTCCTCTCGCTGTTTTAAACTGTGAAATTCCTGCTCTTCTCTCGCTGTTTTAAACTGTGAAAAAGCTGCTCTCCTCTCGCTGTTTTAAACTGTGAAAACCCAGTTTTCCTCTCGCTGTTTTAAACTGTGAAAAAGCTGCTCTCCTCTCGCTGTTTTTAACAGTGAAAACCCTGCTCTCCTCTCGCTGTTTTAAACTGTGAAATTCCTGCCCTCCACTCGCTATTTTAAACTGTGAAAAACCTGCTCCCCTCTCGTTGTTTTAAACTGTTTAAATCCTGCTCACCACTCGTTGTTTTAAACTGTGATAAACTTGCACTCCTCTCGCTGTTTTAAACAGTGAAAAACCTGCTCTCCTCTCGCTGTTTTAAACTGTGAAAATAGTGCTCTCCTCTCGCTGTTTTAAACTGTGAAATTCCTCCTCTCCTCTCTCTGTTTTAAACAGTGAAAACACTGCTCTCCTCTTGCTGTTTTAAACTGTGAAAAACTGGCGCTCCTCTCGCTGTTTTAAACAGTGATAACCCTGCTCTCCTCTCGCAGTTTTAAACTGTGAAAACCCTGCTCTCCTCCTGCTGTTTTAAAATGTGAAAACCCTGCTCTCCTCTCGCTGATTTAAACAGTGAAAACCCTGCTGTCCTCTAGCTGTTTTAAACTTTGAAAAAACTGCTCTCCTCTAGTTGTTTTAAACTGTGAGAACCCAGCTCTCCTCTAGTTGTTTTAAACTGTTTAAATCCTGCTCACTACTCGTTGTTTTAAACTGTGGAAAACCCGCTCTCCTCTCGCTGTTTTAAACTGTGAAAACCCTGCTCTCCTCTCGCTGTTTTAAACTGTGAAAACCCTGCTCTCCTCTAGCTGTTTTGAACTGTGAAAAACCTGCTGTCCTCTCGCTGTTTTAAACTGTGAAAACCCTGCTCTCCTCTAGCTGTTTTGAACTGTGAAAAACCTGCTGTCCTCTCGCTGTTTTAAACAGAGAAAACCCTGCTCACCTCTCGCTGTTTTAAACAGTGAAAACGCTGCTTATCTCTCATTGTTTTAAACTGTGAAAACCATGCTCTCCTCTCGCTGTTTGAAACTGTGAAAAACCTGCTCTCCTCTCGCTGTTTAAAAGTTTGAAAACCCTGCTCTCCTCTCGCTGTTTTAAACTGTGAAATTCCTGCTCTCCACTCGCTATTTTAAACTGTGAAAAAACTGATCCCCTCTCGTTGTTTTAAACTGTTTAAATCCTGCTCACCACTCGTTGTTTTAAACTGTGAAAAACCTCCACTCCTCTCGCTGTTTTAAACAGTGAAAACCCTGCTCTCCTCTCGCTGTTTTAAACGGTGAAAACCCTGCTCTCCTCTCGCTGTTTTAAACTGTGAAATTCCTGTCTCCTCTTGCTGTATTAAACAGTGAAAAACCTGCTCACCTCTCGGTGTTTTAAACTGTGAGAACCCTGCTCTCCTCTCGCTGTTTTCAACTGTGAAAACCCTGTTTTCCTCTCGCTGTTCTAAACTGTGAAAAAGCTGCTCTCCTCTCGCTGTTTTAAACTGTGAAAAAGCTGCTCTTCTCTGGCTGTTTTAAACTGTGAAAAAGCTGCTCTCCTCTCGCTGTTTTGAACTGTGAAAACCCAGTTTTCCTCTCGCTGTTTTAAACTGTGAAAAAGCTGCTCTCCTCTCGCTGTTTTTAACAGTGAAAACCCTGCTCTCCTCTCGCTGTTTTAAACTGTGAAATTCCTGCACTCCACTCGCTATTTTAAACTGTGAAAAACCTGCTCCCCTCTCGTTGTTTTAAACTGTTTAAATCCTGCTCACCACTCGTTGTTTTAAACTGTGATAAACTTGCACTCCTCTCGCTGTTTTAAACAGTGAAAAACCTGCTCTCCTCTCGCTGTTTTAAACTGTGAAAATAGTGCTCTCCTCTCGCTGTTTTAAACTGTGAAATTCCTGCTCTCCTCTCTCTGTTTTAAACAGTGAAAACACTGCTCTCCTCTTGCTGTTTTAAACTGTGAAAACCCAGTTTTCCTCTCGCTGTTTTAAACTGTGATAACCCTGCTCTCCTCTCGCAGTTTTAAACTGTGAAAACCCTGCTCTCCTCCTGCTGTTTTAAAATGTGAAAACCCTGCTCTCCTCTCGCTGTTTTAAACAGTGAAAACCCTGCTCTCCTCTCGGTGTTTTAAACTGTGAAAACCCTGCTCTCCTCCTGCTGTTTTAAAATGTGAAAACCCTGCTCTCCTCTAGCTGTTTTAAACTGTGAAAAAACTGCTCTCCTCTCGCTGTTTTAAACTGTGAGAACCCAGCTCTCCTCTAGTTGTTTTAAACTGTTTAAATCCTGCTCACTACTCGTTGTTTTAAACTGTGGAAAACCTGCTCTCCTCTCGCTGTTTTAAACTGTGAAAACCCTGCTCTCCTCTCGCTGTTTTAAACTGTGAAAACCCTGCTCTCCTCTAGGTGTTTTGAACTGTGAAAAACCTGCTGTCCTCTCGCTGTTTTAAACTGTGAAAACCCTGCTCTCCTCTAGCTGTTTTGAACTGTGAAAAACCTGCTGTCCTCTCGCTGTTTTAAACAGAGAAAACCCTGCTCACCTCTCGCTGTTTTAAACAGTGAAAACGCTGCTTACCTCTCATTGTTTTAAACTGTGAAAACCATGCTCTCCTCTCGCTGTTTGAAACTGTGAAAAACCTGCTCTCCTCTCGCTGTTTAAAAGTTTGAAAACCCTGCTCTCCTCTCGCTTTTTTAAACTGTGAAATTCCTGCTCTCCACTCGCTATTTTAAACTGTGAAAAACCTGCTCCCCTCTCGTTGTTTTAAACTGTTTAAATCCTGCTCACCACTCGTTGTTTTAAACTGTGAAAAACCTCCACTCCTCTCGCTGTTTTAAACAGTGAAAACCCTGCTCTCCTCTCGCTGTTTTAAACTGTGAAAACCCTGCTCTCCTCTCGCTGTTTTAAACTGTGAAATTCCTGTCTCCTCTTGCTGTATTAAACAGTGAAAAACCTGCTCACCTCTCGGTGTTTTAAACTGTGAGAACCCTGCTCTCCTCTCGCTGTTTTCAACTCTGAAAACCCTGTTTTCCTCTCGCTGTTCTAAACTGTGAAAAAGCTGCTCTCCTCTCGCTGTTTTAAACTGTGAAATTCCTGCTCTTCTCTCGCTGTTTTAAACTGTGAAAAAGCTGCTCTCCTCTCGCTGTTTTAAACTGTGAAAACCCAGTTTTCCTCTCGCTGTTTTAAACTGTGAAAAAGCTGCTCTCCTCTCGCTGTTTTTAACAGTGAAAACCCTGCTCACCTCTCGCTGTTTTAAACTGTGAAATTCCTGCTCTCCACTCGCTATTTTAAACTGTGAAAAACCTGCTCCCCTCTCGTTGTTTTAAACTGTTTAAATCCTGCTCACCACTCGTTGTTTTAAACTGTGATAAACCTGCACTCCTCTCGCTGTTTTGAACAGTGAAAAACCTGCTCTCCTCTCGCTGTTTTAAACTGTGAAAATAGTGCTCTCCTCTCGCTGTTTTAAACTGTGAAATTCCTGCTCTCCTCTCTCTGTTTTAAACAGTGAAAACACTGCTCTCCTCTTGCTGTTTTAAACTGTGAAAAACTGGCTCTCCTCTCGCTGTTTTAAACAGTGATAACCCTGCTCTCCTCTCGCAGTTTTAAAATGTGAAAACCCTGCTCTCCTCTCGCTGTTTTAAACAGTGAAAACCCTGCTCTCCTCTAGCTGTTTTAAACTGTGAAAAAACTGCTCTCCTCTCGCTGTTTTAAACTGTGAGAACCCAGCTCTCCTCTAGTTGTTTTAAACTGTTTAAATCCTGCTCACTACTCGTTGTTTTAAACTGTGGAAAACCTGCTCTCCTCTCGCTGTTTTAAACTGTGAAACCCCTGCTCTCCTCTAGCTGTTTTGAACTGTGAAAAACCTGCTGTCCTCCCGCTGTTTTAAACTGTGAAAACCGTGCTCACCTCTCGCTGTTTTGAACTGTGAAAAACCTGCTGTCCTCTCGCTGTTTTAAACAGAGAAAACCCTGCTCACCTCTCGCTGTTTTAAACGGTGAAAACGCTGCTTACCTCTCATTGTTTTAAACTGTGAAAACCCTGCTCTCCTCTCGCTGTTTGAAACTGTGAAAAACCTGCTCTCCTCTCGCTGTTTAAAAGTTTGAAAACCCTGCTCTCCTCTCGCTGTTTTAAACTGTGAAATTCCTGCTCTCCACTCGCTATTTTAAACTGTGAAAAACCTGCTCCCTTCTCGTTGTTTTAAACTGTTTAAATCCTGCTCACCACTCGTTGTTTTAAACTGTGAAAAACCTCCACTCCTCTCGCTGTTTTAAACAGTGAAAACCCTGCTCTCCTCTCGCTGTTTTAAACTGCGAAAACCCTGCTCCCCTCTCGCTGTTTTAAACTGTGAGAACCCTGCTCTCCTCTCGATGTTTTAAACAGTGAAATTCCTGCTCTCCTCTCGATGTTTTAAACAGTGAAAAACCTGCTCACCTCTCGGTGTATTAAACTGTGAGAACCCTGCTCTCCTCTCGCTGTTTTCAACTGTGAAAACCCTGTTTTCCTCTCGCTGTTCTAAACTGTGAAAAACCTGCTCTCCTCTCGCTGTTTTAAAATGTGAAATTCCTGCTCTCCTCTCGCTGTTTTAAACTGTGAAATTCCCGCTCTTCTCTCGCTGTTTTAAACTGTGAAAAAGCTGCTCTCCTCTCGCTGTTTTAAACTGTGAAAACCCTGTTTTCCTCTCGCTGTTTTAAACTGTGAAAAATCTGCTCTCCTCTTGCTGTTTTTAACAGTGAAAACCCTGCTCTCCTCTCGCTGTTTAAAACTGTGAAATTCCTGCTCTCCAATCGCTATTTTAAACTGTGAAATACCTGCTCCCCTCTCGTTGTTTTAAACTGTTTAAATCCTGCTCACCACTCGTTGTTCTAAACTGTGAAAAACCTCCACTCCTCTCGCTGTTTTAAACAGTGAAAACCCTGCTCTCCTCTCGCTGTTTTAAACTGTGAAAACCCTGCTCTCCTCTCGATGTTTTAAACTGTGAAATTCCTGCTCTCCTCTCGCTGTTTTCAACAGTGAAAAACCTGCTCACCTCTCGGTGTTTTAAACTGTGAGAACCCTGCTCTCCTCTCGCTGTTTTAAACAGTGAAAACCCTGCTCTCCTCTCGCTAATTTAAACTGTGAAAAACCTGCTCTCCTCTCACTGTTTTAAACTGTGAAAAACCTGCTCTCCTCTCGCAGTTTTAAACAGCGAAATTCCTGTTCTCCTTTCGCTGTTTTAAACTGTGAGAACCCTGCTCCCCTCTCGTTTCTTTAAACTGTTTAAATCCTGCTCTCCTCTCGCTGTTTTGAACTGTGAAATTCCTGCTCTCCTCTCGCTGTTTTAAACAGTGATAACCCTGCTCTCCTCTCGCTGTTTTAAACTGTGAAAATACCTGCTCCCCTCTGGCTGCTTCAATACTGCGAAAATCCCAGCTCACCTCTCGCTGTTTTAAACTGTGAAAATAGTGCTCTCCTCTCGCTGTTTTAAACTGTGAAAACCCTGCTCTCCTCTAGCTGTTTTGAACTGTGAAAAACCTGCTGTTCCCTCGCTGTTTTAAACTGTGAAAACCCAGCTCTCCTCTTGCTGTTTTGAACTGTGAAAAACCTGCTCACCTCTCGCTGTTTAAAAGTTTGAAAACCCAGCTCTCCTCTCGCTGTTTTAAACTGTGAAAACCCTGCTCTCCTCTCGCTGTTTTAAACTGTGAAAAAACTGCTCTCCTGTCGCTGTTTTAAACTGAGAAAACACTGCTCTCCTCTCGCTGTTTTAAACTGTGAAAAACCTGCTCTCCTCCCGCTGTTTTAAAATGTGAAAACCCTGCTCTCCTCTCGCTGTTTTAAACAGTGAAAACACTGCTCTCCTCTCGCTTTTTTAAACTGTGAAATTCCTGCTCTCCTCTCGCTGTTCTAAACTGTGAAAAACCTGCTCGCCTCGCTGTTTTAAAATGTGAAATTCCTGCTCTCCTCTCGCTGTTTTAAACTGTGAAATTCCCGCTCTTCTCTCGCTGTTTTAAACTGTGAAAAAGCTGCTCTCCTCTCGCTGTTTTAAACTGTGAAAACCCTGTTTTCCTCTCGCTGTTTTAAACTGTGAAAAATCTGCTCTCCTCTTGCTGTTTTTAACAGTGAAAACCCTGCTCTCCTCTCGCTGTTTAAAACTGTGAAATTCCTGCTCTCCAATCGCTATTTTAAACTGTGAAATACCTGCTCCCCTCTCGTTGTTTTAAACTGTTTAAATCCTGCTCACCACTCGTTGTTCTAAACTGTGAAAAACCTCCACTCCTCTCGCTGTTTTAAACAGTGAAAACCCTGCTCTCCTCTCGCTGTTTTAAACTGTGAAAACCCTGCTCTCCTCTCGATGTTTTAAACTGTGAAATTCCTGCTCTCCTCTCGCTGTTTTCAACAGTGAAAAACCTGCTCACCTCTCGGTGTTTTAAACTGTGAGAACCCTGCTCTCCTCTCGCTGTTTTAAACAGTGAAAACCCTGCTCTCCTCTCGCTAATTTAAACTGTGAAATCCTGCTCTCCTCTCACTGTTTTAAACTGTGAAAAACCTGCTCTCCTCTCGCAGTTTTAAACAGCGAAATTCCTGTTCTCCTCTCGCTGTTTTAAACTGTGAGAACCCTGCTCCCCTCTCGTTTCTTTAAACTGTTTAAATCCTGCTCTCCTCTCGCTGTTTTGAACTGTGAAATTCCTGCTCTCCTCTCGCTGTTTTAAACAGTGATAACCCTGCTCTCCTCTCGCTGTTTTAAACTGTGAAAATACCTGCTCCCCTCTGGCTGCTTCAATACTGCGAAAATCCCAGCTCACCTCTCGCTGTTTTAAACTGTGAAAATAGTGCTCTCCTCTCGCTGTTTTAAACTGTGAAAACCCTGCTCTCCTCTAGCTGTTTTGAACTGTGAAAAACCAGCTGTTCCCTCGCTGTTTTAAACTGTGAAAACCCAGCTCTCCTCTTGCTGTTTTGAACTGTGAAAAACCTGCTCACCTCTCGCTGTTTAAAAGTTTGAAAACCCAGCTCTCCTCTCGCTGTTTTAAACTGTGAATACCCTGCTCTCCTCTCGCTGTTTTAAACTGAAAAAACTGCTCTCCTCTCGCTGTTTTAAACTGAGAAAACACTGCTCTCCTCTCGCTGTTTTAAACTGTGAAAAACCTGCTCTCCTCCCGCTGTTTTAAAATGTGAAAACCCTGCTCTCCTCTCGCTGTTTTAAACAGTGAAAACACTGCTCTCCTCTCGCTTTTTTAAACTGTGAAATTCCTGCTCTCCTCTCGCTGTTTTAAACAGTGAAAACCCTGCTCTCCTCTCGCTGTTTTAAACTGTGGAAAATCTGCTCACTTCTCGGTGTTTTAAACTGTGAGATCCCTGCTCTCCTCTCGCTGTTTTAAACTGTGAGAACTCTGCACTCCTCTAATTGCTTTAAACAGTTTAAATCCTGCTCACCACTCGTTGTTTTAAACTGTGGAAAACCTGTTCTCCTCTCGCTGTTTTAAACTGTGAAAATAGTGCTCTCCTCTAGCTGTTTTAAACTGTGAAAACTCTGCTCTCCTCTAGCTGTTTTAAACTGTGAAAACCCTGCTCTCCTCTCGCTGTTTAAAACTGTGAAATTCCTGCTCTCCACTCGCTATTTTAAACTGCGAAATTCCTGCGCTCCTCTCGCTGTTTTAAAGTGTGAAAAAACAGCTCTCCTCTCGCTGTTTTAAACGATGAAAAACCTGCTCTCCTCCCGCTGTTTTAAAATGTGAAAACCCTGCTCTCCTCTCGCAGTTTTAAACTGTGAAATTCCTGCTCTCCTCTCGCTGTTTTAAACAGTGAAAACACTGCTCTCATCTCGCTGTTTTAAACTGTGAAATGCCTGCTCTCCTCTCGCTGTTTTAAACAGTGAAAACCCTGCACTCCTCTAGTTGTTTTAAACAGTTTAAATCCTGCTCACCACTCGTTGTTTTAAACTGTGGAAAACCTGCTCTCCTCTCGCTGTTTTAAACTGTGAAAATAGTGCTCTCCTCTCGCCGTTTTAAACTGTGAAAACCCTGCTTTTCTCTTGCTGTTTTGAACTGTGAAAAACCTGCTGTCCCCTCGCTGTTTTCAACTGTGAAAACCGTGCTCACCTCTCGCTGTTTTAAACTGTGAAAAACCTGCTCTCCTCTCGCTGTTTTAAACGGTGAAAAACCTGCTCTCCTCTCGCTGTTTTAAACGTGAAAACGCTGCTCTCCTCTCGCTGTTTTAAACTGTGAAATTCCTGCTCTCCTCTCGCTGTTTTAAACAGTGAAAAACCTGCTCACCTCTCGGTGTTTTAAACTGTGAGAACCCTGCTCTCCTCTCGCTGTTTTAAAGAGTGAAAACCCTGCTCACCTCTCGCTGTTTTAAACTGCGAAATGCCTGCTCTCCTCTCGCTGTTTTAAACTCCGAAAACCCTGCTCTCCTCTCGCTGTTTTAAACTGCGAAAAACCTGCTCTCCTCTCGCTGTTTTAAACTGCGAAAAACCTGCTCTCCTCTCGCAGTTTTAAACTGCGAAAAACACTGCTCTCCTCTCGCAGTTTTAAACTGCGAAAAACCTGCTCTCCTCTCGCAGTTTTAAACTGTGAAAACCCTGCTCACCTCTCGCTGTTTTAAACTGTGAAAAACCTGCTCTCCTCTCGCTGTTTTAAACTGTGAAAAACCTGCTCTCCTCTCGCAGTTTTAAACAGCGAAATTCCTGTTCTCCTCTCGCTGTTTTAAACTGTGAAATTCCTGCTCTCCTCTCGCTATTTTAAACTGTGAAAAACCTGCTCTTCTCTCGCTATTTTAAACTGTGAATAAACTGCTCACCTCTCGCTGTTTTAAACTGAGAAAACCCTGCTCTCCTCTCGCTGTTTTAAACTGTGAAAAACCTGCTCACCTCTCTTGTTTTAAACTGTGAAAACCCTGCTCTCCTCTCGCTGTTTTAAACGGTGAAAAACCTGCTCTCCTCTCGCTGTTTCAAACTGTGAAAATCCTGCTCTCCTCTCGCTGTTTTAATCTGTGAAAACCCTGTTCTCCTCTCGCAGTTTTAAACTGTGAAAAACCTGCTCTCCTCTCGCTGTTTTAAACTGCGAAAAACCTGCTCTCCTCTCGCAGTTTTAAACTGCGAAAAGCACTGCTCTCCTCTCGCTGTTTTAAACTGCGAAAAACCTGCTCTCCTCTCGCAGTTTTAAACTGTGAAAACCCTGCTCACCTCTCGCTGTTTTAAACTGTGAAAAACCTGCTCTCCTCTCGCTGTTTTAAACTGTGAAAAACCTGCTCTCCTCTCGCAGTTTTAAACAGCGAAATTCCTGTTCTCCTCTCGCTGTTTTAAACTGTGAAATTCCTGCTCTCCTCTCGCTATTTTAAAATGTGAAAAACCTGCTCTCCTCTCGCTATTTTAAACTGTGAATAAACTGCTCACCTCTCGCTGATTTAAACTGAGAAAACCCTGCTCTCCTCTCGCTGTTTTAAACTGTGAAAAACCTGTCACCTCTCTTGTTTTAAACTGTGAAAACCCTGCTCTCCTCTCGCTGTTTTAAGCTGTGAAATTCCTGCTCTCCTCTCGCTGTTTTAAACAGTGAAAAACCTGCTCACCTCTAGGTGTTTTAAACTGTGACAACCCTGCTCTCCTCTCGCTGTTTTAAACAGTGAAAACCCTGCTCTCCTTTCGCTGTTTTAAACTGTGAAAAACCTGCTCACCTCTCGGTGTTTTAAACTGTGAGAACCCTGCTCCCCTCTCGTTGTTTTAAACTGTTTAAATCCTGCTCACCACTCGTTGTTTTAAACGGTGGAAAACCTGCTCTCCTCTCGCTGTTTTAAACAGTGAAAATAGTGCTCTCCTCTCGCTGTTTTAAACTGTGAAATTCCTGCACTCCTCTTGCTGTTTTGAACTGTGAAAAACCTGCTCACCTCTCGTTGTTTTAACTTTGAAAACGCTGCTTACCTCTCGTTGTTTTAAACTGTGAAAACCCTGCTCCCCTCTCGCTGTTTTAAACTGTAAAAAACCTGCTCTCCTCCCGCTGTTTTAAAATGTGAAAACCCTGCTCTCCTCTCGCTGTTTTAAACAGTGAAAACTCTGCTCTCCTCTCGCTGTTTTAAACTGTGAAATTCCTGCTCTGCTCTCGCTGTTTTCAACAGTGAAAACCCTGCTCTCCTCTCGCTGTTTTAAACTGTGAAAAATCTGCTCACTTCTCGGAGTTTTAAACTGTGAGATCCCTGCTCTCCTCTCGCTGTTTTAAACTGTGAGAACTCTGCACTCCTCTAGTTGTTTTAAACAGTTTAAATCCTGCTCACAACTCGTTGTTTTAAACTGTGGAATACCTGCTCTCCTCTCGCTGTTTTAAACTGTGAAAATAGTGCTCTCCTCTAGCTGTTTTAAACTGTGAAAACCCTGCTCTCCTCTAGCTGTTTTAAACTGTGAAAACCCTGCTCTCCTCTCGCTGTTTAAACCTGTGAAATTCCTGCTCTCCACTCGCTATTTTAAACTGCGAAATTCCTGCGCTCCTCTCGCTGTTTTAAACTGTGAAAAAACAGCTCTCCTCTCGCTGTTTTAAACGATGAAAAACCTGCTCTCCTCCCGCTGTTTTAAAATGTGAAAACCCTGCTCTCCTCTCGCAGTTTTAAACTGTGAAATTCCTGCTCTCCTCTCGCTGTTTTAAACAGTGAAAACACTGCTCTCATCTCGCTGTTTTAAACTGTGAAATTCCTGCTCTCCTCTCGCTGTTTTAAACAGTGAAAACCCTGCTCTCCTCTAGTTGTTTTAAACAGTTTAAATCCTGCTCACCACTCGTTGTTTTAAACTGTGGAAAACCTGCTCTCCTCTCGCTGTTTCAAACTGTGAAAATAGTGCTCTCCTCTCGCCGTTTTAAACTGTGAATACCCTGCTTTCCTCTAGCTGTTTTGAACTGTGAAAAACCTGCTGTCCCCTCGCTGTTTTAAACTGTGAAAACCGTGCTCACCTCTCGCTGTTTTAAACTGTGAAAAACCTGCTCTCCTCTCGCTGTTTTAAACTGTGAAAACCCAGCTCTCCTCTTGCTGTTTTGAACTGTGAAAAACCTGCTCACCTCTCGTTGTTTTAACTGTGAAAACGCTGCTTACCTCTCGTTGTTTTAAACTGTGAAAACCCTGCTCTCCTCTCGCTGTTTTAAACTGTGAAAAACCTGCTCTCATCTCGGTGTTTTAAACTGTGAAAAACCTGCTCTCCTCTCGTTGTTTTAAACTGTGAAAAACTTGCTCTCCTCTCGCTGTTTTAAACTGTGAAATTCCTGCTCTCCTCTCGCTGTTTTAAAATGTGAAAAAGCTGCTTTCCTGTCGCTGTTTTATACTGTGAAAACCATGTTTTACCTCTCGCTGTTTTAAACTGTGAAAAAGCTGCTCTCCATTCGCTGTTTTAAACTGTGAAAACCCTGCTCTCCTCTCGCTGGTTTAAGCTGTGAAACAGCTGCTCTTCCTCTCGCTGTTTAAAACTGTGAAATTCCTGCTCTCCACTTGCTATTTTAAACTGCGAAATTCCTGCGCACCTCTCGCTGTTTTAAACTGTGAAAAAACTGCTCTCCTCTCGCTGTTTTAAACGGTGAAAAACCTGCTCTCCTCCCGCTGTTTTAAAATGTGAAAACCCTGCTCTCCTCTCACAGTTTTAAACTGTGAAATTCCTGCTCTCCTCTCGCTGTTTAAAACAGTGAAAACACTGCTCTCCTCTCGCTGTTTTAAACTGTGAAATACCTGCTCTCCTCTCGCTGTTTTAAACAGTGAAAACCCTGCTCTCCTCTAGTTGTTTTAAACAGTTTAAATCCTGCTCACCACTCGTTGTTTTAAACTGTGGAAAACCTGCTCTCCTTTCGCTGTTTTAAACTGTGAAAATAGTGCTCTCCTCTCGCTGTTTTAAACTGTGAAAACCCTGCTTTACTCTAGCTGTCTTGAACTGTGAAAAACCTGCTGTCCCCTCGCTGTTTTAAACTGTGAAAACCGTGCTCACCTCTCGCTGTTTTAAACTGTGAAAAACCTGCTCTCCTGTCGCTGTTTTAAACTGTGAAAACCCAGCTCTCCTCTTGCTGTTTTGAACTGTGAAAAACCTGCTCACCTCTCGTTGTTTTAACTGTGAAAACGCTGCTTACCTCTCGTTGTTTTAAACTGTGAAAACCCTGCTCTCCTCTCACTGTTTTAAACTGTGAAAAACTGCTCTCCTCCTGCTGTTTTAAAATGTGAAAAACCTGCTCACCTCTCGCTGTTTTAAAATGTGAAAACCCTGCTCTCCTCTCGCTGTTTTAAACTGTGAAATTCCTGCTCTCCTGTCGCTGTTTTAAACAGTGAAATCACTGCTCTCCTCTCGCTGTTTTAAACTGTTAAATTCCTGCTCTCATCGCGCTGTTTTAAACAGTGAAAACCCTGCTCTCCTCTCGCTGTTTTAAACGGTGAAAAATCTGCTCAGCTCTCGGTGTTTTAAACTGTGCGAACCTTGCTCCCCTCTAGTTGTTTTAAACTGTTTAAATCCTGCTCACCACTCGATGTTTCAAACTGTGAAAAACCTGCTCTCCGGTCACTGTTTTAAACTGTAAAAACCCTGCTCTCCTCTCGCTGTTTTAAACTGTGAAATTCCTGCTCACCTCTCGTTGTTTTAACTTTGAAAACGCTGCTTACCTCTCGTTGTTTTAAACTGTGAAAACCCTGCTCCCCTCTCGCTGTTTTAAACTGTAAAAACCATGCTCTCCTCTCGCTGTTTTAAACTGTGAAATTCCTGCTCTCCTCTCGCTGTTTTAAACAGTGAAAACACAGCTCTCCTCTCACTGTTTTAAACTGTGAAAAATCTGCTCACTTCTCGGTGTTTTAAACTGCGAGATCCCTGCTCTCCTCTCGCTGTTTTAAACTGTGAGAACTCTGCTCTCCTCTAGTTGTTTTAAACAGTTTAAATCCTGCTCACCACTCGTTGTTTTAAACTGTGGAAAACCTGCTCTCCTCTCGCTGTTTTAAACTGTGAAAATAGTGCTCTCCTCTAGCTGTTTTAATCTGTGAAAACCCTGCTCTCCTCTAGCTGTTTTGAACTGTGAAAAACCTGCTGTCCCCTCGCTGTTTTAAACTGTGAAAACCGTGCTCACCTCTCGCTGTTTTAAACTGTGAAAAACCTGCTCTCCTGTCGCTGTTTTAAACTGTGAAAGCCCGGCTCTCCTCTTGCTGTTTTGAACTGTGAAAAACCTGCTCACCTCTCGTTGTTTTAACTGTGAAAACGCTGCTTACCTCTCGTTGTTTTAAACTGTGAATACCCTGCTCTCCTCTCGCTGTTTTAAACTGTGAAAAACCTGCTCTCCTCTCGCTGTTTTAAACTGTGAAAAACCTGCTCTCCTTTCGCTGTTTTAAACTGTGAAAAACCTGCTCTCCTCTCGCTGTTTTAAACTGTGAAATTCCTGCTCTCCTCTCGCTGTTTTAAAATGTGAAAAAGCTGCTTTCCTCTCGCTGTTTTATACTGTGAAAACCATGTTTTCCTCTCGCTGTTTTAAACCGTGAAAAAGCTGCTCACCTCTCGTTGTTTTAAACTGTGAATACCCTGCTCTCCTCTCGCTGTTTTAAACTGTGAAACAGCTGCTCTCCTCTCGCTGTTTAAAACTGTGAAATTCCTGCTCTCCACTCGCTATTTTAAACTGCGAAATTCCTGCGCTCCTCTCGCTGTTTTAAACTGTGAAAAAACTGCTCTCCTCTCGCTGTTTTAAACGGTGAAAAACCTGCTCTCCTCCCGCTGTTTTAAAATGTGAAAACCCTGCTCTCCTCTCGCAGTTTTAAACTGTGAAATTCCTGCTCTCCTCTCGCTGTTTTAAACAGTGAAAACACTGCTCTCCTCTCGCTGTTTTAAACTGTGAAATTCCTGCTCTCCTCTCGCTGTTTTAAACAGTGAAAACCCTGCTCTCCTCTAGTTGTTTTAAACAGTTTAAATCCTGCTCACCACTCGTTGTTTTAAACTGTGGAAAACCTGCTCTCCTCTCGCTGTTTTAAACTGTGAAAATAGTGCTCTCCTCTCGCTGTTTTAAACTGTGAAAACCCTGCTTTCCTCTAGCTGTTTTGAACTGTGAAAAACCTGCTGTCCCCTCGCTGTTTTAAACTGTGAAAACCGTGCTCACCTCTCGCTGTTTTAAACTGTGAAAAACCTGCTCTCCTGTCGCTGTTTTAAACTGTGAAAACCCAGCTCTCCTCTTGCTGTTTTGAACTGTGAAAGAACTGCTCACCTCTCGTTGTTTTAACTGTGAAAACGCTGCTTACCTCTCGTTGTTTTAAACTGTGAAAATCCTGCTCTCCTCTCGTTGTTTTAAACTGTGAAAACCCTGCTCTCCTCTCGCTGTTTTAAACTGTGAAAAACCTGCTCTCCTCTCGCTGTTTTAAACTGTGAAATTCCTGCTCTCCGCTGGCTGTTTTAAAATGTGAAAAAGCTGCTTTCCTCTCGCTGTTTTATACTGTGAAAACCATGTTTTCCTCTCGCTGTTTTAAACTGTGAAAAAGCTGCTCACCTCTCGTTGTTTTAAACTGTGAATACCCTGCTCTCCTCTCGCTGTTTTAAACAGTGAAAACCCTGCTCTCCTCTCGCTGTTTTAAACTGTGAAAAACTTGCTCTCCTCTCGCTGTTTTAAACTGTGAAATTCCTGCTCTCCTCTCGCTGTTTTAAAATGTGAAAAAGCTGCTTTCCTCTCGCTGTTTTATACAGTGAAAAACATGTTTTCCTCTCACTGTTTTAAACTGTGAAAAAGCTGCTCACCTCTCGTTGCTTTAAACTGTGAATACCCTGCTCTCCTCTCGCTGTTTTAAACTGTGAATACCCTGCTCTCCTCTCGCTGTTTTAAACTGTGAAACAGCTGCTCTCCTCTCGCTGTTTAAAACTGTGAAATTCCTGATCTCCACTCGCTATTTTAAACTGCGAAATTCCTGCGCTCCTCTCGCTGCTTTAAACTGTGAAAAAACTGCTCTCCTCTCGCTGTTTTAAACGGTGAAAAACCTGCTCTCCTCTAGTTGTTTTAAACAGTTTAAATCCTGCTCACCACTCGTTGTTTTAAACTGTGGAAAACCTGCTCTCCTCTCGCTGTTTTAAACTGTGAAAATAGTGCTCTCCTCTCGCTGTTTTAAACTGTGAAAACCCTGCTTTACTCTAGCTGTTTTGAACTGTGAAAAACCTGCTGTCCCCTCGCTGTTTTAAACTGTGAAAACCGTGCTCACCTCTCGCTGTTATAAACTGTGAAAAACCTGCTCTCCTGTCGCTGTTTTAAACTGTGAAAACCCAGCTCTCCTCTTGCTGTTTTGAACTGTGAAAAACTTGCTCACCTCTCATTGTTTTAACTGTGAAAACGCTACTTACCTCTCGTTGTTTTAAACTGTGAAAACCCTGCTCTCCTCTCGCTGTTTTAAACGGTGAAAAATCTGCTCTCCTCTCGGTGTTTTAAACTGTGAAAATAGTGCTCTCCTCTCGCTGTTTTAAACTGTGAACACCCTGCTCTCCTCTCGCTGTTTTAAACAGTGAAAAACCTGCTCTCCTCTCGCTGTTTGAAACTGTGAAAAACCTACTCTCCTCTCGCTGTTTTAAACTGTGAAAATAGTGCTCTCCTCTCGCTGTTTTAAACTGTGAGAACTCTGCTCTCCTCTAGTTGTTTTAAACAGTTTAAATCCTGCTCACCACTCGTTGTTTTAAACTGTGGAAAACCTGCTCTCCTCTCGCTGTTTTAAACTGTGAAAATAGTGCTCTCCTCTAGCTGTTTTAATCTGTGAAAACCCTGCTCTCCTCTAGCTGTTTTGAACTGTGAAAAACCTGCTGTCCCCTCGCTGTTTTAAACTGTGAAAACCGTGCTCACCTCTCGCTGTTTTAAACTGTGAAAAACCTGCTCTCCTGTCGCTGTTTTAAACTGTGAAAGCCCGGCTCTCCTCTTGCTGTTTTGAACTGTGAAAAACCTGCTCACCTCTCGTTGTTTTAACTGTGAAAACGCTGCTTACCTCTCGTTGTTTTAAACTGTGAATACCCTGCTCTCCTCTCGCTGTTTTAAACTGTGAAAAACCTGCTCTCCTCTCGCTGTTTTAAACTGTGAAAAACCTGCTCTCCTTTCGCTGTTTTAAACTGTGAAAAACCTGCTCTCCTCTCGCTGTTTTAAACTGTGAAATTCCTGCTCTCCTCTCGCTGTTTTAAAATGTGAAAAAGCTGCTTTCCTCTCGCTGTTTTATACTGTGAAAACCATGTTTTCCTCTCGCTGTTTTAAACCGTGAAAAAGCTGCTCACCTCTCGTTGTTTTAAACTGTGAATACCCTGCTCTCCTCTCGCTGTTTTAAACTGTGAAACAGCTGCTCTCCTCTCGCTGTTTAAAACTGTGAAATTCCTGCTCTCCACTCGCTATTTTAAACTGCGAAATTCCTGCGCTCCTCTCGCTGTTTTAAACTGTGAAAAAACTGCTCTCCTCTCGCTGTTTTAAACGGTGAAAAACCTGCTCTCCTCCCGCTGTTTTAAAATGTGAAAACCCTGCTCTCCTCTCGCAGTTTTAAACTGTGAAATTCCTGCTCTCCTCTCGCTGTTTTAAACAGTGAAAACACTGCTCTCCTCTCGCTGTTTTAAACTGTGAAATTCCTGCTCTCCTCTCGCTGTTTTAAACAGTGAAAACCCTGCTCTCCTCTAGTTGTTTTAAACAGTTTAAATCCTGCTCACCACTCGTTGTTTTAAACTGTGGAAAACCTGCTCTCCTCTCGCAGTTTTAAACTGTGAACATAGTGCTCTCCTCTCGCTGTTTTAAACTGTGAAAACCCTGCTTTCCTCTAGCTGTTTTGAACTGTGAAAAACCTGCTGTCCCCTCGCTGTTTTAAACTGTGAAAACCGTGCTCACCTCTCGCTGTTTTAAACTGTGAAAAACCTGCTCTCCTGTCGCTGTTTTAAACTGTGAAAACCCAGCTCTCCTCTTGCTGTTTTGAACTGTGAAAGAACTGCTCACCTCTCGTTGTTTTAACTGTGAAAACGCTGCTTACCTCTCGTTGTTTTAAACTGTGAAAATCCTGCTCTCCTCTCGTTGTTTTAAACTGTGAAAACCCTGCTCTCCTCTCGCTGTTTTAAACTGTGAAAAACCAGCTCTCCTCTCGCTGTTTTAAACTGTGAAATTCCTGCTCTCCGCTGGCTGTTTTAAAATGTGAAAAAGCTGCTTTCCTCTCGCTGTTTTATACTGTGAAAACCATGTTTTCCTCTCGCTGTTTTAAACTGTGAAAAAGCTGCTCACCTCTCGTTGTTTTAAACTGTGAATACCCTGCTCTCCTCTCGCTGTTTTAAACAGTGAAAACCCTGCTCTCCTCTCGCTGTTTTAAACTGTGAAAAACTTGCTCTCCTCTCGCTGTTTTAAACTGTGAAATTCCTGCTCTCCTCTCGCTGTTTTAAAATGTGAAAAAGCTGCTTTCCTCTCGCTGTTTTATACAGTGAAAAACATGTTTTCCTCTCACTGTTTTAAACTGTGAAAAAGCTGCTCACCTCTCGTTGCTTTAAACTGTGAATACCCTGCTCTCCTCTCGCTGTTTTAAACTGTGAATACCCTGCTCTCCTCTCGCTGTTTTAAACTGTGAAACAGCTGCTCTCCTCTCGCTGTTTAAAACTGTGAAATTCCTGATCTCCACTCGCTATTTTAAACTGCGAAATTCCTGCGCTCCTCTCGCTGTTTTAAACTGTGAAAAAACTGCTCTCCTCTCGCTGTTTTAAACGGTGAAAAACCTGCTCTCCTCCCGCTGTTTTAAAATGTGAAAACCCTGCTCTCCTCTCGCAGTTTTAAACTGTGAAATTCCTGCTCTCCTCTCGCTGTTTTAAACAGTGAAAACACTGCTCTCCTCTCGCTGTTTTAAACTGTGAAATTCCTGCTCTCCTCTCGCTGTTTTAAACAGTGAAAACCCTGCTCTCCTCTAGTTGTTTTAAACAGTTTAAATCCTGCTCACCACTCGTTGTTTTAAACTGTGGAAAACCTGCTCTCCTCTCGCTGTTTTAAACTGTGAAAATAGTGCTCTCCTCTCGCTGTTTTAAACTGTGAAAACCCTGCTTTACTCTAGCTGTTTTGAACTGTGAAAAACCTGCTGTCCCCTCGCTGTTTTAAACTGTGAAAACCGTGCTCACCTCTCGCTGTTTTAAACTGTGAAAAACCTGCTCTCCTGTCGCTGTTTTAAACTGTGAAAACCCAGCTCTCCTCTTGCTGTTTTGAACTGTGAAAAACTTGCTCACCTCTCATTGTTTTAACTGTGAAAACGCTACTTACCTCTCGTTGTTTTAAACTGTGAAAACCCTGCTCTCCTCTCGCTGTTTTAAACGGTGAAAAACCTGCTCTCCTCTCGGTGTTTTAAACTGTGAAAATAGTGCTCTCCTCTCGCTGTTTTAAACTGTGAACACCCTGCTCTCCTCTCGCTGTTTTAAACAGTGAAAAACCTGCTCTCCTCTCGCTGTTTGAAACTGTGAAAAACCTACTCTCCTCTCGCTGTTTTAAACTGTGAAAATAGTGCTCTCCTCTCGCTGTTTTATACTGTGAAAACCCTGCTTTCCACTATCTGTTTTGAACTGTGAAAAAGCTGCTGTCCCCTCGCTGTTTTAAACTGTGAAAACCGTGCTCACCTCTCGCTGTTTTGAACTGTGAAAAACCTGCTCCCCTCTCGTTGTTTTAAACTGTTTAAATCCTGCTCACCACTCGTTGTTGTAAACTGTGAAAAAAATCCACTTCTCTCGCTGTTTCAAACAGTGAAAACCCTGCTCTCCTTTCGCTGTTTTAAACTGTGAAAACCCTGCTCTCCTCTCGGTGTTTTAAACTGTGAAAACCCTGTTCTCCACTCGCTGTTTTAAACTGTGAAAAACCTGGTCACCTCTCGGTGTTTTAAACAGTGAAAACACTGCTCTCCTCTCGCTGTTTTAAGCTGTGGAATTCCTGCTCTCCTCTCGCTGTTTTAAACAGTGAAAAACCTGCTCACCTCTAGGTGTTTTAAACTGTGAGAACCCTGCTCTCCTCTCGCTGTTTTAAACAGTGAAAACCCTGCTCTCCTTTCGCTGTTTTAAACTGTGAAAAACCTGCTCACCTCTCGGTGTTTTAAACTGTGAGAACCCTGCTCCCCTCTCGTTGTTTTAAACTGTTTAAATCCTGCTCACCACTCGTTGTTTTAAACTGTGGAAAACCTGCTCTCCTCTCGCTGTTTTAAACAGTGAAAATAGTGCTCTCCTCTCGCTGTTTTAAACTGTGAAATTCCTGCTCTCCTCTCGCTGTTTTAAACAGTGAAAACACTGCTCTCCTCTCGCTGTTTTGAACTGTGAAATTCCTGCTCTCCTCTCGCTGTTTTAAACAGTGATAACCCTGCTCTCCTCTCGCTGTTTTAAACTGTGAAAAACCTGCTCCCCTATCGCTGTTTTAAACTGTGAAAAACCTGCTCTCGTCCTGCTGTTTTAAAATGTGAAAAACCTGCTCTCCTCTCGCTGTTTTAAACTGTGAAATTCCTGCTCTCTTGTCGCTGTTTTAAACTGTGAAAACCCAGATCTCCTCTTGCTGTTTTGAACTGTGAAAAACCTGCTCACCTCTCGTTGTTTTAACTTTGAAAACGCTGCTTACCTCTCGTTGTTTTAAACTGTGAAAACCCTGCTCCCCTCTCGCTGTTTTAAACTGTAAAAAACCTGCTCTCCTCCCGCTGTATTAAAATGTGAAAACCCTGCTCTCCTCTCGCTGTTTTAAACTGTGAAATTCCTGCTCTCCTCTCGCTGTTTTAAACAGTGAAAACCCTGCTCTCCTCTCGCTGTTTTAAACTGTGAAAAATCTGCTCACTTCTCGGTGTTTTAAACTGTGAGATCCCTGCTCTCCTCTCGCTGTTTTAAACTGTGAGAACTCTGCTCTCCTCTAGTTGTTTTAAACTGTTTAAATCTTGCTCATCACTCGTTGTTTTAAACTGTGGAAAACCAGCTCGCCTCTCGCTGTTTTAAACTGTGAAAATAGTGCTCTCCTCTAGCTGTTTTAAACTGTGAAAAACCTGCTGTCCCCTCGCTGTTTTAAACTGTGAAAACCGTGCTCACCTCTCGCTGTTTTAAACTGTGAAAAACCTGCTCTCCTGTCGCTGTTTTAAACTGTGAAAACCCAGCTCTCCTCTTGCTGTTTTGAACTGTGAAAAACCTGCTCACCTCTCGTTGTTTTAACTGTGAAA
This sequence comes from Isurus oxyrinchus, assembly GCA_026770705.1. Taxonomy (NCBI): domain Eukaryota; kingdom Metazoa; phylum Chordata; class Chondrichthyes; order Lamniformes; family Lamnidae; genus Isurus; species Isurus oxyrinchus. The sequence goes on from JANJGN010000401.1 coordinate 22,795, forward strand.
ACGCTGCTTACCTATCGTTGTTTTAAACTGTGAATACCCTGCTCTCCTCTCGCTGTTTTAAACTGTGAAAACCCTGCTCTCCTCTCGCTGTTTTAAACTGTGAAAAACCTGCTCTCCTCTCGCTGTTTTAAACTGTGAAAAACCTGCTCTCCTCTCGCTGTTTTAAACTGTGAAATTCCTGCTCTCCTCTCGCTGTTTTAAAATGTGAAAAAGCTGCTTTCCTCTCGCTGTTTTATACTGTGAAAACCATGTTTTCTTCTCGCTGTTTTAAACTGTGAAAAAGCTGCTCACCTCTCATTGTTTTAAACTGTGAATACCCTGCTCTCCTCTCGCTGTTTTAAACTGTGAAAACCCTGCTCTTCTCTCGCTGTTTTAAACTGTGAAACAGCTGCTCTCCTCTCGCTGTTTAAAACTTTGAAATTCCTGCTCTCCTCTCGCTGTTTTAAACAGTGAAAACCCTGCTCTCCTCTCGCTGTTTTGAACTGTGAAAAATCTGCTCACTTCTCGGTGTTTTAAACTGTGAGATCCCTGCTCTCCTCTCACTGTTTTAAACAGTGAAAACCCTGCTCTCCTCTAGTTGTTTTAAACAGTTTAAATCCTGCTCACCACTCGTTGTTTTAAACTGTGGAAAACCTGCTCTCCTCTCGCTGTTTTAAACTGTGAAAATAGTGCTATCCTCTCGCTGTTTTAAACTGTGAAAACCCTGCTTTACTCTAGCTGTTTTGAACTGTGAAAAACCTGCTGTCCCCTCGCTGTTTTAAACTGTGAAAACCGTGCTCACCTCTCGCTGTTTTAAACTGTGAAAAACCTGCTCTCCTGTCGCTGTTTTAAACTGTGAAAACCCAGCTCTCCTATTGCTGTTTTGAACGGTGAAAAACTTGCTCACCTCTCATTGTTTTAACTGTGAAAACGCTACTTACCTCTCGCTGTTTTAAACGGTGAAAAACCTGCTCTCCTCTCGCTGTTTTAAACTGTGAAAATAGTGCTCTCCACTCGCTATTTTAAACTGCGAAATTCCTGCTCTCCTCTCGCTGTTTTAAACTGTGAAAACCCTGCGCTCCTCTCGCTGTTTTAAACTGTGAAAAAACTGCTCTCCTCTCGCTGTTTTAAACGGTGAAAAACCTGCTCTCCACCCGCTGTTTTAAAATGTGAAAACCCTGCTCTCCTCTTGCAGTTTTAAACTGTGAAATTCCTGCTCTCCTCCCGCTGTTTTAAACAGTGAAAACACTGCTCTCCTCTCGCTGTTTTAAACTGTGAAATTCCTGCTCTCCTCTCGCTGTTTTAAACAGTGAAAACCCTGCTCTCCTCTAGTTGTTTTAAACAGTTTAAATCCTGCTCACCACTCGTTGTTTTAAACTGTGGAAAACCTGCTCTCCTCAGCTGTTTTAATCTGTGAAAATAGTGCTCTCCTCTCGCTGTTTTAAACTGTGAAAACCCTGCTTTCCTCTAGCTGTTTTGAACTGTGAAAAACCTGCTGTCCCCTCGCTGTTTTAAACTGTGAAAACCGTGCTCACCTCTCGCTGTTTTAAACTGTGAAAAACCTGCTCTCCTGTCGCTGTTTTAAACTGTGAAAACCCAGCTCTCCTCTTGCTGTTTTGAACTGTGAAAAACCTGCTCACCTCTCGTTGTTTTAACTGTGAAAACGCTGCTTACCTCTCGTTGTTTTAAACTGTGAAAACCCTGCTCTCCTCTCGCTGTTTTAAACTGTGAAAAACCTGCTCTCCTCTCGGTGTTTTAAACTGTGAAAAACCTGCTTTCCTCTCGCTGTTTTAAACTGTGAAAAACCTGCTCTCCTCTCGCTGTTTTAAACTGTGAAATTCCTGCTCTCTACTCTCACTGTTTTAAAATGTGAAAAAGCTGCTTTCCTCTCGCTGTTTTATACTGTGAAAACCATGTTTTCCTCTCGCTGTTTAAAACTGTGAAAAACCTGCTCTCCTCTCGCTGTTTTAAACTGTGAAAAAGCTGCTCACCTCTCGTTGTTTTAAACTGTGAATACCCTGCTCTCCTCTCGCTGTTTTAAACTGTGAAAACCCTGCTCTCCTCTCGCTATTTTAAACTGCGAAATTCCTGCTCTCCTCTCCCTGTTTTAAACTGTGAAAAAACTGCTCTCCTCTCGCTGTTTTAAACTGTGAAAAACACTGCTCTCCTCTCGCTGTTTTAAACTGTGAAAATCGTGCTCTCCTCTCGCTGTTTGAAACTGTGAAAAACCTTCTCTCCTCTCGCTGTTTTAAACGGTGAAAAACCTGCTCTCCTCTCGCTGTTTGAAACTATGAAAAACCTTCTCTCCTCTCGCTGTTTTAAACTGTGAAATTCCTGCTCTCCACTCGCTATTTTAAACTGCGAAATTCCTGCGCTCCTCTCGCTGTTTTAAACTGTGAAAAAACTGCTCTCCTCTCGCTGTTTTAAACTGTGAAAAACCTGCTCTCCTCTCGCTGTTTTAAAACGTGAAAACCCTGCTCTCCTCTCGCTGTTTTAAACAGTGAAAACACTGCTCTCCTCTCGCTGTTTTAAACTGTGGAAAACCTGCTCTCCTCTCGCTGTTTTAAACTGTGAAAATAGTGCTCTCCTCTCGCTGTTTTATACTGTGAAAACACTGCTTTACTCTAGCTGTTTTGAACAGTGAAAAACCTGCTGTCGCCTCGCTGTTTTAAACTGTGAAAACCGTGCTCACCTCTCGCTGTTTTAAACTGTGAAAAACCTGCTCTCCTGTCGCTATTTTAAACTGTGAAAACCCAGCTCTCCTCTTGCTGTTTTGAACTGTGAAAAACCTGCTCACCTCTCATTGTTTTAACTGTGAAAACGCTGCTTACCTCTCGTTGTTTTAAACGGTGAAAAACCTGCTCTCCTCTCGCTGTTTTAAACGGTGAAAAACCTGCTCTCCTCTCGCTGTTTGAAACTGTGAAAAACCTTCTCTCCTCTCGCTGTTTTAAACTGTGAAATTCCTGCTCTCCTTTCGCTGTTTTAAACTGTGAAAATAGTGCTCTCCTCTAGCTGTTTTATACAGTGAAAACCCTGCTTTCCTCTCGCTGTTTTGAACTGAGAAAAACCTGCTGTCCCCTCGCTGTTTTAAACTGTGAAAACCGTGCTCACCTCTCGCTGTTTTAAACTGTGAAAAACCTGCTCTCCTGTCGCTGTTTTAAACAGTGAAAACCCAGCTCTCCTCTTGCTGTTTTGAACTGTGAAAAACCTGCTCACCTCTCGTTGTTTTAACTGTGAAAACGCTGCTTACCTCTCGTTGTTTTAAACTGTGAATAGCCTGCTCTCCTCTCGCTGTTTTAAACTGTGAAAAACCTGCTCTCCTCTCGCTGTTTTAAACTGTGAAATTCCTGCTCTCCTCTCGCTGTTTTAAACTGTGAAAAATCTGCTCTCCTCTCGCTGTTTTAAACTGTGAAATTCCTGCTCTCCTCTCGCTGTTTTAAAATGTGAAAAAGCTGCTTTCCTCTCGCTGTTTTATACTGTGAAAACCATGTTTTCCTCTCGCTGTTTTAAACTGTGAAAAAGCTGCTCACCTCTCGTTGTTTTAAACTGTGAATACCCTGCTCTCCTCTCGCTGTTTTAAAGAGTGAAAACCCTGCTCTCCTCTCGCTGTTTTAAACTGTGAAAAATCTGCTCACTTCTCGGTGTTTTAAACTGTGAGATCCCTGCTCTCCTCTCGCTGTTTTAAACTGTGAGAACTCTGCTCTCCTCTAGTTGTTTTAAACAGTTTAAATCCTGCTCACCACTCGTTGTTTTAAACTGTGGAAAACCTGCTCTCCTCTCGCTGTTTTAAACTGTGAAAACCCTGCTCTCCTCTAGCTGTTTTGAACTGTGAAAAACCTGCTGTCCCCTCGCTGTTTTAAACTGTGAAAGCAGTGCTCACCTCTCGCTGTTTTAAACTGTGAAAAACCTGCTCTCCTGTCGCTGTTTTAAACTGTGAAAACCCAGCTCTCCTCTTGCTGTTTTGACCTGTGAAAAACCTGCTCACCTCTCGTTGTTTTAACTGTGAAAACGCTGCTTACCTCTCGTTGTTTTAAACTGTAAATACCCTGCTCTCCTCTCGCTGTTTTAAACTGTGAAAAACCTGCTCTCCTCTCGCTGTTTTAAACTGTGAAAAACCTGCTCTCCTCTCGCTGTTTTAAACTGTGAAAATCCTGCTCTCCTCTCGCTGTTTTAAACTGTGAAATTCCTGCTCTCCTCTCGCTGTTTTAAAATGTGAAAAAGCTGCTTTCCTCTCGCTGTTTTATACTGTGAAAAACATGTTTTCCTCTCGCTGTTTTAAACTGTGAAAAAGCTGCTCACCTCTCGTTGTTTTAAACTGTGAATACCCTGCTCTCCTCTCGCAGTTTTAAACTTTGAAAATCCTGCTCTGTTCCCTTTGTTTTAAACTGTGAAAACCCTGCTCTCCTCTCGCTGTTTTAAACTGTGAAAACCCTCCTCTCCTCTCGCTGTTTTAAACTGTGAAAACCCTGCTCTCCTCTCGCTGTTTTAAACTGTGAAAACCCCACTCTCCTATCGCTGTTTTAAACTGTGAAATTGCTGCTCTCCTCTCGCTGTTTTAAACTGTGAAAATCCTGCTCACCTCTCGCCGTTTTAAACTGCGAAATTCCTGCTCACCTCTCGCTTTTTAAAAGTGTGAAAAAACCTGCTCTCCTTTCGAAGTTTTAAACTGGCTCACCACTTGTTGTATAAAACTGTGAAAACACGGCTCACCTCTCATTGTTTAAAATTGTGAAAACCCCGCCTGCCTCTCGCAATTTAAAACTATGAAAATCCTGCTCTGTTCCCTTTGTTTTAAACTGTGAATCCACAGCTGTCCTCTCGCTGATTTTAACTGTGAAAACACTGCTCTCCTCTCGCTGTTTTTAACAGTGAAAAACCAGCTCTCCTCTCGCTGTTTTTAACTGTGAAAACAATGCTCTCCTCTCGCTGTTTTAAACTGTGAAATTCCTGCTCTCCTCTCGCTATTTTAAAATGTGAAAAACCTGCTCTCCTCTCGCTATTTTAAACTGTGAATAAACTGCTCACCTCTCGCTGATTTAAACTGAGAAAACCCTGCTCTCCTCTCGCTGTTTTAAACTGTGAAAAACCTGTCACCTCTCTTGTTTTAAACTGTGAAAACCCTGCTCTCCTCTCGCTGTTTTAAGCTGTGAAATTCCTGCTCTCCTCTCGCTGTTTTAAACAGTGAAAAACCTGCTCACCTCTAGGTGTTTTAAACTGTGACAACCCTGCTCTCCTCTCGCTGTTTTAAACAGTGAAAACCCTGCTCTCCTTTCGCTGTTTTAAACTGTGAAAAACCTGCTCACCTCTCGGTGTTTTAAACTGTGAGAACCCTGCTCCCCTCTCGTTGTTTTAAACTGTTTAAATCCTGCTCACCACTCGTTGTTTTAAACGGTGGAAAACCTGCTCTCCTCTCGCTGTTTTAAACAGTGAAAATAGTGCTCTCCTCTCGCTGTTTTAAACTGTGAAATTCCTGCACTCCTCTTGCTGTTTTGAACTGTGAAAAACCTGCTCACCTCTCGTTGTTTTAACTTTGAAAACGCTGCTTACCTCTCGTTGTTTTAAACTGTGAAAACCCTGCTCCCCTCTCGCTGTTTTAAACTGTAAAAAACCTGCTCTCCTCCCGCTGTTTTAAAATGTGAAAACCCTGCTCTCCTCTCGCTGTTTTAAACAGTGAAAACTCTGCTCTCCTCTCGCTGTTTTAAACTGTGAAATTCCTGCTCTGCTCTCGCTGTTTTCAACAGTGAAAACCCTGCTCTCCTCTCGCTGTTTTAAACTGTGAAAAATCTGCTCACTTCTCGGAGTTTTAAACTGTGAGATCCCTGCTCTCCTCTCGCTGTTTTAAACTGTGAGAACTCTGCACTCCTCTAGTTGTTTTAAACAGTTTAAATCCTGCTCACAACTCGTTGTTTTAAACTGTGGAATACCTGCTCTCCTCTCGCTGTTTTAAACTGTGAAAATAGTGCTCTCCTCTAGCTGTTTTAAACTGTGAAAACCCTGCTCTCCTCTAGCTGTTTTAAACTGTGAAAACCCTGCTCTCCTCTCGCTGTTTAAACCTGTGAAATTCCTGCTCTCCACTCGCTATTTTAAACTGCGAAATTCCTGCGCTCCTCTCGCTGTTTTAAACTGTGAAAAAACAGCTCTCCTCTCGCTGTTTTAAACGATGAAAAACCTGCTCTCCTCCCGCTGTTTTAAAATGTGAAAACCCTGCTCTCCTCTCGCAGTTTTAAACTGTGAAATTCCTGCTCTCCTCTCGCTGTTTTAAACAGTGAAAACACTGCTCTCATCTCGCTGTTTTAAACTGTGAAATTCCTGCTCTCCTCTCGCTGTTTTAAACAGTGAAAACCCTGCTCTCCTCTAGTTGTTTTAAACAGTTTAAATCCTGCTCACCACTCGTTGTTTTAAACTGTGGAAAACCTGCTCTCCTCTCGCTGTTTCAAACTGTGAAAATAGTGCTCTCCTCTCGCCGTTTTAAACTGTGAATACCCTGCTTTCCTCTAGCTGTTTTGAACTGTGAAAAACCTGCTGTCCCCTCGCTGTTTTAAACTGTGAAAACCGTGCTCACCTCTCGCTGTTTTAAACTGTGAAAAACCTGCTCTCCTCTCGCTGTTTTAAACTGTGAAAACCCAGCTCTCCTCTTGCTGTTTTGAACTGTGAAAAACCTGCTCACCTCTCGTTGTTTTAACTGTGAAAACGCTGCTTACCTCTCGTTGTTTTAAACTGTGAAAACCCTGCTCTCCTCTCGCTGTTTTAAACTGTGAAAAACCTGCTCTCATCTCGGTGTTTTAAACTGTGAAAAACCTGCTCTCCTCTCGTTGTTTTAAACTGTGAAAAACTTGCTCTCCTCTCGCTGTTTTAAACTGTGAAATTCCTGCTCTCCTCTCGCTGTTTTAAAATGTGAAAAAGCTGCTTTCCTGTCGCTGTTTTATACTGTGAAAACCATGTTTTACCTCTCGCTGTTTTAAACTGTGAAAAAGCTGCTCTCCATTCGCTGTTTTAAACTGTGAAAACCCTGCTCTCCTCTCGCTGGTTTAAGCTGTGAAACAGCTGCTCTTCCTCTCGCTGTTTAAAACTGTGAAATTCCTGCTCTCCACTTGCTATTTTAAACTGCGAAATTCCTGCGCACCTCTCGCTGTTTTAAACTGTGAAAAAACTGCTCTCCTCTCGCTGTTTTAAACGGTGAAAAACCTGCTCTCCTCCCGCTGTTTTAAAATGTGAAAACCCTGCTCTCCTCTCACAGTTTTAAACTGTGAAATTCCTGCTCTCCTCTCGCTGTTTAAAACAGTGAAAACACTGCTCTCCTCTCGCTGTTTTAAACTGTGAAATACCTGCTCTCCTCTCGCTGTTTTAAACAGTGAAAACCCTGCTCTCCTCTAGTTGTTTTAAACAGTTTAAATCCTGCTCACCACTCGTTGTTTTAAACTGTGGAAAACCTGCTCTCCTTTCGCTGTTTTAAACTGTGAAAATAGTGCTCTCCTCTCGCTGTTTTAAACTGTGAAAACCCTGCTTTACTCTAGCTGTCTTGAACTGTGAAAAACCTGCTGTCCCCTCGCTGTTTTAAACTGTGAAAACCGTGCTCACCTCTCGCTGTTTTAAACTGTGAAAAACCTGCTCTCCTGTCGCTGTTTTAAACTGTGAAAACCCAGCTCTCCTCTTGCTGTTTTGAACTGTGAAAAACCTGCTCACCTCTCGTTGTTTTAACTGTGAAAACGCTGCTTACCTCTCGTTGTTTTAAACTGTGAAAACCCTGCTCTCCTCTCACTGTTTTAAACTGTGAAAAACTGCTCTCCTCCTGCTGTTTTAAAATGTGAAAAACCTGCTCACCTCTCGCTGTTTTAAAATGTGAAAACCCTGCTCTCCTCTCGCTGTTTTAAACTGTGAAATTCCTGCTCTCCTGTCGCTGTTTTAAACAGTGAAATCACTGCTCTCCTCTCGCTGTTTTAAACTGTTAAATTCCTGCTCTCATCGCGCTGTTTTAAACAGTGAAAACCCTGCTCTCCTCTCGCTGTTTTAAACGGTGAAAAATCTGCTCAGCTCTCGGTGTTTTAAACTGTGCGAACCTTGCTCCCCTCTAGTTGTTTTAAACTGTTTAAATCCTGCTCACCACTCGATGTTTCAAACTGTGAAAAACCTGCTCTCCGGTCACTGTTTTAAACTGTAAAAACCCTGCTCTCCTCTCGCTGTTTTAAACTGTGAAATTCCTGCTCACCTCTCGTTGTTTTAACTTTGAAAACGCTGCTTACCTCTCGTTGTTTTAAACTGTGAAAACCCTGCTCCCCTCTCGCTGTTTTAAACTGTAAAAACCATGCTCTCCTCTCGCTGTTTTAAACTGTGAAATTCCTGCTCTCCTCTCGCTGTTTTAAACAGTGAAAACACAGCTCTCCTCTCACTGTTTTAAACTGTGAAAAATCTGCTCACTTCTCGGTGTTTTAAACTGCGAGATCCCTGCTCTCCTCTCGCTGTTTTAAACTGTGAGAACTCTGCTCTCCTCTAGTTGTTTTAAACAGTTTAAATCCTGCTCACCACTCGTTGTTTTAAACTGTGGAAAACCTGCTCTCCTCTCGCTGTTTTAAACTGTGAAAATAGTGCTCTCCTCTAGCTGTTTTAATCTGTGAAAACCCTGCTCTCCTCTAGCTGTTTTGAACTGTGAAAAACCTGCTGTCCCCTCGCTGTTTTAAACTGTGAAAACCGTGCTCACCTCTCGCTGTTTTAAACTGTGAAAAACCTGCTCTCCTGTCGCTGTTTTAAACTGTGAAAGCCCGGCTCTCCTCTTGCTGTTTTGAACTGTGAAAAACCTGCTCACCTCTCGTTGTTTTAACTGTGAAAACGCTGCTTACCTCTCGTTGTTTTAAACTGTGAATACCCTGCTCTCCTCTCGCTGTTTTAAACTGTGAAAAACCTGCTCTCCTCTCGCTGTTTTAAACTGTGAAAAACCTGCTCTCCTTTCGCTGTTTTAAACTGTGAAAAACCTGCTCTCCTCTCGCTGTTTTAAACTGTGAAATTCCTGCTCTCCTCTCGCTGTTTTAAAATGTGAAAAAGCTGCTTTCCTCTCGCTGTTTTATACTGTGAAAACCATGTTTTCCTCTCGCTGTTTTAAACCGTGAAAAAGCTGCTCACCTCTCGTTGTTTTAAACTGTGAATACCCTGCTCTCCTCTCGCTGTTTTAAACTGTGAAACAGCTGCTCTCCTCTCGCTGTTTAAAACTGTGAAATTCCTGCTCTCCACTCGCTATTTTAAACTGCGAAATTCCTGCGCTCCTCTCGCTGTTTTAAACTGTGAAAAAACTGCTCTCCTCTCGCTGTTTTAAACGGTGAAAAACCTGCTCTCCTCCCGCTGTTTTAAAATGTGAAAACCCTGCTCTCCTCTCGCAGTTTTAAACTGTGAAATTCCTGCTCTCCTCTCGCTGTTTTAAACAGTGAAAACACTGCTCTCCTCTCGCTGTTTTAAACTGTGAAATTCCTGCTCTCCTCTCGCTGTTTTAAACAGTGAAAACCCTGCTCTCCTCTAGTTGTTTTAAACAGTTTAAATCCTGCTCACCACTCGTTGTTTTAAACTGTGGAAAACCTGCTCTCCTCTCGCTGTTTTAAACTGTGAAAATAGTGCTCTCCTCTCGCTGTTTTAAACTGTGAAAACCCTGCTTTCCTCTAGCTGTTTTGAACTGTGAAAAACCTGCTGTCCCCTCGCTGTTTTAAACTGTGAAAACCGTGCTCACCTCTCGCTGTTTTAAACTGTGAAAAACCTGCTCTCCTGTCGCTGTTTTAAACTGTGAAAACCCAGCTCTCCTCTTGCTGTTTTGAACTGTGAAAGAACTGCTCACCTCTCGTTGTTTTAACTGTGAAAACGCTGCTTACCTCTCGTTGTTTTAAACTGTGAAAATCCTGCTCTCCTCTCGTTGTTTTAAACTGTGAAAACCCTGCTCTCCTCTCGCTGTTTTAAACTGTGAAAAACCTGCTCTCCTCTCGCTGTTTTAAACTGTGAAATTCCTGCTCTCCGCTGGCTGTTTTAAAATGTGAAAAAGCTGCTTTCCTCTCGCTGTTTTATACTGTGAAAACCATGTTTTCCTCTCGCTGTTTTAAACTGTGAAAAAGCTGCTCACCTCTCGTTGTTTTAAACTGTGAATACCCTGCTCTCCTCTCGCTGTTTTAAACAGTGAAAACCCTGCTCTCCTCTCGCTGTTTTAAACTGTGAAAAACTTGCTCTCCTCTCGCTGTTTTAAACTGTGAAATTCCTGCTCTCCTCTCGCTGTTTTAAAATGTGAAAAAGCTGCTTTCCTCTCGCTGTTTTATACAGTGAAAAACATGTTTTCCTCTCACTGTTTTAAACTGTGAAAAAGCTGCTCACCTCTCGTTGCTTTAAACTGTGAATACCCTGCTCTCCTCTCGCTGTTTTAAACTGTGAATACCCTGCTCTCCTCTCGCTGTTTTAAACTGTGAAACAGCTGCTCTCCTCTCGCTGTTTAAAACTGTGAAATTCCTGATCTCCACTCGCTATTTTAAACTGCGAAATTCCTGCGCTCCTCTCGCTGCTTTAAACTGTGAAAAAACTGCTCTCCTCTCGCTGTTTTAAACGGTGAAAAACCTGCTCTCCTCTAGTTGTTTTAAACAGTTTAAATCCTGCTCACCACTCGTTGTTTTAAACTGTGGAAAACCTGCTCTCCTCTCGCTGTTTTAAACTGTGAAAATAGTGCTCTCCTCTCGCTGTTTTAAACTGTGAAAACCCTGCTTTACTCTAGCTGTTTTGAACTGTGAAAAACCTGCTGTCCCCTCGCTGTTTTAAACTGTGAAAACCGTGCTCACCTCTCGCTGTTATAAACTGTGAAAAACCTGCTCTCCTGTCGCTGTTTTAAACTGTGAAAACCCAGCTCTCCTCTTGCTGTTTTGAACTGTGAAAAACTTGCTCACCTCTCATTGTTTTAACTGTGAAAACGCTACTTACCTCTCGTTGTTTTAAACTGTGAAAACCCTGCTCTCCTCTCGCTGTTTTAAACGGTGAAAAATCTGCTCTCCTCTCGGTGTTTTAAACTGTGAAAATAGTGCTCTCCTCTCGCTGTTTTAAACTGTGAACACCCTGCTCTCCTCTCGCTGTTTTAAACAGTGAAAAACCTGCTCTCCTCTCGCTGTTTGAAACTGTGAAAAACCTACTCTCCTCTCGCTGTTTTAAACTGTGAAAATAGTGCTCTCCTCTCGCTGTTTTAAACTGTGAGAACTCTGCTCTCCTCTAGTTGTTTTAAACAGTTTAAATCCTGCTCACCACTCGTTGTTTTAAACTGTGGAAAACCTGCTCTCCTCTCGCTGTTTTAAACTGTGAAAATAGTGCTCTCCTCTAGCTGTTTTAATCTGTGAAAACCCTGCTCTCCTCTAGCTGTTTTGAACTGTGAAAAACCTGCTGTCCCCTCGCTGTTTTAAACTGTGAAAACCGTGCTCACCTCTCGCTGTTTTAAACTGTGAAAAACCTGCTCTCCTGTCGCTGTTTTAAACTGTGAAAGCCCGGCTCTCCTCTTGCTGTTTTGAACTGTGAAAAACCTGCTCACCTCTCGTTGTTTTAACTGTGAAAACGCTGCTTACCTCTCGTTGTTTTAAACTGTGAATACCCTGCTCTCCTCTCGCTGTTTTAAACTGTGAAAAACCTGCTCTCCTCTCGCTGTTTTAAACTGTGAAAAACCTGCTCTCCTTTCGCTGTTTTAAACTGTGAAAAACCTGCTCTCCTCTCGCTGTTTTAAACTGTGAAATTCCTGCTCTCCTCTCGCTGTTTTAAAATGTGAAAAAGCTGCTTTCCTCTCGCTGTTTTATACTGTGAAAACCATGTTTTCCTCTCGCTGTTTTAAACCGTGAAAAAGCTGCTCACCTCTCGTTGTTTTAAACTGTGAATACCCTGCTCTCCTCTCGCTGTTTTAAACTGTGAAACAGCTGCTCTCCTCTCGCTGTTTAAAACTGTGAAATTCCTGCTCTCCACTCGCTATTTTAAACTGCGAAATTCCTGCGCTCCTCTCGCTGTTTTAAACTGTGAAAAAACTGCTCTCCTCTCGCTGTTTTAAACGGTGAAAAACCTGCTCTCCTCCCGCTGTTTTAAAATGTGAAAACCCTGCTCTCCTCTCGCAGTTTTAAACTGTGAAATTCCTGCTCTCCTCTCGCTGTTTTAAACAGTGAAAACACTGCTCTCCTCTCGCTGTTTTAAACTGTGAAATTCCTGCTCTCCTCTCGCTGTTTTAAACAGTGAAAACCCTGCTCTCCTCTAGTTGTTTTAAACAGTTTAAATCCTGCTCACCACTCGTTGTTTTAAACTGTGGAAAACCTGCTCTCCTCTCGCTGTTTTAAACTGTGAAAATAGTGCTCTCCTCTCGCTGTTTTAAACTGTGAAAACCCTGCTTTCCTCTAGCTGTTTTGAACTGTGAAAAACCTGCTGTCCCCTCGCTGTTTTAAACTGTGAAAACCGTGCTCACCTCTCGCTGTTTTAAACTGTGAAAAACCTGCTCTCCTGTCGCTGTTTTAAACTGTGAAAACCCAGCTCTCCTCTTGCTGTTTTGAACTGTGAAAGAACTGCTCACCTCTCTTTGTTTTAACTGTGAAAACGCTGCTTACCTCTCGTTGTTTTAAACTGTGAAAATCCTGCTCTCCTCTCGTTGTTTTAAACTGTGAAAACCCTGCTCTCCTCTCGCTGTTTTAAACTGTGAAAAACCAGCTCTCCTCTCGCTGTTTTAAACTGTGAAATTCCTGCTCTCCGCTGGCTGTTTTAAAATGTGAAAAAGCTGCTTTCCTCTCGCTGTTTTATACTGTGAAAACCATGTTTTCCTCTCGCTGTTTTAAACTGTGAAAAAGCTGCTCACCTCTCGTTGTTTTAAACTGTGAATACCCTGCTCTCCTCTCGCTGTTTTAAACAGTGAAAACCCTGCTCTCCTCTCGCTGTTTTAAACTGTGAAAAACTTGCTCTCCTCTCGCTGTTTTAAACTGTGAAATTCCTGCTCTCCTCTCGCTGTTTTAAAATGTGAAAAAGCTGCTTTCCTCTCGCTGTTTTATACAGTGAAAAACATGTTTTCCTCTCACTGTTTTAAACTGTGAAAAAGCTGCTCACCTCTCGTTGCTTTAAACTGTGAATACCCTGCTCTCCTCTCGCTGTTTTAAACTGTGAATACCCTGCTCTCCTCTCGCTGTTTTAAACTGTGAAACAGCTGCTCTCCTCTCGCTGTTTAAAACTGTGAAATTCCTGATCTCCACTCGCTATTTTAAACTGCGAAATTCCTGCGCTCCTCTCGCTGTTTTAAACTGTGAAAAAACTGCTCTCCTCTCGCTGTTTTAAACGGTGAAAAACCTGCTCTCCTCCCGCTGTTTTAAAATGTGAAAACCCTGCTCTCCTCTCGCAGTTTTAAACTGTGAAATTCCTGCTCTCCTCTCGCTGTTTTAAACAGTGAAAACACTGCTCTCCTCTCGCTGTTTTAAACTGTGAAATTCCTGCTCTCCTCTCGCTGTTTTAAACAGTGAAAACCCTGCTCTCCTCTAGTTGTTTTAAACAGTTTAAATCCTGCTCACCACTCGTTGTTTTAAACTGTGGAAAACCTGCTCTCCTCTCGCTGTTTTAAACTGTGAAAATAGTGCTCTCCTCTCGCTGTTTTAAACTGTGAAAACCCTGCTTTACTCTAGCTGTTTTGAACTGTGAAAAACCTGCTGTCCCCTCGCTGTTTTAAACTGTGAAAACCGTGCTCACCTCTCGCTGTTTTAAACTGTGAAAAACCTGCTCTCCTGTCGCTGTTTTAAACTGTGAAAACCCAGCTCTCCTCTTGCTGTTTTGAACTGTGAAAAACTTGCTCACCTCTCATTGTTTTAACTGTGAAAACGCTACTTACCTCTCGTTGTTTTAAACTGTGAAAACCCTGCTCTCCTCTCGCTGTTTTAAACGGTGAAAAACCTGCTCTCCTCTCGGTGTTTTAAACTGTGAAAATAGTGCTCTCCTCTCGCTGTTTTAAACTGTGAACACCCTGCTCTCCTCTCGCTGTTTTAAACAGTGAAAAACCTGCTCTCCTCTCGCTGTTTGAAACTGTGAAAAACCTACTCTCCTCTCGCTGTTTTAAACTGTGAAAATAGTGCTCTCCTCTCGCTGTTTTATACTGTGAAAACCCTGCTTTCCACTATCTGTTTTGAACTGTGAAAAAGCTGCTGTCCCCTCGCTGTTTTAAACTGTGAAAACCGTGCTCACCTCTCGCTGTTTTGAACTGTGAAAAACCTGCTCCCCTCTCGTTGTTTTAAACTGTTTAAATCCTGCTCACCACTCGTTGTTGTAAACTGTGAAAAAAATCCACTTCTCTCGCTGTTTCAAACAGTGAAAACCCTGCTCTCCTTTCGCTGTTTTAAACTGTGAAAACCCTGCTCTCCTCTCGGTGTTTTAAACTGTGAAAACCCTGTTCTCCTCTCGCTGTTTTAAACTGTGAAAAACCTGGTCACCTCTCGGTGTTTTAAACAGTGAAAACACTGCTCTCCTCTCGCTGTTTTAAGCTGTGGAATTCCTGCTCTCCTCTCGCTGTTTTAAACAGTGAAAAACCTGCTCACCTCTAGGTGTTTTAAACTGTGAGAACCCTGCTCTCCTCTCGCTGTTTTAAACAGTGAAAACCCTGCTCTCCTTTCGCTGTTTTAAACTGTGAAAAACCTGCTCACCTCTCGGTGTTTTAAACTGTGAGAACCCTGCTCCCCTCTCGTTGTTTTAAACTGTTTAAATCCTGCTCACCACTCGTTGTTTTAAACTGTGGAAAACCTGCTCTCCTCTCGCTGTTTTAAACAGTGAAAATAGTGCTCTCCTCTCGCTGTTTTAAACTGTGAAATTCCTGCTCTCCTCTCGCTGTTTTAAACAGTGAAAACACTGCTCTCCTCTCGCTGTTTTGAACTGTGAAATTCCTGCTCTCCTCTCGCTGTTTTAAACAGTGATAACCCTGCTCTCCTCTCGCTGTTTTAAACTGTGAAAAACCTGCTCCCCTATCGCTGTTTTAAACTGTGAAAAACCTGCTCTCGTCCTGCTGTTTTAAAATGTGAAAAACCTGCTCTCCTCTCGCTGTTTTAAACTGTGAAATTCCGGCTCTCTTGTCGCTGTTTTAAACTGTGAAAACCCAGATCTCCTCTTGCTGTTTTGAACTGTGAAAAACCTGCTCACCTCTCGTTGTTTTAACTTTGAAAACGCTGCTTACCTCTCGTTGTTTTAAACTGTGAAAACCCTGCTCCCCTCTCGCTGTTTTAAACTGTAAAAAACCTGCTCTCCTCCCGCTGTATTAAAATGTGAAAACCCTGCTCTCCTCTCGCTGTTTTAAACTGTGAAATTCCTGCTCTCCTCTCGCTGTTTTAAACAGTGAAAACCCTGCTCTCCTCTCGCTGTTTTAAACTGTGAAAAATCTGCTCACTTCTCGGTGTTTTAAACTGTGAGATCCCTGCTCTCCTCTCGCTGTTTTAAACTGTGAGAACTCTGCTCTCCTCTAGTTGTTTTAAACTGTTTAAATCTTGCTCATCACTCGTTGTTTTAAACTGTGGAAAACCAGCTCGCCTCTCGCTGTTTTAAACTGTGAAAATAGTGCTCTCCTCTAGCTGTTTTAAACTGTGAAAAACCTGCTGTCCCCTCGCTGTTTTAAACTGTGAAAACCGTGCTCACCTCTCGCTGTTTTAAACTGTGAAAAACCTGCTCTCCTGTCGCTGTTTTAAACTGTGAAAACCCAGCTCTCCTCTTGCTGTTTTGAACTGTGAAAAACCTGCTCACCTCTCGTTGTTTTAACTGTGAAAACGCTGCTTACCTATCGTTGTTTTAAACTGTGAATACCCTGCTCTCCTCTCGCTGTTTTAAACTGTGAAAACCCTGCTCTCCTCTCGCTGTTTTAAACTGTGAAAAACCTGCTCTCCTCTCGCTGTTTTAAACTGTGAAAAACCTGCTCTCCTCTCGCTGTTTTAAACTGTGAAATTCCTGCTCTCCTCTCGCTGTTTTAAAATGTGAAAAAGCTGCTTTCCTCTCGCTGTTTTATACTGTGAAAACCATGTTTTCTTCTCGCTGTTTTAAACTGTGAAAAAGCTGCTCACCTCTCATTTTTTTAAACTGTGAATACCCTGCTCTCCTCTCGCTGTTTTAAACTGTGAAAACCCTGCTCTTCTCTCGCTGTTTTAAACTGTGAAACAGCTGCTCTCCTCTCGCTGTTTAAAACTTTGAAATTCCTGCTCTCCTCTCGCTGTTTTAAACAGTGAAAACCCTGCTCTCCTCTCGCTGTTTTGAACTGTGAAAAATCTGCTCACTTCTCGGTGTTTTAAACTGTGAGATCCCTGCTCTCCTCTCACTGTTTTAAACAGTGAAAACCCTGCTCTCCTCTAGTTGTTTTAAACAGTTTAAATCCTGCTCACCACTCGTTGTTTTAAACTGTGGAAAACCTGCTCTCCTCTCGCTGTTTTAAACTGTGAAAATAGTGCTATCCTCTCGCTGTTTTAAACTGTGAAAACCCTGCTTTACTCTAGCTGTTTTGAACTGTGAAAAACCTGCTGTCCCCTCGCTGTTTTAAACTGTGAAAACCGTGCTCACCTCTCGCTGTTTTAAACTGTGAAAAACCTGCTCTCCTGTCGCTGTTTTAAACTGTGAAAACCCAGCTCTCCTATTGCTGTTTTGAACGGTGAAAAACTTGCTCACCTCTCATTGTTTTAACTGTGAAAACGCTACTTACCTCTCGCTGTTTTAAACGGTGAAAAACCTGCTCTCCTCTCGCTGTTTTAAACTGTGAAAATAGTGCTCTCCACTCGCTATTTTAAACTGCGAAATTCCTGCTCTCCTCTCGCTGTTTTAAACTGTGAAAACCCTGCGCTCCTCTCGCTGTTTTAAACTGTGAAAAAACTGCTCTCCTCTCGCTGTTTTAAACGGTGAAAAACCTGCTCTCCACCCGCTGTTTTAAAATGTGAAAACCCTGCTCTCCTCTTGCAGTTTTAAACTGTGAAATTCCTGCTCTCCTCCCGCTGTTTTAAACAGTGAAAACACTGCTCTCCTCTCGCTGTTTTAAACTGTGAAATTCCTGCTCTCCTCTCGCTGTTTTAAACAGTGAAAACCCTGCTCTCCTCTAGTTGTTTTAAACAGTTTAAATCCTGCTCACCACTCGTTGTTTTAAACTGTGGAAAACCTGCTCTCCTCAGCTGTTTTAATCTGTGAAAATAGTGCTCTCCTCTCGCTGTTTTAAACTGTGAAAACCCTGCTTTCCTCTAGCTGTTTTGAACTGTGAAAAACCTGCTGTCCCCTCGCTGTTTTAAACTGTGAAAACCGTGCTCACCTCTCGCTGTTTTAAACTGTGAAAAACCTGCTCTCCTGTCGCTGTTTTAAACTGTGAAAACCCAGCTCTCCTCTTGCTGTTTTGAACTGTGAAAAACCTGCTCACCTCTCGTTGTTTTAACTGTGAAAACGCTGCTTACCTCTCGTTGTTTTAAACTGTGAAAACCCTGCTCTCCTCTCGCTGTTTTAAACTGTGAAAAACCTGCTCTCCTCTCGGTGTTTTAAACTGTGAAAAACCTGCTTTCCTCTCGCTGTTTTAAACTGTGAAAAACCTGCTCTCCTCTCGCTGTTTTAAACTGTGAAATTCCTGCTCTCTACTCTCACTGTTTTAAAATGTGAAAAAGCTGCTTTCCTCTCGCTGTTTTATACTGTGAAAACCATGTTTTCCTCTCGCTGTTTAAAACTGTGAAAAACCTGCTCTCCTCTCGCTGTTTTAAACTGTGAAAAAGCTGCTCACCTCTCGTTGTTTTAAACTGTGAATACCCTGCTCTCCTCTCGCTGTTTTAAACTGTGAAAACCCTGCTCTCCTCTCGCTATTTTAAACTGCGAAATTCCTGCTCTCCTCTCGCTGTTTTAAACTGTGAAAATCGTGCTCTCCTCTCGCTGTTTGAAACTGTGAAAAACCTTCTCTCCTCTCGCTGTTTTAAACGGTGAAAAACCTGCTCTCCTCTCGCTGTTTGAAACTTTGAAAAACCTTCTCTCCTCTCGCTGTTTTAAACTGTGAAATTCCTGCTCTCCACTCGCTATTTTAAACTGCGAAATTCCTGCGCTCCTCTCGCTGTTTTAAACTGTGAAAAAACTGCTCTCCTCTCGCTGTTTTAAACTGTGAAAAACCTGCTCTCCTCTCGCTGTTTTAAAACGTGAAAACCCTGCTCTCCTCTCGCTGTTTTAAACAGTGAAAACACTGCTCTCCTCTCGCTGTTTTAAACTGTGGAAAACCTGCTCTCCTCTCGCTGTTTTAAACTGTGAAAATAGTGCTCTCCTCTCGCTGTTTTATACTGTGAAAACACTGCTTTACTCTAGCTGTTTTGAACAGTGAAAAACCTGCTGTCGCCTCGCTGTTTTAAACTGTGAAAACCGTGCTCACCTCTCGCTGTTTTAAATTGTGAAAAACCTGCTCTCCTGTCGCTATTTTAAACTGTGAAAACCCAGCTCTCCTCTTGCTGTTTTGAACTGTGAAAAACCTGCTCACCTCTCATTGTTTTAACTGTGAAAACGCTGCTTACCTCTCGTTGTTTTAAACGGTGAAAAACCTGCTCTCCTCTCGCTGTTTTAAACGGTGAAAAACCTGCTCTCCTCTCGCTGTTTGAAACTGTGAAAAACCTTCTCTCCTCTCGCTGTTTTAAACTGTGAAATTCCTGCTCTCCTTTCGCTGTTTTAAACTGTGAAAATAGTGCTCTCCTCTAGCTGTTTTATACAGTGAAAACCCTGCTTTCCTCTCGCTGTTTTGAACTGAGAAAAACCTGCTGTCCCCTCGCTGTTTTAAACTGTGAAAACCGTGCTCACCTCTCGCTGTTTTAAACTGTGAAAAACCTGCTCTCCTGTCGCTGTTTTAAACAGTGAAAACCCAGCTCTCCTCTTGCTGTTTTGAACTGTGAAAAACCTGCTCACCTCTCGTTGTTTTAACTGTGAAAACGCTGCTTACCTCTCGTTGTTTTAAACTGTGAATAGCCTGCTCTCCTCTCGCTGTTTTAAACTGTGAAAAACCTGCTCTCCTCTCGCTGTTTTAAACTGTGAAATTCCTGCTCTCCTCTCGCTGTTTTAAACTGTGAAAAATCTGCTCTCCTCTCGCTGTTTTAAACTGTGAAATTCCTGCTCTCCTCTCGCTGTTTTAAAATGTGAAAAAGCTGCTTTCCTCTCGCTGTTTTATACTGTGAAAACCATGTTTTCCTCTCGCTGTTTTAAACTGTGAAAAAGCTGCTCACCTCTCGTTGTTTTAAACTGTGAATACCCTGCTCTCCTCTCGCTGTTTTAAAGAGTGAAAACCCTGCTCTCCTCTCGCTGTTTTAAACTGTGAAAAATCTGCTCACTTCTCGGTGTTTTAAACTGTGAGATCCCTGCTCTCCTCTCGCTGTTTTAAACTGTGAGAACTCTGCTCTCCTCTAGTTGTTTTAAACAGTTTAAATCCTGCTCACCACTCGTTGTTTTAAACTGTGGAAAACCTGCTCTCCTCTCGCTGTTTTAAACTGTGAAAACCCTGCTCTCCTCTAGCTGTTTTGAACTGTGAAAAACCTGCTGTCCCCTCGCTGTTTTAAACTGTGAAAGCAGTGCTCACCTCTCGCTGTTTTAAACTGTGAAAAACCTGCTCTCCTGTCGCTGTTTTAAACTGTGAAAACCCAGCTCTCCTCTTGCTGTTTTGACCTGTGAAAAACCTGCTCACCTCTCGTTGTTTTAACTGTGAAAACGCTGCTTACCTCTCGTTGTTTTAAACTGTAAATACCCTGCTCTCCTCTCGCTGTTTTAAACTGTGAAAAACCTGCTCTCCTCTCGCTGTTTTAAACTGTGAAAAACCTGCTCTCCTCTCGCTGTTTTAAACTGTGAAAATCCTGCTCTCCTCTCGCTGTTTTAAACTGTGAAATTCCTGCTCTCCTCTCGCTGTTTTAAAATGTGAAAAAGCTGCTTTCCTCTCGCTGTTTTATACTGTGAAAAACATGTTTTCCTCTCGCTGTTTTAAACTGTGAAAAAGCTGCTCACCTCTCGTTGTTTTAAACTGTGAATACCCTGCTCTCCTCTCGCAGTTTTAAACTTTGAAAATCCTGCTCTGTTCCCTTTGTTTTAAACTGTGAAAACCCTGCTCTCCTCTCGCTGTTTTAAACTGTGAAAACCCTCCTCTCCTCTCGCTGTTTTAAACTGTGAAAACCCTGCTCTCCTCTCGCTGTTTTAAACTGTGAAAACCCCACTCTCCTATCGCTGTTTTAAACTGTGAAATTGCTGCTCTCCTCTCGCTGTTTTAAACTGTGAAAATCCTGCTCACCTCTCGCCGTTTTAAACTGCGAAATTCCTGCTCACCTCTCGCTTTTTAAAAGTGTGAAAAAACCTGCTCTCCTTTCGAAGTTTTAAACTGGCTCACCACTTGTTGTATAAAACTGTGAAAACACGGCTCACCTCTCATTGTTTAAAATTGTGAAAACCCCGCCTGCCTCTCGCAATTTAAAACTATGAAAATCCTGCTCTGTTCCCTTTGTTTTAAACTGTGAATCCACAGCTGTCCTCTCGCTGATTTTAACTGTGAAAACACTGCTCTCCTCTCGCTGTTTTTAACAGTGAAAAACCAGCTCTCCTCTCGCTGTTTTTAACTGTGAAAACACTGCTCTCCTCTCGCTGTTTTAAACTGTGAAAAACCAGCTTTCCTCTCGCTGTTTTAAACTGTGAAAAACCAGCTCTCCTCTCGCTGTTTTAAATTGTGAAAATCCTGCTCTCCTCTCGCTGTTTTAAACTGTGAAATTCCTGCTCTCCTCTGGCTGTTTTAAACTGTGAAAAACCTGCTCTCCTCTCGCTGTTTTAAACTGTGAAAACCCTGCTCTCCTCTCCCTGTTTTAAACTGTGAAATTCCTGCTCTCCTCTCGCAGTTTTAAACTGTGAAAAACCTGCTCTCCTCTCGCAGTTTTAAACTGTGAAAAACCTGCTCTCCTCTCGCAGTTTTAAACTGTGAAAAACCTGCTCTCCTCTCGCTGTTTTAAACTGTGAAAACCCTGCTCACCTCTCGCTGTTTTAAACTGTGAAAAACCTGCTCACCTCTCGTTGTTTTAAACTGTGAAAGACCTGCTCACCTCTCGTTGTCTTAAACTGTGAAAATCCTGCTCTCCTCTCGCTGTTTTAAACTGTGAAAATCCTGCTCACCTCTCGCCGTTTTAAACTGCGAAATTCCTGCTCACCTCTCGCTTTTTTAAACTGTGAAAAACCTGCTCTCCTGTCGCTGTTTTAAACAGTGAAAACCCAGCTCTCCTCTTGCTGTTTTGAACTGTGAAAAACCTGCTCACCTCTCGTTGTTTTAACTGTGAAAACGCTGCTTACCTCTCGTTGTTTTAAACTGTGAATACCTTGCTCTCCTCTCGCTGTTTTAAACTGTGAAAAACCTGCTCTCCTCTCGCTGTTTTAAACTGAGAAAAACCTGCTCTCCTCTCGCTGTTTTAAACTGTGAAAAATCTGCTCTCCTCTCGCTGTTTTAAACTGTGAAATTCCTGCTCTCCTCTCGCTGTTTTAAAATGTGAAAAAGCTGCTTTCCTCTCGCTGTTTTATACTGTGAAAACCATGTTTTCCTCTCGCTGTTTTAAACTGTGAAAAAGCTGCTCACCTCTCGTTGTTTTAAACTGTGAATACCCTGCTTTCCTCTCACTGTTTTAAAGAGTGAAAACCCTGCTCTCCTCTCGCTGTTTTAACGGTGAAAAACCTGCTCTCCTCTCGCTGTTTGAAACTGTGAAAAACCTTCTCTCCTCTCGCTGTTTTAAACTGTGAAATTCCTGCTCTCCTTTCGCTGTTTTAAACTGTGAAAATAGTGCTCTCCTCTAGCTGTTTTATACAGTGAAAACCCTGCTTTCCTCTCGCTGTTTTGAACTGAGAAAAACCTGCTGTCCCCTCGCTGTTTTAAACTGTGAAATCCGTGCTCACCTCTCGCTGTTTTAAACTGTGAAAAACCTGCTCTCCTGTCGCTGTTTTAAACAGTGAAAACCCAGCTCTCCTCTTGCTGTTTTGAACTGTGAAAAACCTGCTCACCTCTCGTTGTTTTAACTGTGAAAACGCTGCTTACCTCTCGTTGTTTTAAACTGTGAATAGCCTGCTCTCCTCTCGCTGTTTTAAACTGTGAAAAATCTGCTCTCCTCTCGCTGTTTTAAACTGAGAAAAACCTGCTCTCCTCTCGCTGTTTTAAACTGTGAAAAATCTGCTCTCCTCTCGCTGTTTTAAACTGTGAAATTCCTGCTCTCCTCTCGCTGTTTTAAAATGTGAAAAAGTTGCTTTCCTCTCGCTGTTTTATACTGTGAAAACCATGTTTTCCTCTCGCTGTTTTAAACTGTGAAAAAGCTGCTCACCTCTCGTTGTTTTAAACTGTGAATACCCTGCTCTCCTCTCGCTGTTTTAAAGAGTGAAAACCCTGCTCTCCTCTCGCTGTTTTAAACTGTGAAAAATCTGCTCACTTCTCGGTGTTTTAAACTGTGAGATCCCTGCTCTCCTCTCGCTGTTTTAAACTGTGAGAACTCTGCTCTCCTCTAGTTGTTTTAAACAGTTTAAATCCTGCTCACCACTCGTTGTTTTAAACTGTGGAAAACCTGCTCTCCTCTCGCTGTTTTAAACTGTGAAAACCCTGCTCTCCTCTAGCTGTTTTGAACTGTGAAAAACCTGCTGTCCCCTCGCTGTTTTAAACTGTGAAAGCAGTGCTCACCTCTCGCTGTTTTAAACTGTGAAAAACCTGCTCTCCTGTCGCTGTTTTAAACTGTGAAAACCCAGCTCTCCTCTTGCTGTTTTGACCTGTGAAAAACCTGCTCACCTCTCGTTGTTTTAACTGTGAAAACGCTGCTTACCTCTCGTTGTTTTAAACTGTAAATACCCTGCTCTCCTCTCGCTGTTTTAAATTGTGAAAAACCTGCTCTCCTCTCGCTGTTTTAAACTGTGAAAAACCTGCTCTCCTCTCGCTGTTTTAAACTGTGAAAATCCTGCTCTCCTCTCGCTGTTTTAAACTGTGAAATTCCTGCTCTCCTCTCGCTGTTTTAAAATGTGAAAAAGCTGCTTTCCTCTCGCTGTTTTATACTGTGAAAAACATGTTTTCCTCTCGCTGTTTTAAACTGTGAAAAAGCTGCTCACCTCTCGTTGTTTTAAACTGTGAATACCCTGCTCTCCTCTCGCAGTTTTAAACTTTGAAAATCCTGCTCTGTTCCCTTTGTTTTAAAAAGTGAAAACCCTGCTCTCCTCTCGCTGTTTTAAACTTTGAAAACCCTCCTCACCTCTCGCTGTTTTAAACTGTGAAAACCCTGCTCTCCTCTCGCTGTTTTAAACTGTGAAAACCCCACTCTCCTATCGCTGTTTTAAACTGTGAAATTGCTGCTCTCCTCTCGCTGTTTTAAACTGTGAAAATCCTGCTCACCTCTCGCCGTTTTAAACTGCGAAATTCCTGCTCACCTCTCGCTTTTTAAAAGTGTGAAAAAACCTGCTCTCCTTTCGAAGTTTTAAACTGGCTCACCACTTGTTGTATAAAACTGTGAAAACACGGCTCACCTCTCATTGTTTAAAATTGTGAAAACCCCGCCTGCCTCTCGCAATTTAAAACTATGAAAATCCTGCTCTGTTCCCTTTGTTTTAAACTGTGAATCCACAGCTGTCCTCTCGCTGATTTTAACTGTGAAAACACTGCTCTCCTCTCGCTGTTTTTAACAGTGAAAAACCAGCTCTCCTCTCGCTGTTTTTAACTGTGAAAACACTGCTCTCCTCTCGCTGTTTTAAACTGTGAAAAACCAGCTTTCCTCTCGCTGTTTTAAACTGTGAAAAACCAGCTCTCCTCTCGCTGTTTTAAATTGTGAAAACCCTGCTCTCCTCTCGCTGTTTTAAACTGTGAAATTCCTGCTCTCCTCTGGCTGTTTTAAACTGTGAAAAACCTGCTCTCCTCTCGCTGTTTTAAACTGTGAAAACCCTGCTCTCCTCTCCCTGTTTTAAACTGTGAAATTCCTGCTCTCCTCTCGCAGTTTTAAACTGTGAAAAACCTGCTCTCCTCTCGCTGTTTTAAACTGTGAAATTCCTGCTCTCCTCTCGCAGTTTTAAACTGTGAAAAACCTGCTCTCCTCTCGCAGTTTTAAACTGTGAAAAACCTGCTCTCCTCTCGCTGTTTTAAACTGTGAAAACCCTGCTCTCCTCTCGCTGTTTTAAACTGTGAAAACCCTGCTCTCCTCTTGCTGTTTTAAACTGTGAAAACCCTGCTCACCTCTCGCTGTTTTAAACTGTGAAAAACCTGCTCACCTCTCGTTGTTTTAAACTGTGGAAGACCTGCTCACCTCTCGTTGTCTTAAACTGTGAAAATCCTGCTCTCCTCTCGCTGTTTTAAACTGTGAAAATCCTGCTCACCTCTCGCCGTTTTAAACTGCGAAATTCCTGCTCACCTCTCGCTTTTTTAAACTGTGAAAAACCTGCTCTCCTGTCGCTGTTTTAAACAGTGAAAACCCAGCTCTCCTCTTGCTGTTTTGAACTGTGAAAAACCTGCTCACCTCTCGTTGTTTTAACTGTGAAAACGCTGCTTACCTCTCGTTGTTTTAAACTGTGAATAGCCTGCTCTCCTCTCGCTGTTTTAAACTGTGAAAAACCTGCTCTCCTCTCGCTGTTTTAAACTGAGAAAAACCTGCTCTCTTCTCGCTGTTTTAAACTGTGAAAAATCTGCTCTCCTCTCGCTGTTTTAAACTGTGAAATTCCTGCTCTCCTCTCGCTGTTTTAAAATGTGAAAAAGCTGCTTTCCTCTCGCTGTTTTATACTGTGAAAACCATGTTTTCCTCTCGCTTTTTTAAACTGTGAAAAAGCTGCTCACCTCTCGTTGTTTTAAACTGTGAATACCCTGCTCTCCTCTCGCTGTTTTAAACTGTGAAAAATCTGCTCACTTCTCGGTGTTTTAAACTGTGAGATCCCTGCTCTCCTCTCGCTGTTTTAAACTGTGAGAACTCTGCTCTCCTCTAGTTGTTTTAAACAGTTTAAATCCTGCTCACCACTCGTTGTTTTAAACTGTGGAAAACCTGCTCTCCTCTCGCTGTTTAAAACTGTGAATACCCTGCTCTCCTCTAGCTGTTTTGAACTGTGAAAAACCTGCTGTCCCCTCGCTGTTTTAAACTGTGAAAGCAGTGCTCACCTCTCGCTGTTTTAAACTGTGAAAAACCTGCTCTCCTGTCGCTGTTTTAAACTGTGAAAACCCAGCTCTCCTCTTGCTGTTTTGACCTGTGAAAAACCTGCTCACCTCTCGTTGTTTTAACTGTGAAAACGCTGCTTACCTCTCGTTGTTTTAAACTGTAAATACCCTGCTCTCCTCTCGCTGTTTTAAACTGTGAAAAACCTGCTCTCCTCTCGCTGTTTTAAACTGTGAAAAACCTGCTCTCCTCTCGCTGTTTTAAACTGTGAAAATCCTGCTCTCCTCTCGCTGTTTTAAACTGTGAAATTCCTGCTCTCCTCTCGCTGTTTTAAAATGTGAAAAAGCTGCTTTCCTCTCGCTGTTTTATACTGTGAAAAACATGTTTTCCTCTCGCTGTTTTAAACTGTGAAAAAGCTGCTCACCTCTCGTTGTTTTAAACTGTGAATACCCTGCTCTCCTCTCGCAGTTTTAAACTTTGAAAATCCTGCTCTGTTCCCTTTGTTTTAAACTGTGAAAACCCTGCTCTCCTCTCGCTGTTTTAAACTTTGAAAACCCTCCTCTCCTCTCGCTGTTTTAAACTGTGAAAACCCTGCTCTCCTCTCGCTGTTTTAAACTGTGAAAACCCCACTCTCCTATCGCTGTTTTAAACTGTGAAATTGCTGCTCTCCTCTCGCTGTTTTAAACTGTGAAAATCCTGCTCACCTCTCGCCATTTTAAACTGCGAAATTCCTGCTCACCTCTCGCTTTTTAAAAGTGTGAAAAAACCTGCTCTCCTTTCGAAGTTTTAAACTGGCTCACCACTTGTTGTATAAAACTGTGAAAACACGGCTCACCTCTCATTGTTTAAAATTGTGAAAACCCCGCCTGCCTCTCGCAATTTAAAACTATGAAAATCCTGCTCTGTTCCCTTTGTTTTAAACTGTGAATCCACAGCTGTCCTCTCGCTGATTTTAACTGTGAAAACACTGCTCTCCTCTCGCTGTTTTTAACAGTGAAAAACCAGCTCTCCTCTCGCTGTTTTTAACTGTGAAAACACTGCTCTCCTCTCGCTGTTTTAAACTGTGAAAAACCAGCTTTCCTCTCGCTGTTTTAAACTGTGAAAAACCAGCTCTCCTCTCGCTGTTTTAAATTGTGAAAATCCTGCTCTCCTCTCGCTGTTTTAAACTGTGAAATTCCTGCTCTCCTCTGGCTGTTTTAAACTGTGAAAAACCTGCTCTCCTCTCGCTGTTTTAAACTGTGAAAACCCTGCTCTCCTCTCCCTGTTTTAAACTGTGAAATTCCTGCTCTCCTCTCGCAGTTTTAAACTGTGAAAAACCTGCTCTCCTCTCGCTGTTTTAAACTGTGAAATTCCTGCTCTCCTCTCGCAGTTTTAAACTGTGAAAAACCTGCTCTCCTCTCGCAGTTTTAAACTGTGAAAAACCTGCTCTCCTCTCGCTGTTTTAAACTGTGAAAACCCTGCTCTCCTCTCGCTGTTTTAAACTGTGAAAACCCTGCTCTCCTCTTGCTGTTTTAAACTGTGAAAACCCTGCTCACCTCTCGCTGTTTTAAACTGTGAAAAACCTGCTCACCTCTCGTTGTTTTAAACTGTGAAAGACCTGCTCACCTCTCGTTGTCTTAAACTGTGAAAATCCTGCTCTCCTCTCGCTGTTTTAAACTGTGAAAATCCTGCTCACCTCTCGCCGTTTTAAACTGCGAAATTCCTGCTCACCTCTCGCTTTTTTAAACTGTGAAAAACCTGCTCTCCTTTCGCAGTTTTCAACTGTAAAAATCGTGCTCTCCTCCCTTTGTTTTAAACTGTGAATCCCCAGCTGTCCTCTCGCTGTTTTTAACTGTGAAAACACTGCTCTCCTTTCGCTGTTTTTAACAGTGAAAAACCAGCTCTCCTCTCGCTGTTTTTAACTGTGAAAACACTGCTCTCCTCTCGCTGTTTTAAACTGTGAAAAACCAGCTTTCCTCTCGCTGTTTTAAACTGTGAAAAACCAGCTCTCCTCTCGCTGTTTAAAATTGTGAAAACCCTGCTCTCCTCTCGCTGTTTTAAACTGTGAAATTTCTGCTCTCCTCTGGCTGTTTTAAACTTTGAAAACCCTGCTCTCCTCTCGCTGTTTTAAACTGTGAAATTCCTGTTCACCTCTGGCTCTTTTAAACTGTGAAAAACCTGCTCTCCTCTCGCTGTTTTAAACTGTGAAAACCCTGCTCTCCTCTCGCTGTTTTAAACTGTGAAAACACAGCTCACCTCTCACTGTTTTAAACTGTGAAATTCCTGCTCTCCTCTCGCAGTTTTAAACTGTGAAAAACCTGCTCTCCTCTCGCTGTTTTAAACTGTGAAATTCCTGCTCTCCTCTCGCAGTTTTAAACTGTGAAAAACCTGCTCTCCTCTCGCAGTTTTAAACTGTGAAAAACCTGCTCTCCTCTCGCTGCTTTAAACTGTGAAAACCTGCTCTGCTCTCGCAGTTTTAAACTGTGAAAACCCTGCTCTCCTCTCGCTGTTTTAAACTGTGAAAACCCTGCTCACCTCTCGCTGTTTTAAACTGTGAAAAACCTGCTCACCTCTCGATGTTTTAAACTGTGAAAGACCTGCTCACCTCTCGTTGTCTTAAACTGTGAAAACCCTGCTCCTCTCTCGCTGTTTTAAACTGAAAATCCTGCTCACCTCTCGCCGTTTTAAACTGCGAAATTCCTGCTCACCTCTTGCTTTTTCAAACTGTGAAAAACCTGCTCTCCTTTCGCAGTTTTCAACTTTAAAAATCGTGCTCTCCTCCCTTTGTTTTAAACTGTGAATCCCCAGCTGTCCTCTCACTGTTTTTAACTTTGAAAACACTGCTCTCCTCTCGCTGTTTTTAACTGTGAAAAACCAGCTCTCCTCTCGCTGTATTTAACTGTGAAAACACTGCTCTCCTCTCGCTGTTTTAAACTGTGAAAACCCAGCTCTCCTCTCGCTGCTTTAAACTCTGAAAAACCTGCTCTCCTCTCGCTGTTTTAAACTCTGAAAACCCTGCCTTCCTCTCGCTGTTTTAAACTGTGAAATTCCTGCTCTCCTCTCGCTGTTTTAAACTCTGAAAAAACTGCTCTCCTCTCGTTGTTTTAAACTGTGAAAATTCTGCTCCCCTCTCGCTGTTTTAAACTGTGAAAATCAAGCTCAACTCTCGTTGTTTTAAACTCTGAAAAACCTGCTCACTTCTCGTTGTCTTAAACTGTGAGAACCTGCTCCACTCTTGCTGATTTAAAATGTGAAAAACCTGCTCAGCTCTCGTTGTCTTAAACTGTGAAAAACCTGCCCTCCTCTTGCTGTTTTAAACTGTGAAAATCCTGCACATCTCTCGTTGTTTTAAACTGTGAAATTCCTGCTCTCCTCTCGCAGTTTTAAACTGTTAAAAACCTGCCTTCCTCTCGCTGTTTTAAACTGTGAAAATCCTGCACACCTCTCGTTGTTTTAAACTGTGAAATTCCTGCTCTCCTCTCGCAGTTTTAAACTGTGAAAAACCTGCCTTCCTCTTGCTGTTTTAAACTGTGAAAATCCTGCTCTCCTCTCGTTTTTTTAAACCGTGAAAATCCTGCTCACCTCTCGTTGTCTTAAACTGTGAGAACCCTGCTCCCCTCTTGCTGATTTAAACTCTGAAAATCCTGCTTACCTCTCGTTGTTTAAAACTGTGAAACACCTGCCCTCCTCTCGCTGCTTTAAACTGTGAAAATCCTGCTCTCCTCTCGCCGTTTTAAACTGCGAAATTCCTGCTCTCCACTCGCTGTTCTAAACTCTGAAAATCCTGCTCTCCTCTCGTTGTTTTAAACTGTGAAAATCCTGCTCACTTCTCACAGTTTTAAAGTGTGAAAATCCTGCTCTCCTCTCGCTGTTTTAAACAGTGAAAATCCTGCTCTCCTCTCGCTGTTTTAAGCAGTAAAAATCCAGCGCTCCTCTGGCTGTTTCAAAACTGTGAAAATCCCGGCTCCCCTCTCGCTGATTAAAACTGTGAAAATCCTGCTCTCCTCTCGGTGTTTTAAAGTGTGAAAATCCTGCTCTCCTCTCGCTGTTTTAAACTGTGAATATCCTGTTCTCCTCTCACTGTTTTAAACTGTGAAAATCCAGATGTCTCTCGCAGTTTTAAACTGTGAAAATACTGCTCTTCTCTCACTGTTTTTAACCTGTGAAATTCCTGCTTGCCTCTCGCTGTTTTAATTTGCGAAAATCCTGGCCAACATCTCCCTGTTTTCAACTGTGAAAATCGCAGCAATCCTCTCGGTGTTTGAAACGGTAAAAATCACAGCACTCCTCTCGCTGTTTTACACTGTGAAAATCCTGTTTTCCTCTCGCTGTTTCAAACTGTGCAAATCCTGTTCTCCTCTCGCTGTTTTGAACTGTGAAAATCGTGCTCACCTCGCATTGTTTTAAACTGCGAAAATCCCAGCTCTACTCTCGCTGTTTTAATCCGTGAATATCCTTCTCTCCTCTCGCTGAATTAAACTGTGAAAATCCTGGCTCTCCTCTGGCTGTTTTAAACTGTGAAATTCCTGCTCTCCTCTCGCTGTTTTAAACAGTGAAAATCCTGCACTCCTCTGGCTGTTTCAAAACTGCGAAAATCCTGGCTCTCCTGTCGCTGTTTAAAACTGTAAATTACCTGCTCTCCTCTCGCTGATTAAAACTGTGAAAATCCTGCTCAACTCTCGGTGTTTTAAACTGTGAAATTCAGGGTCAGCTCTCACTGTTTTAAACTGTGAAAATCCGGCTCTCCTCTGGCTGTTTTATACTGTGAAAATCCCAGCTCACCTCTCACTGTTTTAAACTGTGAATATCGGGCTCTCATCTCGCTGTTTTAAACTGTGAAAATCCTGCTCTCCTCTGGCTCTTTTAAAAGGTGAAAATCCCAGCTCTCCTCTCACTGTTTCAAACTGCGAAAATCCCAGCTCTCTTCTCACTGTTTCAAACGGCGAAAATCCTGCTTCCCTCTCGCTGTTTTAAACTGTGAAAATCCAGATGTCTCTCGCGGTTTTAAACTGTGAAAGTACTGCACACCTCTCGCTGTTTTATATTGTGAAAATCGTGCTCTTCTCTCGCTGTTTTAACCTGTGAAATTTCCGCTGTCCTCTCGCTGTTTTAAATTGCGAAAATCCTGGCCAACATTCCCTGTTTTCAACTGTGAAAATCACAGCACTCCTCTCGGTGTTTGAAATGGTAAAAATCACAGCTCTCTTCTCGGTGTTTTAAACTGTGAATATCCTGCTCACCTCTCGCTGTTTTAAACTGTGAAAATCCTGCTCTCCTCTCGCTGTTTTAAACTGTGAAAATCCTGCTCACCTCTCACTGCTGTAAACAGGGAAAATCCTGCTCACTTCACGCTGTTTTAATTGGTGAAAATCACAGCGCTACTCTCGCTGTTTTAAACTGTGGAATTCCTGCTCTCCTCTCGCTGATTTAAACAGTGAAATTCAGGGTCAACTCTCGCTGTTTTAAACTGTGAAAATCCTGCTCTCCTCTGGCTCTTTTAAAATGTGAAAATCCCGGCTCTCCTCTCACTGTTTTAAACTGTGAAAATCCTGCTTCCCTCTCGCTGTTTTAAACTGTGAAAATCCAGTAGTCTCTCGCGGTTTTAAACTGTGAAAATACTGCAAACCTTTCGCTGTTTTATATTGTGAAAATCGTGCTCTTCTCTCGCAGATTTAACCTGTGAAATTCCTGCTTGCCTCTCGCTGTTTTAAAATGCGAAAATCCTGGCCAACATACCCTGTTTTCAACTGTGAAAATCACATCACTCCTCTCGGTGTTTGAAACGGTAAAAATCACAGCTCTCCTCTCGTTGTTTTACACTGTGAAAATGCTGCTCTCCTCTCGCTGTTTTAAACTGTGAAAATCATGCTCACCTCGCATTGTTTTAAACTGCGAAAATCCCAGCTCTACTCTCGCTGTTTTAAACTGTGCAAATCCTGCTCTCCACTCGCTGTTATAAACTGTGAAAATCGTGCTCACCTCGCATTGTTTTAATCTGCGAAAATCCCAGCTCTAATCTCGCTGTTTTAATCCGTGAATATCCTTCTCTCCTCTCGCTGAATTTAACTGTGAAAATCCTGGCTCTCCTCTCGCTGTTTTAAACTGCTAAATACCTGCTCTCCTCTGGCTGTTTTAAACTGTGAAAATCCTGCTCTCCTCTCGCTGTTTGAAACAGTGAAAATCCTGCTTTCCTCTTGCTGTTTTAAACTGTGAAAATCCTGCTCACTTCTCACAGTTTTAAAGTGTGAAAATCCCAGCTCTCCTCTCGCTGTTTTAAACAGTGCAAATCCTGCTCTCCTCTGGCTGCTTC
The DNA here is from genome assembly GCA_026770705.1 of Isurus oxyrinchus. Taxonomy (NCBI): domain Eukaryota; kingdom Metazoa; phylum Chordata; class Chondrichthyes; order Lamniformes; family Lamnidae; genus Isurus; species Isurus oxyrinchus. The sequence goes on from JANJGN010000401.1 coordinate 54,133, forward strand.
GATACTGTGAAAATCCCAGCTCACCTCTCGCTGTTTTAAACTGTGAAATTCCTGCTCTCCTCTCGCTGATTTAAACAGTGAAAATCCTGCGCTCCTCTGACTGTTTCAAAACTGCGAAAATCCCGGCTCTCCTGTCGCTGTTTAAAACTGTAAATTACCTGCTCTCCTCTCGCTGATTAAAACTGTGAAAATCCTGCTCCCATCTCGCTGTTTTAAACTGTGAAAATCCTGCTCTCCTCTCGCTGTTTTAAACTGTGAAAATCCTGCTCACCTCTGGCTGCTTCAATACTGTGACAATCCCAGCTCACCTCTCTTGAAAACAAAGAAAACTGCGGATGCTGGAAATCTAAAACAAAAACAGAATTACCTGGAAAAACTCAGTAGGTCTGGCAGCATCGGCGGAGAAGAAAAGAGTTGACGTTTCGAGTCCTCATGACCCTTCGACAGAACTGTCGAAGTTCTGTCGAAGGGTCATGAGGACTCGAAACGTCAACTCTTTTCTTCTCCGCCGATGCTGCCAGACCTACTGAGTTTTTCCAGCTCACCTCTCGCTGTTTTAAACTGTGACAATCCCAGCTCACCTCTTGCTGTTTTAAACTGTGAAAATCCTGCTCACTTCTCACAGTTTTAAAGTGTGAAAATCCCAGCTCTCCTCTCGCTGATTTAAACAGTGAAAATCCTGCACTCCTCTGGCTGTTTCAAAACTGTGAAAATCCCGGCTCCTCTCTCGCTGTTTAAAACTGGGAAAATCCTGCTCTCCTCTCGGTGTTTTAAACTGTGAAAATCCTGCTCTCGTCTCGCTGTTTTAAACTGTGAAAATCCAGATGACTCTTGAGGTTTTAAACTGTGAAAATACTGCACTCCTCTCGCTGTTTTATTCTGTGAAATTCCTGCTCTCCTCTCGCTGTTTTAAAATGCGAAAATCCTGGCCACTTTCTCCCTGTTTTCAACTGTGAAAATCGCAGCACTCCTCTCGCTGTTTCAAACGTTAAAAATCACAGCTCTCCACTCGTTGTTTTACACTGTGAATATCGAGCTCTCCTCTCGCTGTTTTAAACAGTGAAAATCCTGCCCTCCTCTCGCTGTTTTAAACTGTGAAAATCCTGCTCTCCTCCGGCTGCTTCAATACTGTGACAATCGCAGCTCACCTCTCACTGTTTTAAACAGTGAAAATCCTGCTCTCCTCTCGCTGTTTTAAACTGTGAAAATCCTGCTCACCTCCGGCTGCTTCAATACTGTGACAATCGCAGCTCACATCTCGCTGTTTTAAACAGTGAAAATCCTGCTCGCCTCTCGCTGTTTTAAACAGTAAAAATCCAGCGCTCCTCTGGCTGTTTCAAAACTGTGAAAATCCCGGCTCCCCTCTCGCTGATTAAAACTGTAAAAATCCTGCTCTCCTCTCGGTGTTTTAAACTGTGAAAATCCTGCTCTCCTCTTGCTGTTTTAAACTGTGAATATCCTGCTCTCCTCTCGCTGTTTTAAACTGTGAAAATCCTGCTCTCCTCTCGCTGTTTTAAACTGTGAAAATACTGCACTCATCTCGCTGTTTTCTTCTGTGAAAATCCTGCTCTCCTCTCGCTGTTTTAAAATGCGAAAATCCTGGCCAACATCTCCCTGTTTTCAACTGTGAAAATCGCAGCACACCTCTCGCTGTTTCAAACGGTAAATATCACAGCTCTCCTCTCGATGGTTTACACTGTGAATATCGAGCTCTCCTCTCGCTGTTTTAAACAGTGAAAATCCTGCTCTCCTCTCGCTGTTTTAAACTGTGAAAATCCTGCTCTCCTCTGGCTCTTTTAAAAGGTGAAAATTCCAGCTCTCCTCTCACTGTTTCAAACTGCGAAAATCCCAGCTCTCCTCTCACTGTTTCAAACTATGAAAATCCTGCTTCCCTCTCACTGTTTTAAACTGTGAAAATCCAGATGTCTCTCGCGGTTTTAAACTGTGAAAATACTGCACACCTCTCGCTGTTTTATATTGTGAAAATCGTGCTCTCCTCCCGCTGTTTTAACCTGTGAAAATTCCGCTGTCCTCTCGCTGTTTTAAGTTGCGAAAATCCTGGCCATCATCTCCCTGTTTTCAACTGTGAAAATCACAGAACTCCTCTCGGTGTTTGAAATGGTAAAAATCACAGCACTCTTCTCGTTGTTTTCAACTGTGAATATCCTGCTCACCTCTGGCTGTTTTAACCTGTGAAAATTCCGCTGTCCTCTCGCTGTTTTAAAATGCGAAAATCCTGGCCATCAACTCCCTGTTTTCAACTGTGAAAATCACAGCACTCCTCTCGGTGTTTGAAATGGTAAAGATCACAGCTCTCTTCTCACTGTTTTAAACTGTGAAAATACCTGCTCCCCTCTGGCTGCTTCAATACTGTGAAAATCCCAGCTCACCTCTCGCTGTTTTAAACTGTGAAAGTCCTGCTCACCTCTCACTGCTGTAAACAGGGAAAATCCTGCTCACTTCACGCTGTTTTAAACGGTGAAAATCACAGCTCTACTCTCGCTGTTTTAAACTGTGGAATTCCAGGTCTCCTCTCACTGATTTAAACAGTGAAATTCAGGGTCAACTCTCGCTGTTTTAAACTGTGAAAATCCTGCTCTCCTCTGGCTCTTTTAAAATGTGAAAATCCCGGCTCTCGTCTCACTGTTTTAAACTGCGAAAATGCTGCTTCCCTCTCGCTGTTTTAAACTGTGAAAATCCAGATGTCTCTCGCGGTTTTAAACTGTGAAAATACTGCACACCTCTCGCTGTTTATATTGTGAAAATCGTGCTCTTCTCTCGCTGTTTTAACCTGTGAAAATCCTGCTGTCCTCTCGCTGTTTTAAAATGCGAAAATCCTGGCCAACATTCCCTGTTTTCAACTGTGAAAATCACAGCACTCCTCTCGGTGATTGAAACGGTAAAAATCACAGCTCTCCTCTCGTTGTTTCACACTGTGAAACTCCTGCTCTCCTCTCGCTGTTTTAAACTGTGAAAATCATGCTCACCTCGCATTGTTTTAATCTGTGAAAATCCCAGCTCTAATCTCGCTGTTTTAATCCGTGAATATCCTTCTCTCCTCTCGCTGAATTAAACTGTGAAAATCCTGGCTGTCCTCTGGCTGTTTTAAACTGCAAAATACCTGCTCTCCATGGCTGTTTTAAACTGTGAAAATCCTGCTCTCCTCTCGCTGTTTCAAACTGTGAAAATCCTGCTTTCCTCTCGCTGTTTTAAACTGTGAAAATCCTGCTCACCTCTGGCTGCTTCAATACTGTGACAATCCCAGCTCACCTCTCGCTGTTTTAAGCAGTGAAAATCCTGCTCACTTCTCACAGTTTTAAAGTGTGAAAATCCCAGCTATCCTCTCGCTGTTTTAAATTGTAAAAATTCTGCTCTCCTCTCACTGCTTTAAAAGGTGAAAATCCTGCTCACTTCACGCTGCTTTAAACGGTGAAAATCACAGTTCTACTCTCGCTGTTTTAAACTGTGAAATTCCTGCTTTCCTCTCGCTGTTTTAAACAGTAAAAATCCAGCGCTCGTCTGGCTGTTTCAAAACTGTGAAAATCCCGGCTCCCCTCTCGCTGATTAAAACTGTGAAAATCCTGCTCTCCTCTCGCAGTTTTAAACTGTGAAAATCCTGCTCTCCTCTGGCTCTTTTAAAATGTGAAAATCCCGGCTCTCCTCTCGCTGTTTTAAATTGCGAAAATCCTGCTTCCCTCTCGCTGTTTAAAACTGTGAAAATCCAGATGTCTCTCGCGGTTTTAAACTGTGAAAATCCTGCTCTCCTCTCGCTGTTTGAAACAGTGAAAATCCTGCTTTCCTCTTGCTGTTTTAAACTGTGAAAATCCTGCTCACTTCTCACAGTTTTAAAGTGTGAAAATCCCAGCTCTCCTCTCGCTGTTTTAAACAGTGCAAATCCTGCTCTCCTCTGGCTGCTTCGATACTGTGAAAATCCCAGCTCACCTCTCGCTGTTTTAAACTGTGAAATTCCTGCTCTCCTCTCGCTGATTTAAACAGTGAAAATCCTGCGCTCCTCTGACTGTTTCAAAACTGCGAAAATCCCGGCTCTCCTGTCGCTGTTTAAAACTGTAAATTACCTGCTCTCCTCTCGCTGATTAAAACTGTGAAAATCCTGCTCCCATCTCGCTGTTTTAAACTGTGAAAATCCTGCTCTCCTCTCGCTGTTTTAAACTGTGAAAATCCTGCTCACCTCTGGCTGCTTCAATACTGTGACAATCCCAGCTCACCTCTCTTGAAAACAAAGAAAACTGCGGATGCTGGAAATCTAAAACAAAAACAGAATTACCTGGAAAAACTCAGTAGGTCTGGCAGCATCGGCGGAGAAGAAAAGAGTTGACGTTTCGAGTCCTCATGACCCTTCGACAGAACTGTCGAAGTTCTGTCGAAGGGTCATGAGGACTCGAAACGTCAACTCTTTTCTTCTCCGCCGATGCTGCCAGACCTACTGAGTTTTTCCAGCTCACCTCTCGCTGTTTTAAACTGTGACAATCCCAGCTCACCTCTTGCTGTTTTAAACTGTGAAAATCCTGCTCACTTCTCACAGTTTTAAAGTGTGAAAATCCCAGCTCTCCTCTCGCTGATTTAAACAGTGAAAATCCTGCACTCCTCTGGCTGTTTCAAAACTGTGAAAATCCCGGCTCCTCTCTCGCTGTTTAAAACTGGGAAAATCCTGCTCTCCTCTCGGTGTTTTAAACTGTGAAAATCCTGCTCTCGTCTCGCTGTTTTAAACTGTGAAAATCCAGATGACTCTTGAGGTTTTAAACTGTGAAAATACTGCACTCCTCTCGCTGTTTTATTCTGTGAAATTCCTGCTCTCCTCTCGCTGTTTTAAAATGCGAAAATCCTGGCCACTTTCTCCCTGTTTTCAACTGTGAAAATCGCAGCACTCCTCTCGCTGTTTCAAACGTTAAAAATCACAGCTCTCCACTCGTTGTTTTACACTGTGAATATCGAGCTCTCCTCTCGCTGTTTTAAACAGTGAAAATCCTGCCCTCCTCTCGCTGTTTTAAACTGTGAAAATCCTGCTCTCCTCCGGCTGCTTCAATACTGTGACAATCGCAGCTCACCTCTCCCTGTTTTCAACTGTGAAAATCGCAGCTCTCCTCTCGCTGTTTTAAACTGTGAAATCCCAGCTCTCCTCTTGCTTTTTTAAACAGTGAAAATCCTGCGCTCCTCTGGCTGTTTCAAAACTGCGAAAATCCCGTCTCTCCTGTTGCTGTTTAAAACTGTAAATTACCTGCTCTCCTCTCGCTGATTAAAACTGTGAAAATCCTGCTCTCCTCTCGCTGTTTTAAACTGAGAAAATCCTGCTTTCCTCTCGCTGTTTTATCTGTGAAAATCCTGCTCACCTCTGGCTGCTTCAATACTGTGACAATCCCAGCTCACCTCTCGCTGTTTTAAGCAGTGAAAATCCTGCTCACTTCTCACAGTTTTAAAGTGTGAAAATCCCAGCTCTCCTGTCGCTGTATTAAAATGTAAAAATCCTGCTCTCCTGTCACTGCTTTAAACGGTGAAAATCCTGCTCACTTCACGCTGCTTTAAACTGTGAAAATCACAGCTCTACTCTCGCAGTTTTAAACTATGAAATTCCTGCTCTCCTCTCGCTGTTTTAACCAGTAAAAATCCAGCGCTCCTCTGGCTGTTTCAAAACTGTGAAAATCCCGGCTCCCCTCTCGCTGATTAAAATTGTGAAAATCCTGCTTTCCTCTCGCTGTTTTAAACTGTGAAAATCCTGCTCTCCTCTGGCTCTTTTAAAATGTGAAAATCCCGGCTCTCCTCTCACTGTTTTAAACTGCGAAAATCCTGCTTCCCTCTCGCTGTTTAAAACTGTGAAAATCCAGATGTCTCTCGTGGTTTTAAACTGTGAAAATACTGCACACCTCTCGCTGTTTTATATTGTGAAAATCGTAATCTTCTCTCGCAGATTTAACCTGTGAAAATTCTGCTGTCCTCTCGTTGTTTTAAAATGCGAAAATCCTGGCCAGCATCTCCCTGTTTTCAACTGTGAAAATCGCAGCACTCCTCTCGGTGTTTGAAACGGTAAAAATCACAGCTCTCCTCTCGTTGTTTTACACTGTGAAACTCCTGCTCTCCTCTCGCTGTTTTAAACTCTGAAAATCGTGCTCACCTCGCATTGTTTTAATCTGCGAAAATCCCAGCTCTAATCTCGCTGTTTTAATCCGTGAATATCCTTCTCTCCTCTCGCTGAATTAAACTGTGAAAATCCTGGCTCTCCTCTGGCTGTTTTAAACTGTGTAAATCCCAGCTCTCCTCTCGCTGTTTTAAACTGTGAAAATCCCAGCTCTCCTCTCGCTGTTTTAAACTGTGAATATTGGGCTGTCCTCTTGCTGTTTTAATCTGTGAAATTCCTGCTCTCCGCTCGCTGCTTTAAACAGTGAAAATCCTGCTCTCCTCTCGCTGTTTTAAACTGTGAAAATCATGCTCTCCTCTCGCTGTTTTAAAGTGTGAAAATCCCAGCTCACCTCTCGCTGTTTTAAACAGTGAAAATCCTGCTCACTTCTCACAATTTTAAAGTGTGAAAATCCCAGCTCTCCTCTCAATGCTTTAAACGGTGAAAATCCTGCTCACTTCACGCTGCTTTAAACGGTGAAAATCACAGCTCTACTCTCGCTGTTTTAAACTGTGAAATTCCTGCTCTCCTCTCGCTGTTTTAAACAGTGAAAATCCTGCGCTCCTCTGGCTGTTTCAAAACTGCAAAAATCCCGGCTCCTCTCTCGCTGATTAAAACTGTGAAAATCCTGCTTTCCTCTCGCTGTTTTCAACTGTGAAAATCCTGCTCAACTCTCACTGTTTTAAACTGTGAAAATCCCGGCTCTCCTCTCACTGTTTTAAACTGCAAAAATCCTGCTTCCCTCTCGCTGTTTCAAACTGTGAAAATCCAGATGTCTCTCGCGGTTTTAAACTGTGAAAATACTGCACACCTCTCGCTGTTTTATATTGTGAAAATTCTGCTCTTCTCTCGCTGATTTAAAATGTGAACATCCTGGCCATCATCTCCTTGATTTCAACTGTGAAAATCGCAGCACTCCTCTCACTGTTTGAAACGGTAAAAATCACAGCTCTCGTCTCGTTGTTTTACACTGTGAAACTCCTGCTCTCCTCTCGCTGTTTTAAACTGTGCAAATCCTGCTCTCCTCTTGCTGTTTTAAACTGTGAAAATCCTGCTCACCTCGCATTGTTTTAAACTGCGAAAATCCTGCTCTCCTCTCGCTGTTTTAGACTGTGAAAATCCCAGCTCTCCTCCCGCTGTTTTAAATTGTGAAAATCCTGCTCTCCTCTCACTGTTATAAACTGTGAAAATCCTGCTATCCTCTCACTGTTTTAAACTGTGAAAATCCTGCTCTCCTCTGGCTCTTTTAAAATGTGAAAATCCCAGCTCTCCTCTCACTGTTTTAAACTGTGAAAATCCTGCTCTCCTCTCGCTGTTTTAAACTGTGAAAATCCTGCTCTCCTCTGGCTCTTTTAAAAGGTGAAAATTCCAGCTCTCCTCTCACTGTTTCAAACTGCGAAAATCCCAGCTCTCCTCTCACTGTTTCAAACTACGAAAATCCTGCTTCCCTCTCACTGTTTTAAACTGTGAAAATCCAGATGTCTCTCGCGGTTTTAAACTGTGAAAATACTGCACACCTCTCGCTGTTTTATATTGTGAAAATCGTGCTCTCCTCCCGCTGTTTTAACCTGTGAAAATTCCGCTGTCCTCTCACTGTTTTAAGTTGCGAAAATCCTGGCCATCATCTCCCTGTTTTCAACTGTGAATATCACAGAACTCCGCTCGGTGTTTGAAATGGTAAAAATCACAGCACTCTTCTCGTTGTTTTCAACTGTGAATATCCTGCTCACCTCTGGCTGTTTTAACCTGTGAAAATTCCGCTGTCCTCTCGCTGTTTTAAAATGCGAAAATCCTGGCCATCAACTCCCTGTTTTCAACTGTGAAAATCACAGCACTCCTCTCGGTGTTTGAAATGGTAAAGATCACAGCTCTCTTCTCGCTGTTTTAAACTGTGAAAATACCTGCTCCCCTCTGGCTGCTTCAATACTGTGAAAATCCCAGCTCACCTCTCGCTGTTTTAAACTGTGAAAATCCTGCTCTCCTCTCGCTGTTTTAAACTGTGAAAATCCTGCTCACCTCTCACTGCTGTAAACAGGGAAAATCCTGCTCACTTCACGCTGTTTTAAACGGTGAAAATCACAGCTCTACTCTCGCTGTTTTAAACTGTGGAATTCCTGGTCTCCTCTCGCTGATTTAAACAGTGAAATTCAGGGTCAACTCTCGCTGTTTTAAACTGTGAAAATCCTGCTCTCCTCTGGCTCTTTTAAAATGTGAAAATCCCGGCTCTCGTCTCACTGTTTTAAACTGCGAAAATGCTGCTTCCCTCTCGCTGTTTTAAACTGTGAAAATCCAGATGTCTCTCGCGGTTTTAAACTGTGAAAATACTGCACACCTCTCGCTGTTTATATTGTGAAAATCGTGCTCTTCTCTCGCTGTTTTAACCTGTGAAAATCCTGCTGTCCTCTCGCTGTTTTAAAATGCGAAAATCCTGGCCAACATTCCCTGTTTTCAACTGTGAAAATCACAGCACTCCTCTCGGTGATTGAAACGGTAAAAATCACAGCTCTCCTCTCGTTGTTTTACACTGTGAAACTCCTGCTCTCCTCTCGCTGTTTTAAACTGTGAAAATCATGCTCACCTCGCATTGTTTTAATCTGTGAAAATCCCAGCTCTAATCTCGCTGTTTTAATCCGTGAATATCCTTCTCTCCTCTCGCTGAATTAAACTGTGAAAATCCTGGCTGTCCTCTGGCTGTTTTAAACTGCAAAATACCTGCTCTCCATGGCTGTTTTAAACTGTGAAAATCCTGCTCTCCTCTCGCTGTTTCAAACTGTGAAAATCCTGCTTTCCTCTCGCTGTTTTAAACTGTGAAAATCCTGCTCACCTCTGGCTGCTTCAATACTGTGACAATCCCAGCTCACCTCTCGCTGTTTTAAGCAGTGAAAATCCTGCTCACTTCTCACAGTTTTAAAGTGTGAAAATCCCAGCTATCCTCTCGCCGTTTTAAATTGTAAAAATCCTGCTCTCCTCTCACTGCTTTAAACGTTGAAAATCCTGCTCACTTCACGCTGCTTTAAACGGTGAAAATTACAGCTCTACTCTCGCTGTTTTAAACTGTGAAATTCCTGCTCTCCTCTCGCTGTTTTAAACATTAAAAATCCAGCTCTCCTCTGGCTGTTTCAAAACTGTGAAAATCCCGGCACCCCTCTCGCTGATTAAAACTGTGAAAATCCTGCTCTCCTCTCGCTGTTTTAAACTGTGAAAATCCTGCTCTCGTCTCGCTGTTTTAAACTGTGAAAATCCTGCTCTCCTCTCGCTGTTTTAAATTGTGAAATTCCTGCTCTCCTGTGGCTCCTTTAAAATGTGAAAATCCCGGCTCTCCTCTCACTGTTTTAAACTGCGAAAATCCTGCTTCCCTCTCGCTGTTTTAAACTGTGAAAATCCAGATGACTCTCGAGGTTTTAAACTGTGAAAATACTGCACTCCTCTCGCTGTTTTATTCTGTGAAAATCCTGCTCTCCTCTCGCAGTTTTAAAATGCGAAAATCCTGGCCAACATCTCCCTGTTTTCAACTGTGAAAATCGCAGCACTCCTCTCGCTGTTTCAAACGGTAAAAATCACAGCTCTCCTCTCGTTGTTTTACACTGTGAATATCGAGCTCTCCTCTCGCTGTTTTAAACTGTGAAAATCCTGCTCTCCTCTCGCTGTTTTAAACTGTGAAAATCCTGATCACCTCTGGCTGCTTCAATACTGTGACAATCCCAGCTCACCTCTCGCTGTTTTAAACTGCGAAAATCCTGCTTCCCTCTCGCTGTTTTAAACTGTGAAAATCCAGATGACTCTCGAGGTTTTAAACTGTGAAAATACTGCACTCCTCTCGCTGTTTTATTCTGTGAAAATCCTGCTCTCCTCTCGCAGTTTTAAAATGCGAAAATCCTGGCCAACATCTCCCTGTTTTCAACTGTGAAAATCGCAGCACTCCTCTCGCTGTTTCAAACGGTAAAAATCACAGCTCTCCTCTCGTTGTTTTACACTGTGAATATCGAGCTCTCCTCTCGCTGTTTTAAACTGTGAAAATCCTGCTCTCCTCTCGCTGTTTTAAACTGTGAAAATCCTGATCACCTCTGGCTGCTTCAATACTGTGACAATCCCAGCTCACCTCTCGCTGTTTTAAACTGTGAAAATCCTGTTTTCCTCTCGCAGTTTCAAACTGTGCAAATCCTGTTCTCCTGTCGCTGTTTTAAACTGTGAAAATCGTGCTCACCTCGCATTGTTTTAAACTGCGAAAATCCCAGCTCTACTCTCGCTGTTTTAATCCGTGAATATCCTTCTCTCCTCTCGCTGTATTAAACTGTGAAAATCCTGGCTCTGCTCTGGCTGTTTTAAACTGCAAAATACCTGCTCTCCTCTGGCTGCTTCAATACTGTGACAATCCCAGCTCACCTCTCGCTGTTTTAAACAGTGAAAATCCTGCTCACTTCTCACAGTTTTAAAGTGTGAAAATCCCAGCTCTCATCTCGCTGTTTTAAATTGTAAAAATTCTGCTCTCCTCTCACTGCTTTAAAAGGTGAAAATCCTGCTCACTTCACGCTGCTTTAAACGGTGAAAATCACAGTTCTACTCTCGCTGTTTTAAACTGTGAAATTCCTGCTTTCCTCTCGCTGTTTTAAACAGTAAAAATCCAGCGCTCGTCTGGCTGTTTCAAAACTGTGAAAATCCCGGCTCCCCTCTCGCTGATTAAAACTGTGAAAATCCTGCTCTCCTCTCGCAGTTTTAAACTGTGAAAATCCTGCTCTCCTCTGGCTCTTTTAAAATGTGAAAATCCCGGCTCTCCTCTCGCTGTTTTAAATTGCGAAAATCCTGCTTCCCTCTCGCTGTTTAAAACTGTGAAAATCCAGATGTCTCTCGCGGTTTTAAACTGTGAAAATACTGCACACCTCTCGCTGTTTTATATTGTGAAAATCCTGGCCAACATCACCCTGTTTTCAACTGTGAAAATCGCAGCAATCCTCTCGGTGTTTGAAACGGTAAAAATCACAGCTCTCCTCTCGCTGTTTTAAACTGTGAAAATCCCAGCTCTACTCTCGCTGTTTTAAACAGTGAAAATCCTGCTCACTTCTCACAGTTTTAAAGTGTGAAAATCCCAGCTCTACTCTCGCTGTTTTAAACAGTGCAAATACTGCACTCCTCTGGCTGCTTCGATACTGTGAAAATCCCAGCTCACCTCTCGCTGTTTTAAACTGTGAAATTTCTGCTCTCCTCTTGCTGTTTTAAACTGTGAAAATCCTGCTCACCTGTCGCTGTTTTAAACTCTGAAAAACCTGCTCTCCTCTCGCTGCTTTAAACTGTGAAATTCCTGCTCTCCTCTCGCTGTTTTAAACTGTGAAATTCCTGCTCTCCTCTCGCTGTTTTAAACAGTGAAAATCCTGTGCTCCTCTGGCTGTTTCAAAACTGCGAATATCCCGGCTCCCCTCTCGCTGATTAAAACTGTGAAAATCCTGCTCTCCTCTCGCTGTTTTAAACTGTGAAAATCCTGCTCCCCTCTCGCTGTTTTAAACTGTGAAAATCCTGCTCACCTCTGGCTGCTTCAATACTGTGAAAATCCCAGCTCACCTCTCGCTGTTTTAAACAGTGAAAATCCTGCTCACTTCTCACAGTTTTAAAGTGTGAAAATCCCAGCTCTCCTCTCACTGCTTTAAACGGTGAAAATCCTGCTCACTTCACGCTGCTTTAAACGGTGAAAATCACAGCTCTACTCTCGCTGTTTTAAACTGTGAAATTCCTGCTCTCCTCTCGCTGTTTTAAACAGTGAAAATCCTGCGCTCCTCTGGCTGTTTCAAAACTGCAAAAATCCCGGCTCTCCTGTCGCTGATTAAAACTGTGAAAATCCTGCTTTCCTCTCGCTGTTTTCAACTGTGAAAATCCTGCTCAACTCTCACTGTTTTAAACTGTGAAAATCCCGGCTCTCCTCTCACTGTTTTAAACTGCGAAAATCCAGCTTCCCTCTCGCTGTTTCAAACTGTGAAAATCCAGATGTCTCTCGCGGTTTTAAACTGTGAAAATACTGCACACCTCTCGCTATTTTATATTGTGAAAATTCTGCTCTTCTCTCGCTGATTTAAAATGCGAAAATCCTGGCCATCATCTCCCTGATTTCAACTGTGAAAATCGCAGCACTCCTCTCGTTGTTTTACACTGTGAAACTCCTGCTCTCCTCTCGCTGTTTTAAACTGTGCAAATCCTGCTCTCCTCTTGCTGTTTTAAACTGTGAAAATCCTGCTCAACTCGCATTGTTTTAAACTGCAAAAATCCTGCTCTCCTCTCGCTGTTTTGAACTGTGAAAATCCCAGCTCTCCTCTCGCTGTTTTAAACTGTGAAAATCCTGCTCTCCTCTCGCTGTTATAAACTGTGAAAATCCTGCTCTCCTCTCACTGTTTTAAACTGTGAAAATCCTGCTCTCCTCTGGCTCTTTTAAAATGTGAAAATCCCGGCTCTCCTCTCACTGTTTTAAACTGCGAAAATCCTGCTTCCCTCTCGCTGTTTTAAACTGTGAAAATCCAGATGTCTCTCGCGGTTTTAACCTGTGAAAATACTGCACATCTCTCGCTGTTTTATATTGTGAAAATTGTGCTCTTCCCTCGCTGTTTTAACCTGTGAAATTCCTTCTTGCCTCTCGCTGTTTTAAAATGCGAAAATCCTTGCCAACATCTCCCTGTTTTCAACTGTGAAAATCGCAGCACTCCTCTCGGTGTTTGAAAGGGTAAAAATCACAGCTATCCTCTCGTTGTTTTACACTGTAAAAATGCTGCTCTCCTCTCGCTGTTTTAAACAGTGAAAATCCTGCTCTCCTCTCACTGTTTTAAACAGTGAAAATCCTGCTCTCTTCTGGCTCTTTTAAAAAGTGAAAATCCCGGCTCTCCTCTCACTGTTTTAAACTGCGAAAATCCTGCTTCCCTCTCGCTGTTTAAAACTGTGAAAATCCAGATGTCTCTCGCGGTTTTAAACTGTGAAAATACTGCACACCTCCCGCTGTTTTATATTGTGAAAATCGGGCTCTTCTCTCGCAGATTTAACCTGTGAAAATTCTGCTGTCCTCTCGTTGTTTTAAAATGCGAAAATCCTGGCCAGCATCTCCCTGTTTTCAACTGTGAAAATCGCAACACTCCTCTCGGTGTTTGAAACGGTAAAAATCGCAGCTCTCCTCTCGTTGTTTTACCCTGTGAAAAACCTGCTCTCCTCTCGCTGTTTTAAACTCTGAAAATTGTGCTCACCTCGCATTGTTTTAATCTGCAAAAATCCCAGCTCTAATCTCGCTGTTTTAATCCGTGAATATCCTTCCCTCCTCTCGCTGAATTAAACTGTGAAAATCCTGGCTCTCCTCTGGCTGTTTTAAACTGTGTAAATCCCAGCACTCCACTCGCTGTTTTAAACTGTGAAAATCCCAGCTCACCTCTCGCTGTTTTAAACTGTGTATATCGGGCTGTCCTCTCGCTGTTTTAAACTGTGAAAATCCTGCTCTCCTCTGGCTCTTTTAAAATGTGAAAATCCCGGCTCTCCTCTTGCTGTTTTAAACTGCGAAAATCCTGCTTCCCTCTCGCTGTTTTAAACTGTGAAAATCCAGATGTCTCTCGCGGTTTTAAACTGTGAAAATACTGCTGTCCTCTCGCTTTTTAAATTGCGAAAATCCTGGCCAACATCTCCCTGTTTTCAACTGTGAAAATCCCAGCACTCCTCTCGCTGTTTGAAACGGTAAAAATCACAGCTCTTCTCTTGTTGTTTTACACTGTGAAAATGCTGCTCTACTCTCGCTGATTAAAACTGTGAAATTCCTGCTCTCCTCTCGCTGTTTTAAACTGTGGAAATCCTGCTCTCCGCTCACTGTTTTAAACAGTGAAATTCCTGCTCTCCTCTCACTGTTTTAAACTGTGAAAATCCTGCTCAACTCTCGCTGTTTTAAACTGTGAAATTCAAGGTCAGATCTCACTGTTTTAAACTGTGAAAATCCGGCTCTCCTCTCACTGTTTTAAACTGTGAAAATCCCAGCTCACCTCTCGCTGATTTCAACTGTGAATATCGGGCTTCACTCTCGCTGTTTTAAACTGTGAAAATCCTGCTCTCCTCTCGCTGTTTTAAACTGCGAAAATCCTGCTTCCCTCTCGCTGTTTTAAACTGTGAAAATCCAGATGTCTCTCGCGGTTTTAAACTGTGAAAATACTGCACACCTCTCGCTGTTTCATATTGCGAAAATCGTGCTCTTCTCTGGCAGATTTAACCTGTGAAAATTCTGCTGTCCTCTCGTTGTTTTAAAATGCGAAAATCCTGGCCAGCATCTCCCTGTTTTCAACTGTGAAAATCGCAGCTCTCCTCTCGCTGTTTTAAACTGTGAAATCCCAGCTCTCCTCTCGCTTTTTTAAACAGTGAAAATCCTGCGCTCCTCTGGCTGTTTCAAAACTGCGAAAATCCCGGCTCTCCTGTTGCTGTTTAAAACTGTAAATTACCTGCTCTCCTCTCGCTGATTAAAACTGTGAAAATCCTGCTCTCCTCTCGCTGTTTTAAACTGAGAAAATCCTGCTTTCCTCTCGCTGTTTTATCTGTGAAAATCCTGCTCACCTCTGGCTGCTTCAATACTGTGACAATCCCAGCTCACCTCTCGCTGTTTTAAGCAGTGAAAATCCTGCTCACTTCTCACAGTTTTAAAGTGTGAAAATCCCAGCTCTCCTGTCGCTGTATTAAATTGTAAAAATCCTGCTCTCCTGTCACTGCTTTAAACGGTGAAAATCCTGCTCACTTCACGCTTCTTTAAACTGTGAAAATCACAGCTCTACACTCGCTGTTTTAAACTATGAAATTCCTGCTCTCCTCTCGCTGTTTTAACCAGTAAAAATCCAGCGCTCCTCTGGCTGTTTCAAAACTGTGAAAATCCCGGCTCCCCTCTCGCTGATTAAAACTGTGAAAATCCTGCTCTCCTCTCGGTGTTTTAAACTGTGAAAATCCTGCTTTCGTCTCGCTGTTTTAAACTGTGAAAATCCTGCTCTCCTCTGGATCTTTTAAAATGTGAAAATCCCGGCTCTCCTCTCACTGTTTTAAACTGCGAAAATCCTGCTTCCCTCTCGCTGTTTAAAACTGTGAAAATCCAGATGTCTCTCGCGGTTTTAAACTGTGAAAATACTGCACACCTCTCGCTGTTTTATATTGTGAAAATCGTGCTCTTCTCTCGCAGATTTAACCTGTGAAAATTCTGCTGTCCACTCGTTGTTTTAAAATGCAAAAATCCTGGCCAGCATCTCCCTGTTTTCAACTGTGAAAATCGCAGCACTCCTCTCGGTGTTTGA
This sequence comes from Isurus oxyrinchus, assembly GCA_026770705.1. Taxonomy (NCBI): domain Eukaryota; kingdom Metazoa; phylum Chordata; class Chondrichthyes; order Lamniformes; family Lamnidae; genus Isurus; species Isurus oxyrinchus. The sequence continues at coordinate 69,535 of JANJGN010000401.1, forward strand.
AACGGTAAAAATCACAGCTCTCCTCTCGTTGTTTTACACTGTGAAACTCCTGCTCTCCTCTCGCTGTTTTAAACTCTGAAAATCGTGCTCACCTCGCATTGTTTTAATCTGCGAAAATCCCAGCTCTAATCTCGCTGTTTTAATCCGTGAATATCCTTCTCTCCTCTCGCTGAATTAAACTGTGAAAATCCTGGCTCTCCTCTGGCTGTTTTAAACTGTGTAAATCCCAGCTCTCCTCTCGCTGTTTTAAACTGTGAAAATCCCAGCTCACCTCTCGCTGTTTTAAACTGTGAATATCGGGCTGTCCTCTCGCTGTTTTAATCTGTGAAATTCCTGCTCTCCGCTCGCTGCTTTAAACAGTGAAAATCCTGCTCTCCTCTCGCTGTTTTAAACTGTGAAAATCATGCTCTCCTCTCGCTGTTTTAAACTGTGAAAATCCTGCTCACCTCTCGCTGTTTTAAACAGTGAAAATCCTGCTCACTTCTCACAATTTTAAAGTGTGAAAATCCCAGCTCTCCTCTCAATGCTTTAAACGGTGAAAATCCTGCTCACTTCACGCTGCTTTAAACGGTGAAAATCACAGCTCTACTCTCGCTGTTTTAAACAGTGAAAATCCTGCGCTCCTCTGGCTGTTTCAAAACTGCAAAAATCCCGGCTCCTCTCTCGCAGATTAAAACTGTGAAAATCCTGCTTTCCTCTCGCTGTTTTCAACTGTGAAAATCCTGCTCAACTCTCACTGTTTTAAACTGTGAAAATCCCGGCTCTCCTCTCACTGTTTTAAACTGCAAAAATCCTGCTTCCCTCTCGCTGTTTCAAACTGTGAAAATCCAGATGTCTCTCGCGGTTTTAAACAGTGAAAATACTGCACACCTCTCGCTGTTTTATATTGTGAAAATTCTGCTCTTCTCTCGCTGATTTAAAATGTGAACATCCTGGCCATCATCTCCCTGATTTCAACTGTGAAAATCGCAGCACTCCTCTCACTGTTTGAAACGGTAAAAATCACAGCTCTCGTCTCGTTGTTTTACACTGTGAAACTCCTGCTCTCCTCTCGCTGTTTTAAACTGTGCAAATCCTGCTCTCCTCTTGCTGTTTTAAACTGTGAAAATCCTGCTCACCTCGCATTGTTTTAAACTGCGAAAATCCTGCTCTCCTCTCGCTGTTTTAGACTGTGAAAATCCCAGCTCTCCTCCCGCTGTTTTAAACTGTGAAAATCCAGCTCTCCTCTGGCTGTTTTAAACTGTGTAAATACCAGCTCTCCTCTCACTGTTTTAAACTGTGAAAATCCCAGCTCACCTCTCGCTGTTTTAAACTGTGAATATCGGGCTTCACTCTCGCTGTTTTAAACTGTGAAAATCCTGCTCTCCTCTCGCTGTTTTAAACTGCGAAAATCCGGCTTCCCTCTCGCTGTTTTAAACTGTGAAAATCCAGATGTCTCTCGCGGTTTTAAACTGTGAAAATCCTGCTCTCCTCTGGCTGTTTTAAACTGTGAAAATCATGCTCACCTCGCATTGTTTTAAACTGCGAAAATCCCAGCTCTACTCTCGCTGTTTCAAACTGCAAATCCTGTTCTCCTCTCGCTGTTTTAAACCGTGAAATTCCTGCTCTCCTCTCACTGTTTTAATCCGTGAATATCCTTCTCTCCTCTCGCTGAATTAAACTTTGAACATCCTGGCTCTCCTCTGGCTGTTTTAAACTGCAAAATACCTGCTCTCCTCTGGCTGTTTTAGACTGTGAAATTCAGGGTCAACTCTCACTGTTTTAAACTGTGAAAATCCTGCTGTCCTCTGGCTCTTTTAAAATGTGAAAATCCCAGCTCTCCTCTCACTGTTTTAGACTGCGAAAATCCTGCTTCCCTCTCGCTGTTTTAAACTGTGAAAATCCAGATGTCTCTCGCGGTTTTAAACTGTGAAAATACTGCACACCTCTCGCTGTTTTATATTGTGAAAATCGTGCTCTACTCTCGCTGTTTGAAACAGTGAAAATCCTGCTTTCCTCTTGCTGTTTTAAACTGTGAATATCCCAGCTCTACTCTCGCTGTTTTCAACAGTGAAAATCCTGCTCACTACTCACAGTTTCAAAGTGTGAAAATCCCAGCTCTCATCTCGCTGTTTTAAACAGTGCAAATCCTGCATTCCTCTGGCTGCTTCGATACTGTGAAAATCCCAGCTCACCTCTCGCTCTTTTTAACTGTGAAATTCCTGCTCTCCTCTCGCTTTTTTAAACAGTGAAAATCCTGCGCTCCTCTGGCTGTTTCAAAACTGCGAAAATCCCGGCACTCCTGTCGCTGTTTAAAACTGTAAATTACCTGCTCTCCTCTCGCTGATTAAAACTGTGAAAATCCTGCTCTCCTCTTGGTGTTTGAAACTGTGAAAATCCTGCTCCTCTCGCTGATTAAAACTGTAAAAATCCTGCTGCTCTCGCTGATTAAAACTGTGAAAATCCTGCTTTCCTCTCGCTGTTTTAAACTGTGAAAATCCTGCTTTCCTCTCGCTGTTTTAAACTGTGAAAATCCTGCTCACCTCTGGCTGCTTCAATACTGTGACAATCCCACCTCACCTCTCGCTATTTTAAGCAGTGAAAATCCTGCTCACTTCTCACAGTTTTAAAGTGTAAAAAACTGCTCTCCTGTCACTGCTTTAAACAATGAAAATCCTGCTCACTTCACGCTGCTTTAAACGGTGAAAATCACAGCTCACCTCTCGCTGTTTTAAACTGTGAAATTCCTGCTCTCCTCTGGCTGTTTTAACCAGTAAAAATCCAACGCTCCTCTGGCTGTTTCAAAACTGTGAAAATCCCGGCTCCCCTCTCGCTGATTAAAACTGTGAAAATCCTGCTCTCCTCTCGCTGTTTTAAACTTTGAAAATCCTGCTCTCCGCGCGCTGTTTTAAACTGTGAAAATCCTGATCAACTCTCGGTGTTTTAAACTGTGAAATTCAGGGTCAGCTCTCACTGTTTTAAACAGTGAAAATCCGGCTCTCCTCTGGCTGTTTTAAACTGTGAAAATCCCAGCTCTCCTCTCGCTGTTTTAAACTGTGAAAATCCCAGCTCACCTCTCGCTGTTTTAAACTGTGAAAATCTGCTCTCCTCTCGCTGTTTTAAACTGTGAAAATCTGCTCTCCTCTCGCTGTTTTAAACTGTGAAAATACTGCACACCTCTCGCTGTTTTATATTGTGAAAATCCTGCTCTTCTCTCGCTGTTTTAACCTGTGAAATTCCTGCTTGCCTCTCGCTGTTTTAATTTGCGAAAATCCTGGCCAACATCTCCCTGTTTTCAACTGTGAAAATCGCAGCACTCCTCTCGGTGTTTGAAACGGTAAAAATCACAGCACTCCTCTCGTTGTTTTACACTGTGAAAATCCTGTTTTCCTCTCGCTGTTTCAAACTTTGCAAATCCTGTTATCCTCTCGCTGTTTTAAACTGTGAAAATCGTGCTCACCTCGCATTGTTTTAAACTGCGAAAATCCCAGCTCTACTCTCGCTGTTTTAATCCGTGAATATCCTTCTCTCCTCTCGCTGAATTAAACTGTGAAAATCCTTGCTCTCCTCTGGCTGTTTAAAACTGCAAAATACCTGCTCTCCTCTCGCTGTTTGAAACAGTGAAAATCCTGCTTTCCTCTCGCTGTTTTAAACTGTGAAAATCCCAGCACTAATCTCGCTGTTTTAAACTGTGAAAATCCTGCTCACTTCTCACAGTTTTAAAGTGTGAAAATCCCAGCTCTCATCTCGCTGTTTTAAACAGTGAAAATCCTGCACTCCTCTGGCTGCTTCGATACTGTAAAAATCCCAGCTCACCTCTCGCTGTTTTAAACTGTGAAATTCCTGCTCTCCTCTCGCTGTTTTAAACAGTGAAATTCCTGCGCTCCTCTGGCTGTTTCAAAACGGCGAAAATCCCGGCTCTCCTGTCGCTGTTTAAAACTGTAAATTACCTGCTCTCCTCTCGCTGATTCAAACTGTGAAAATCCTGCTCTCCTCTCGGTGTTTTAAACTGTGAACATCCTGCTTTCCGCTCGCTGTTTTAAACTGTGAAAATCCTGCTCAACTCTCATTGATTTAAACTGTGAAATTCAGGGTCAGCTCTCACTTTTTTAAACTGTGAAAATCCGGCTCTCCTCTGGCTGTTTTAAACTGTGTAAATCCCAGCTCTCCTCTCGCTGTTTTAAACTGTGAAAATCCCAGCTCACCTCTCGCTGTTTTAAACTGTGAAAATCCTGCTCTCCTCTCGCTGTTTTAAACTGTGAAAATCGTGCTCACCTCACGGTGTTTTAAACTATGAAAATCCTGTTATCCTCTGGCTCTTTTAAAATGTGAAAATCCCGGCTCTCCTCTCACTGTTTTGAACTGCGAAAATCCTGCTTCCCTCTCGCTGTTTTAAACTGTGAAAATCCAGATGTCTCTCGCGGTTTTAAACTGTGAAAATACTGCACACCTCTCTCTGTTTTATATTGTGAAAATCGTGCTCTTCTCTCGCAGATTTAACCTGTGAACATTCTGCTGTCCTCTCGTTGTTTTAAAATGCGAAAATCCTGGCCAGCATCTCCCTGTTTTCAACTGTGAAAATCGCAGCACTCCTCTCGGTGTTTGAAACAGTAAAAATCACAGCTCTCCTCTCGTTATTTTACACTGTGAAACTCCTGCTCTCCTCTCGCTGTTTTAAACTCTGAAAATCATGCTCACCTCGCATTGTTTTAATCTGCGAAAATCCCCGCTCTAATCTCGCTGTTTTAATCCGTGAATATTCCTTCTCTCCTCTCGCTGAATTAAACTGTGAAAATCCTGGCTCTCCTCTGGCTGTTTTAAATGTGTAAATCCCAGCTCACCTCTCGCTGTTTTAAACTGTGAATATCGGGCTGTCCTCTCGCTGTTTTAAACTGTGAAAATCCTGCTCTCCTCTGGCTCTTTTAAAATGTGAAAATCCCGGCTCTCCTCTCACTGTTTTACACTGTGAAACTCCTGCTCTCCTCTCGCTGTTTTAAACTGTGCAAATCCTGCTCTCCTCTTGCTGTTTTAAACGTGAAAATCCTGCTCACCTCGCATTGTTTTAAACTGCGAAAATCCTGCTCTCCTCTCGCTGTTTTAGACTGTGAAAATCCCAGCTCTCCTCCCGCTGTTTTAAACTGTGAAAATCCAGCTCTCCTCTGGCTGTTTTAAACTGTGTAAATACCAGCTCTCCTCTCACTGTTTTAAACTGTGAAAATCCCAGCTCACCTCTCGCTGTTTTAAACTGTGAATATCGGGCTTCACTCTCGCTGTTTTAAACTGTGAAAATCCTGCTCTCCTCTCGCTGTTTTAAACTGCGAAAATCCGGCTTCCCTCTCGCTGTTTTAAACTGTGAAAATCCAGATGTCTCTCGCGGTTTTAAACTGTGAAAATCCTGCTCTCCTCTGGCTGTTTTAAACTGTGAAAATCATGCTCACCTCGCATTGTTTTAAACTGCGAAAATCCCAGCTCTACTCTCGCTGTTTCAAACTGCAAATCCTGTTCTCCTCTCGCTGTTTTAAACCGTGAAATTCCTGCTCTCCTCTCACTGTTTTAATCCGTGAATATCCTTCTCTCCTCTCGCTGAATTAAACTTTGAACATCCTGGCTCTCCTCTGGCTGTTTTAAACTGCAAAATACCTGCTCTCCTCTGGCTGTTTTAGTCTGTGAAATTCAGGGTCAACTCTCACTGTTTTAAACTGTGAAAATCCTGCTGTCCTCTGGCTCTTTTAAAATGTGAAAATCCCAGCTCTCCTCTCACTGTTTTAGACTGCGAAAATCCTGCTTCCCTCTCGCTGTTTTAAACTGTGAAAATCCAGATGTCTCTCGCGGTTTTAAACTGTGAAAATACTGCACACCTCTCGCTGTTTTATATTGTGAAAATCGTGCTCTACTCTCGCTGTTTGAAACAGTGAAAATCCTGCTTTCCTCTTGCTGTTTTAAACTGTGAATATCCCAGCTCTACTCTCGCTGTTTTCAACAGTGAAAATCCTGCTCACTACTCACAGTTTCAAAGTGTGAAAATCCCAGCTCTCATCTCGCTGTTTTAAACAGTGCAAATCCTGCATTCCTCTGGCTGCTTCGATACTGTGAAAATCCCAGCTCACCTCTCGCTGTTTTTAACTGTGAAATTCCTGCTCTCCTCTCGCTTTTTTAAACAGTGAAAATCCTGCGCTCCTCTGGCTGTTTCAAAACTGCGAAAATCCCGGCACTCCTGTCGCTGTTTAAAACTGTAAATTACCTGCTCTCCTCTCGCTGATTAAAACTGTGAAAATCCTGCTCTCCTCTTGGTGTTTGAAACTGTGAAAATCCTGCTCCTCTCGCTGATTAAAACTGTAAAAATCCTGCTGCTCTCGCTGATTAAAACTGTGAAAATCCTGCTCTCCTCTCGCTGTTTTAAACTGTGAAAATCCTGCTTTCCTCTCGCTGTTTTAAACTGTGAAAATCCTGCTCACCTCTGGCTGCTTCAATACTGTGACAATCCCAGCTCACCTCTCGCTATTTTAAGCAGTGAAAATCCTGCTCACTTCTCACAGTTTTAAAGTGTAAAAAACTGCTCTCCTGTCACTGCTTTAAACAATGAAAATCCTGCTCACTTCACGCTGCTTTAAACGGTGAAAATCACAGCTCACCTCTCGCTGTTTTAAACTGTGAAATTCCTGCTCTCCTCTGGCTGTTTTAACCAGTAAAAATCCAACGCTCCTCTGGCTGTTTCAAAACTGTGAAAATCCCGGCTCCCCTCTCGCTGATTAAAACTGTGAAAATCCTGCTCTCCTCTCGCTGTTTTAAACTTTGAAAATCCTGCTCTCCGCGCGCTGTTTTAAACTGTGAAAATCCTGATCAACTCTCGCTGTTTTAAACTGTGAAATTCAGGGTCAGCTCTCACTGTTTTAAACAGTGAAAATCCGGCTCTCCTCTGGCTGTTTTAAACTGTGAAAATCCCAGCTCTCCTCTCGCTGTTTTAAACTGTGAAAATCCCAGCTCACCTCTCGCTGTTTTAAACTGTGAAAATCTGCTCTCCTCTCGCTGTTTTAAACTGTGAAAATCTGCTCTCCTCTCGCTGTTTTAAACTGTGAAAATACTGCACACCTCTCGCTGTTTTATATTGTGAAAATCCTGCTCTTCTCTCGCTGTTTTAACCTGTGAAATTCCTGCTTGCCTCTCGCTGTTTTAATTTGCGAAAATCCTGGCCAACATCTCCCTGTTTTCAACTGTGAAAATCGCAGCACTCCTCTCGGTGTTTGAAACGGTAAAAATCACAGCACTCCTCTCGTTGTTTTACACTGTGAAAATCCTGTTTTCCTCTCGCTGTTTCAAACTTTGCAAATCCTGTTATCCTCTCGCTGTTTTAAACTGTGAAAATCGTGCTCACCTCGCATTGTTTTAAACTGCGAAAATCCCAGCTCTACTCTCGCTGTTTTAATCCGTGAATATCCTTCTCTCCTCTCGCTGAATTAAACTGTGAAAATCCTTGCTCTCCTCTGGCTGTTTAAAACTGCAAAATACCTGCTCTCCTCTCGCTGTTTGAAACAGTGAAAATCCTGCTTTCCTCTCGCTGTTTTAAACTGTGAAAATCCCAGCACTAATCTCGCTGTTTTAAACTGTGAAAATCCTGCTCACTTCTCACAGTTTTAAAGTGTGAAAATCCCAGCTCTCATCTCGCTGTTTTAAACAGTGAAAATCCTGCACTCCTCTGGCTGCTTCGATACTGTAAAAATCCCAGCTCACCTCTCGCTGTTTTAAACTGTGAAATTCCTGCTCTCCTCTCGCTGTTTTAAACAGTGAAATTCCTGCGCTCCTCTGGCTGTTTCAAAACGGCGAAAATCCCGGCTCTCCTGTCGCTGTTTAAAACTGTAAATTACCTGCTCTCCTCTCGCTGATTCAAACTGTGAAAATCCTGCTCTCCTCTCGGTGTTTTAAACTGTGAACATCCTGCTTTCCGCTCGCTGTTTTAAACTGTGAAAATCCTGCTCAACTCTCATTGATTTAAACTGTGAAATTCAGGGTCAGCTCTCACTTTTTTAAACTGTGAAAATCCGGCTCTCCTCTGGCTGTTTTAAACTGTGTAAATCCCAGCTCTCCTCTCGCTGTTTTAAACTGTGAAAATCCCAGCTCACCTCTCGCTGTTTTAAACTGTGAAAATCCTGCTCTCCTCTCGCTGTTTTAAACTGTGAAAATCGTGCTCACCTCACGGTGTTTTAAACTATGAAAATCCTGTTATCCTCTGGCTCTTTTAAAATGTGAAAATCCCGGCTCTCCTCTCACTGTTTTGAACTGCGAAAATCCTGCTTCCCTCTCGCTGTTTTAAACTGTGAAAATCCAGATGTCTCTCGCGGTTTTAAACTGTGAAAATACTGCACACCTCTCTCTGTTTTATATTGTGAAAATCGTGCTCTTCTCTCGCAGATTTAACCTGTGAACATTCTGCTGTCCTCTCGTTGTTTTAAAATGCGAAAATCCTGGCCAGCATCTCCCTGTTTTCAACTGTGAAAATCGCAGCACTCCTCTCGGTGTTTGAAACAGTAAAAATCACAGCTCTCCTCTCGTTATTTTACACTGTGAAACTCCTGCTCTCCTCTCGCTGTTTTAAACTCTGAAAATCATGCTCACCTCGCATTGTTTTAATCTGCGAAAATCCCCGCTCTAATCTCGCTGTTTTAATCCGTGAATATTCCTTCTCTCCTCTCGCTGAATTAAACTGTGAAAATCCTGGCTCTCCTCTGGCTGTTTTAAATGTGTAAATCCCAGCTCACCTCTCGCTGTTTTAAACTGTGAATATCGGGCTGTCCTCTCGCTGTTTTAAACTGTGAAAATCCTGCTCTCCTCTGGCTCTTTTAAAATGTGAAAATCCCGGCTCTCCTCTCACTGTTTTAAACTGTGAAATTCCTGCTCTCCTCTCGCTGTTTTAAACTGCGAAAATCCTGCTTCCCTCTCGCTGTTTTAAACTGTGAAAATCCAGATGTCTCTCGCGGTTTTAAACGGTGAAAATACTGCAGTCCTCTCGCTTTTTAAATTGCAAAAATCCTGGCCAACATCTCCCTGTTTTCAACTGTGAAAATCCCAGCACTCCTCTCGCTGTTTGAAACGGTAAAAATCACAGCTCTTCTCTTGTTGTTTTACACTGTAAAAATGCTGCTCTACTCTCGCTGTTTTAAACTGTGAAAATCCTGCTCTCCTCTCGCTGTGTTCAACTTTGAAAATCCTGCTCAAATCTCGGTGTTTTAAACTGTGAAATTCAAGGTCAGATCTCACTGTTTTAAAACTGTGAAAATCCGGCTCTCCTCTGGCTGTTTTAAACTGTGTAAATACCAGCTCTCCTCTCACTGTTTTAAACTGTGAAAATCCCAGCTCACCTCTCGCTGTTTTAAACTGTGAATATCGGGCTCCACTCTCGCTGTATTAAACTGTGAAAATCCTGCTCTCCTCTCGCTGTTTTAAACTGCGAAAATCCTGCTTCCCTCTGGCTGTTTTAAACTGTGAAAATCCAGATGTCTCTCGCAGTTTTAAACTGTGAAAATACTGCACACCTCTCGCTTTTTTATATTGTGAAAATCGTGCTCTTCTCTCACAGATTTAACCTGTGAAAATGCTGCTGTCCTCCCGCTGTTTTAAAATGCGAAAATCCTGGCCAACACCACCCTGTTTTCAACTGTGAAAATCGCAGCACTCCTCTCGGTGTTTGAAACGGTAAAAATCACAGCTCTCCTCTCGTTGTTTTACACTGTGAAAATCCTGCTCTCCTCTGGCTGTTTTAAACTGTGAAAATCATGCTCACCTCGCATTGTTTTAAACTGTGAAAATCCCAGCTCTACTCTCGCTGTTTCAAACTGCAAATCCTGCTCTCCTCTCGCTGTTTTAAACTGTGAAAATCCTGCTCTCCTCTGGCTCTTTTAAAATGTGAAAATCCCGGCTCTCCTCTCACTGTTTTAAACTGCGAAAATCCTGCTTCCCTCTCGCTGTTTAAAACTGTGAAAATCCAGATGTCTCTCGCGGTTTTAAACTGTGAAAATACTGCACACCTCTCGCTGTTTTATATTGTGAAAATCGTGCTCTTCTCTCGCAGATTTAACCTGTGAAAATTCTGCTGTCCACTCGTTGTTTTAAAATGCAAAAATCCTGGCCAGCATCTCCCTGTTTTCAACTGTGAAAATCGCAGCACTCCTCTCGGTGTTTGAAACGGTAAAAATCACAGCTCTCCTCTCGTTGTTTTACACTGTGAAACTCCTGCTCTCCTCTCGCTGTTTTAAACTCTGAAAATCGTGCTCACCTCGCATTGTTTTAATCTGCGAAAATCCCAGCTCTAATCTCGCTGTTTTAATCCGTGAATATCCTTCTCTCCTCTCGCTGAATTAAACTGTGAAAATCCTGGCTCTCCTCTGGCTGTTTTAAACTGTGTAAATCCCAGCTCTCCTCTCGCTGTTTTAAACTGTGAAAATCCCAGCTCACCTCTCGCTGTTTTAAACTGTGAATATCGGGCTGTCCTCTCGCTGTTTTAATCTGTGAAATTCCTGCTCTCCGCTCGCTGCTTTAAACAGTGAAAATCCTGCTCTCCTCTCGCTGTTTTAAACTGTGAAAATCATGCTCTCCTCTCGCTGTTTTAAACTGTGAAAATCCTGCTCACCTCTCGCTGTTTTAAACAGTGAAAATCCTGCTCACTTCTCACAATTTTAAAGTGTGAAAATCCCAGCTCTCCTCTCAATGCTTTAAACGGTGAAAATCCTGCTCACTTCACGCTGCTTTAAACGGTGAAAATCACAGCTCTACTCTCGCTGTTTTAAACTGTGAAATTCCTGCTCTCCTCTCGCTGTTTTAAACAGTGAAAATCCTGCGCTCCTCTGGCTGTTTCAAAACTGCAAAAATCCCGGCTCCTCTCTCGCAGATTAAAACTGTGAAAATCCTGCTTTCCTCTCGCTGTTTTCAACTGTGAAAATCCTGCTCAACTCTCACTGTTTTAAACTGTGAAAATCCCGGCTCTCCTCTCACTGTTTTAAACTGCAAAAATCCTGCTTCCCTCTCGCTGTTTCAAACTGTGAAAATCCAGATGTCTCTCGCGGTTTTAAACAGTGAAAATACTGCACACCTCTCGCTGTTTTATATTGTGAAAATTCTGCTCTTCTCTCGCTGATTTAAAATGTGAACATCCTGGCCATCATCTCCCTGATTTCAACTGTGAAAATCGCAGCACTCCTCTCACTGTTTGAAACGGTAAAAATCACAGCTCTCCTCTCGTTGTTTTACACTGTGAAACTCCTGCTCTCCTCTCGCTGTTTTAAACTGTGCAAATCCTGCTCTCCTCTTGCTGTTTTAAACGTGAAAATCCTGCTCACCTCGCATTGTTTTAAACTGCGAAAATCCTGCTCTCCTCTCGCTGTTTTAGACTGTGAAAATCCCAGCTCTCCTCCCGCTGTTTTAAACTGTGAAAATCCAGCTCTCCTCTGGCTGTTTTAAACTGTGTAAATACCAGCTCTCCTCTCACTGTTTTAAACTGTGAAAATCCCAGCTCACCTCTCGCTGTTTTAAACTGTGAATATCGGGCTTCACTCTCGCTGTTTTAAACTGTGAAAATCCTGCTCTCCTCTCGCTGTTTTAAACTGCGAAAATCCGGCTTCCCTCTCGCTGTTTTAAACTGTGAAAATCCAGATGTCTCTCGCGGTTTTAAACTGTGAAAATCCTGCTCTCCTCTGGCTGTTTTAAACTGTGAAAATCATGCTCACCTCGCATTGTTTTAAACTGCGAAAATCCCAGCTCTACTCTCGCTGTTTCAAACTGCAAATCCTGTTCTCCTCTCGCTGTTTTAAACCGTGAAATTCCTGCTCTCCTCTCACTGTTTTAATCCGTGAATATCCTTCTCTCCTCTCGCTGAATTAAACTTTGAACATCCTGGCTCTCCTCTGGCTGTTTTAAACTGCAAAATACCTGCTCTCCTCTGGCTGTTTTAGACTGTGAAATTCAGGGTCAACTCTCACTGTTTTAAACTGTGAAAATCCTGCTGTCCTCTGGCTCTTTAAAATGTGAAAATCCCAGCTCTCCTCTCACTGTTTTAGACTGCGAAAATCCTGCTTCCCTCTCGCTGTTTTAAACTGTGAAAATCCAGATGTCTCTCGCGGTTTTAAACTGTGAAAATACTGCACACCTCTCGCTGTTTTATATTGTGAAAATCGTGCTCTACTCTCGCTGTTTGAAACAGTGAAAATCCTGCTTTCCTCTTGCTGTTTTAAACTGTGAATATCCCAGCTCTACTCTCGCTGTTTTAAACAGTGAAAATCCTGCTCACTACTCACAGTTTCAAAGTGTGAAAATCCCAGCTCTCATCTCGCTGTTTTAAACAGTGCAAATCCTGCATTCCTCTGGCTGCTTCGATACTGTGAAAATCCCAGCTCACCTCTCGCTGTTTTTAACTGTGAAATTCCTGCTCTCCTCTCGCTTTTTTAAACAGTGAAAATCCTGCGCTCCTCTGGCTGTTTCAAAACTGCGAAAATCCCGGCACTCCTGTCGCTGTTTAAAACTGTAAATTACCTGCTCTCCTCTCGCTGATTAAAACTGTGAAAATCCTGCTCTCCTCTTGGTGTTTGAAACTGTGAAAATCCTGCTCCTCTCGCTGATTAAAACTGTAAAAATCCTGCTGCTCTCGCTGATTAAAACTGTGAAAATCCTGCTTTCCTCTCGCTGTTTTAAACTGTGAAAATCCTGCTTTCCTCTCGCTGTTTTAAACTGTGAAAATCCTGCTCACCTCTGGCTGCTTCAATACTGTGACAATCCCACCTCACCTCTCGCTATTTTAAGCAGTGAAAATCCTGCTCACTTCTCACAGTTTTAAAGTGTAAAAAACTGCTCTCCTGTCACTGCTTTAAACAATGAAAATCCTGCTCACTTCACGCTGCTTTAAACGGTGAAAATCACAGCTCACCTCTCGCTGTTTTAAACTGTGAAATTCCTGCTCTCCTCTGGCTGTTTTAACCAGTAAAAATCCAACGCTCCTCTGGCTGTTTCAAAACTGTGAAAATCCCGGCTCCCCTCTCGCTGATTAAAACTGTGAAAATCCTGCTCTCCTCTCGCTGTTTTAAACTTTGAAAATCCTGCTCTCCGCGCGCTGTTTTAAACTGTGAAAATCCTGATCAACTCTCGGTGTTTTAAACTGTGAAATTCAGGGTCAGCTCTCACTGTTTTAAACAGTGAAAATCCGGCTCTCCTCTGGCTGTTTTAAACTGTGAAAATCCCAGCTCTCCTCTCGCTGTTTTAAACTGTGAAAATCCCAGCTCACCTCTCGCTGTTTTAAACTGTGAAAATCTGCTCTCCTCTCGCTGTTTTAAACTGTGAAAATCTGCTCTCCTCTCGCTGTTTTAAACTGTGAAAATACTGCACACCTCTCGCTGTTTTATATTGTGAAAATCCTGCTCTTCTCTCGCTGTTTTAACCTGTGAAATTCCTGCTTGCCTCTCGCTGTTTTAATTTGCGAAAATCCTGGCCAACATCTCCCTGTTTTCAACTGTGAAAATCGCAGCACTCCTCTCGGTGTTTGAAACGGTAAAAATCACAGCACTCCTCTCGTTGTTTTACACTGTGAAAATCCTGTTTTCCTCTCGCTGTTTCAAACTTTGCAAATCCTGTTATCCTCTCGCTGTTTTAAACTGTGAAAATCGTGCTCACCTCGCATTGTTTTAAATTGCGAAAATCCCAGCTCTACTCTCGCTGTTTTAATCCGTGAATATCCTTCTCTCCTCTCGCTGAATTAAACTGTGAAAATCCTTGCTCTCCTCTGGCTGTTTAAAACTGCAAAATACCTGCTCTCCTCTCGCTGTTTGAAACAGTGAAAATCCTGCTTTCCTCTCGCTGTTTTAAACTGTGAAAATCCCAGCACTAATCTCGCTGTTTTAAACTGTGAAAATCCTGCTCACTTCTCACAGTTTTAAAGTGTGAAAATCCCAGCTCTCATCTCGCTGTTTTAAACAGTGAAAATCCTGCACTCCTCTGGCTGCTTCGATACTGTAAAAATCCCAGCTCACCTCTCGCTGTTTTAAACTGTGAAATTCCTGCTCTCCTCTCGCTGTTTTAAACAGTGAAAATCCTGCGCTCCTCTGGCTGTTTCAAAACGGCGAAAATCCCGGCTCTCCTGTCGCTGTTTAAAACTGTAAATTACCTGCTCTCCTCTCGCTGATTCAAACTGTGAAAATCCTGCTCTCCTCTCGGTGTTTTAAACTGTGAACATCCTGCTTTCCGCTCGCTGTTTTAAACTGTGAAAATCCTGCTCAACTCTCATTGATTTAAACTGTGAAATTCAGGGTCAGCTCTCACTTTTTTAAACTGTGAAAATCCGGCTCTCCTCTGGCTGTTTTAAACTGTGTAAATCCCAGCTCTCCTCTCGCTGTTTTAAACTGTGAAAATCCCAGCTCACCTCTCGCTGTTTTAAACTGTGAAAATCCTGCTCTCCTCTCGCTGTTTTAAACTGTGAAAATCGTGCTCACCTCACGGTGTTTTAAACTATGAAAATCCTGTTATCCTCTGGCTCTTTTAAAATGTGAAAATCCCGGCTCTCCTCTCACTGTTTTGAACTGCGAAAATCCTGCTTCCCTCTCGCTGTTTTAAACTGTGAAAATCCAGATGTCTCTCGCGGTTTTAAACTGTGAAAATACTGCACACCTCTCTCTGTTTTATATTGTGAAAATCGTGCTCTTCTCTCGCAGATTTAACCTGTGAACATTCTGCTGTCCTCTCGTTGTTTTAAAATGCGAAAATCCTGGCCAGCATCTCCCTGTTTTCAACTGTGAAAATCGCAGCACTCCTCTCGGTGTTTGAAACAGTAAAAATCACAGCTCTCCTCTCGTTATTTTACACTGTGAAACTCCTGCTCTCCTCTCGCTGTTTTAAACTCTGAAAATCATGCTCACCTCGCATTGTTTTAATCTGCGAAAATCCCCGCTCTAATCTCGCTGTTTTAATCCGTGAATATCCTTCTCTCCTCTCGCTGAATTAAACTGTGAAAATCCTGGCTCTCCTCTGGCTGTTTTAAATGTGTAAATCCCAGCTCACCTCTCGCTGTTTTAAACTGTGAATATCGGGCTGTCCTCTCGCTGTTTTAAACTGTGAAAATCCTGCTCTCCTCTGGCTCTTTTAAAATGTGAAAATCCCGGCTCTCCTCTCACTGTTTTAAACTGTGAAATTCCTGCTCTCCTCTCGCTGTTTTAAACTGCGAAAATCCTGCTTCCCTCTCGCTGTTTTAAACTGTGAAAATCCAGATGTCTCTCGCGGTTTTAAACGGTGAAAATACTGCAGTCCTCTCGCTTTTTAAATTGCAAAAATCCTGGCCAACATCTCCCTGTTTTCAACTGTGAAAATCCCAGCACTCCTCTCGCTGTTTGAAACGGTAAAAATCACAGCTCTTCTCTTGTTGTTTTACACTGTAAAAATGCTGCTCTACTCTCGCTGTTTTAAACTGTGAAAATCCTGCTCTCCTCTCGCTGTGTTCAACTTTGAAAATCCTGCTCAAATCTCGGTGTTTTAAACTGTGAAATTCAAGGTCAGATCTCACTGTTTTAAACTGTGAAAATCCGGCTCTCCTCTGGCTGTTTTAAACTGTGTAAATACCAGCTCTCCTCTCACTGTTTTAAACTGTGAAAATCCCAGCTCACCTCTCGCTGTTTTAAAATGTGAATATCGGGCTCCACTCTCGCTGTATTAAACTGTGAAAATCCTGCTCTCCTTTCGCTGTTTTAAACTGCGAAAATCCTGCTTCCCTCTGGCTGTTTTAAACTGTGAAAATCCAGATGTCTCTCGCAGTTTTAAACTGTGAAAATACTGCACACCTCTCGCTGTTTTATATTGTGAAAATCGTGCTCTTCTCTCACAGATTTAACCTGTGAAAATGCTGCTGTCCTCCCGCTGTTTTAAAATGCGAAAATCCTGGCCAACACCACCCTGTTTTCAACTGTGAAAATCGCAGCACTCCTCTCGGTGTTTGAAACGGTAAAAATCACAGCTCTCCTCTCGTTGTTTTACACTGTGAAAATCCTGCTCTCCTCTGGCTGTTTTAAACTGTGAAAATCATGCTCACCTCGCATTGTTTTAAACTGTGAAAATCCCAGCTCTACTCTCGCTGTTTGAAACTGCAAATCCTGCTCTCCTCTCGCTGTTTTAAACTGTGAAATTCCTGCTCTCCTCTCACTGTTTTAATCCGTGAATATCCTTCTCTCCTCTCGCTGAATTAAACTGTGAAAATCCTGGCTCTCCTCTGGCTGTTTAAAACTGCAAAATTACCTGCTCTCCTCTGGCTGTTTTACACTGTGAAATTCAGGGTCAACTCTCACTGTTTTAAACTGTGAAAATCCTGCTGTCCTCTGGCTCTTTTAAAATGTGAAAATCCCAGCTCTCCTCTCACTGTTTTAAACTGTGAAAATCCTGCTTCCCTCTCGCTGTTTTAAACGGTGAAAATCCAGATGTCTCTCGCGGTTTTAAACTGTGAAAATACTGCACACCTCTCGCTGTTTTAGATTGTGAAAATCGTGCTCTACTCTCGCTGTTTGAAACAGTGAAAATCCTGCTTTCCTCTCGCTGTTTTAAACTGTGAATATCCCAGCTCTACTCTCGCTGTTTTAAACAGTGAAAATCCTGCTCACTACTTACAGTTTTAAAGTGTGAAAATCCCAGCTCTCATCTCGCTGTTTTAAACAGTGCAAATCCTGCTCTCCTCTGGCTGCTTCGATACTGTGAAAATCCCAGCTCACCTCTCGCTGTTTTAAACTGTGGAATTCCTGCTCTCCTCTCGCTTTTTTAAACAGTGAAAATCCTGCGCTCCTCTGGCTGTTTCAAAACTGCGAAAATCCCGGCACTCCTGTCGCTGTTTAAAACTGTAAAAATCCTGCTTTCCTATCGCTGATTAAAACTGTGAAAATCCTGCTCTCCTCTCGCTGTTTTAAACTGTAAAAATCCTGCGCACCTCTGGCTGCTTCAATACTGTGACAATCCCAGCTCACCTCTCGCTATTTTAAGCAGTGAAAATCCTGCTCACTACTCACAGTTTTAAAGTGTGAAAATCCCAGCTCTCCTCTCGCTGTTTTAAATTGAAAAAATCCTGCTCTCCTGTCACTGCTTTAAACTGTGAAAATCCTGCTCACTTCACGCTGCTTTAAACGGTGAAAATCACAGCTCTCCTCTCGCTGTTTTAACCTATGAAATTCCTGCTCTCCTCTCGCTGTTTTAAACAGGAAAAATCCAGCGCTCCACTGGCTGTTTCAAAACTGTGAAAATCCCGGCTCCCCTCTTGCTGATTAAAACTGTGAAAATCCTGCTCTCCTCTCGGTGTTTTAAACTGTGAAAATCCTGCTCAACTCTCGCTGTTTTAAACTGTGAAAATCCGGCTCTCCTCTGGCTGTTTTAAACTGTGAAAATCCCAGCTCTCCTCTCGCTGTTTTAAACTGTGAAAATCCTGCTCAACTCTCGCTGTTGTAAACTGTGAAATTCAGGGTCAGCTATCACTGTTTTAAACTGTGAAAATCCGGCTCTCCTCTGGCTGTTTTAAACTGTGTCAATCCCAGCTCTCCTCTCGCTGTTTTAAACTGTTGAAATCCCAGCTCACCTCTCGTTGTTTTAAACTGTGAATATCGGGCTCTCCTCTCGCTGTTTTAAACTGCGAAAATCCTGCTTCCCACTCGCTGTTTTAAACTGTGAAAATCCCAGCTCTACTATCGTTGTTTTAAACAGTGAAAATCCTGCTCACTTCTCACAGTTTTAAAGTGTGAAAATCCCAGCTCTCCTCTCGCTGTTTTAAATTGTTAAAATCCTGCTCTCCTCTCACTGCTTTAAACTGTGAAAATCCTGCTCACTTCACGCTGTTTAAAACGGTGAAAATCACAGCTCTACTCTCGCTGTTTTAAACTGTGAAATTCCTGCTCTCCTCTCGCTGTTTTAACCAGTAAAAATCCAGCGCTCCTCTGGCTGTTTCAAAACTGTGAAAATCCCGGCTCCCCTCTCGCTGATTAAAACTGTGAAAATCCTGCTCTCCTCTCAGTGTTTTAAACTGTGAAAATCCTGCTCTCCGCTCGCTGTTTTAAAATGTGAAAATCCTGCTTTCCTCTCGCTGTTTTAAACCGTGAAAATCCTGCTCTCCGCTCGCTGTTTTAAACTGTGAAAATCATGCTCAACTCTCGCTGTTTTAAACTGTGAAATTCAGGGTCAGCTCTCACTGTTTTAAACAGTGAAAATCCCAGCTCTCATCTCGCTGTTTTAAACTGTGAAAATCCCAGCTCACCTCTCGCTGTTTTAAACCGTGAATATCGGGCACTCCTCTAGCTGTTTTAAACTGTGAAAATCCAGATGTCTCTCGCGGTTTTAAACTGTGAAAATACTGCACACCTCTCGCTGTTTTATATTGTGAAAATCGTGCTCTACTCTCGCTGTTTGAAACAGTGAAAATCCTGCCTTCCTCTCGCTGTTTTAAACTGTGAATATCCCAGCTCTACTCTCGATGTTTTAAACAGTGAAAATCCTGGTCACTACTCACAGTTTTAAAGTGTGAAAATCCCAGCTCTCATCTCGCTGTTTTAAACAGTGCAAATCCTGCACTCCTATGGCTGCTTCGATACTGTGAATATCCCAGCTCACCTCTCGCTGTTTTAAACTGTGAAATTCCTGCTCTTCTCTCGCTTTTTTAAACAGTGAAAATCCTGCGCTCCTCTGGCTGTTTCAAAACTGCGAAACTCCCGGCTCTCCTGTCGCTGATTAAAACTGTAAAAATCCTGCTTTCCTCTCGCTGATTAAAACTGTGAAAATCCTGCTCTCCTCTCGCTGCTTTAAACTGTGAAAATCCTGCTCTCCTCTCGCTGTTTTAAACTGTGAAAATCCTGCTCACCTCTGGCTGCTTCAATACTGTGACAATCCCAGCTCACCTCTCGCTGTTTTAAACTGTGAAAATCCTGCTCACTTCTCACAGTTTTAAAGTGTGAAAATCCCAGCTCTCCTCTCGCTGTTTTAAAATGTAAAAATCCTGCTCTCCTGTCACTGCTTTAAACTGTGAAAATCCTGCTCACTTCAAGCTGCTTTAAACGGTGAAAATCACAGCTCTACTCTCGCTGTTTTAAACTGTGAAATTCCTGCTCTCCTCTCGCTGTTTTAAACAGTGAAAATCCAGCGCTCCTCTGGCTGTTTCAAAACTGTGAAAATCCCGGCTCCCCTCTCGCTGATTAAAACTGTGAAAATCCTGCTCTCCTCTCGGTGTTTTAAACTGTGAAAATCGTGCTCTCCGCTCTCTGTTTTAAACTGTGAAAATCCTGCTCTCCGCTCGCTGTTTTAAACTGTGAAAATTCTGCTCTCCGCTCGCTGTTTTAAACTGTGAAAATCCTGCTCAACTCTCGCTGTTTTAAACTGTGAAATTCAGGGTCAGCTCTCACTGTTTTAAACTGTGAAAATCCGGCTCTCCTCTGGCTGTTTTAAACTGTTTAAATCCCAGCTCTCATCTCGCTGTTTGAAACTGTGAAAATCCCAGCTCACCTCTCGCTGTTTAAAACTGTGAATATCTGGCTTCCTCTCGCTGTTTTAAACTGTGAAAATCCTGCTCTCCTCTGGCTCTTTTAAAATGTGAATATCCCGGCTCTCCTCTCACTGTTTTAAACTGCGAGAATCCTGCTTCCCACTCGCTGTTTTAAACTGTGAAAATCCGAGCTCTATTCTCGCTGTTTTAAACAGTGAAAATCCTGCTCACTTCTCACAGTTTTAAAGTTTGAAAATTCCAGCTCTCCTCTCGCTGTTTTAAACAGTGCAAATCCTGCTCTCCTCTCACTGTTTTAAACAGTGAAAATCCTGCTCTCCTCTCGCTGATTAAAACTGTGAAAATCCTGCTCTCCTCTTGGTGTTTGAAACTGTGAAAATCCTGCTTCCCTCTCGCTGTTTTAAACTGTGAAAATACTGCTCAACTCTCGCTGTTTTATATTGTGAAAATCGTGCTCTTCTCTTGCAGATTTAACCTGTGAAAATTCTGCTGTCCTCTCGCTGTTTTAAAATGCAAAAATCCTGGCCAACATCTCCCTGTATTCAACTGTGAAAATCGCAGCACTCCTCTCGCTGTTTTAAACGGTAAGAATCACAGCTCTCCTCTCGCTGTTTTAAACTGTGGAATTCCTGCTCTCCTCTCGCCGTTTTAAACTGCGAAATTCCTGCTCTCCTCTGGCTCTTTTAAAATGTGAAAATCCTGCTCTCCTCTCACTGTTTTAAACTGCGAAAATCCTGCTTCCCTCTCGCTGTTTTAAACTGTGAAAATCCAGATGTCTCTCGCGGTTTTAAACTGTGAAAATACTGCACACCTCTCGCTGTTTTTTGTTGTGAAAATCCTGCTCTTCTCTCACTGTTTTAACCTGTGAAAATGCTGCTCTCCTCTTGCTGTTTTAAAATGCGAAAATCCTGGCCATCATCTCCCTGTTTTCAACTGTGAAAATCGCAGCACTCCTCTTGCTGTTTCAAACGGTAAAAATGACAGCTCTCCACTCGTTGTTTTACACTGTGAAAATCCGGCTCTCCTCTGGCTGTTTTAAACTGTGAAAATCCTGCTCTCCTCTCGCTGTTTTAAACGGTGAAAATCGTGCTCACCTCGCATTGTTTTAAACTGTGAAAATCGTGCTCTACTCTCACTGTTTTAAACTGTGGAATTCCTGCTCTCCACTCGCTGTTTTAATCCGTGAATATCCTTCTCTCCTCTCGTTGAATTAAACTGTGAAAATACCTGCTCCCCTCTGGCTGATTCAATACTGTGAAAATCCCAGCTCACCTCTGGCTGTTTTAAACTGTGAAAATCCTGCTCTCCTCTCGCTGTTTTAAACTGTGAAATTCAGGGTCAGCTCTCACTGTTTTGAACTGCGAAAATCCGGCTCTCCTCTCGCTGTTTTAAACTGTGAAAATCCCAGCTCACCTCTTGCTGTTTTAAACTGTGAATATCGGGCTCGCCTCTCGCTGTTTTAAACTGTGAAAATCCTGCTCTCCTCTGGCTCTTTTAAAATGTGAAAATCCCGGCTCTCCTCTCACTGTTTTAAACTGCAAAAATCCTTCTTCCCTCTCGCTGATTTAAACTGTGAAAATCCAGATGTCTCTCGCGGTTTTAAACTGTGAAAATACAGCACACCTCTCGCTGTTTTATATTGTGAAAATCCTGCTCAACTCTCACTGTTTTAAACTGTGAAAATCCTGTTCTCCTCTGGCTCTTTTAAAATGTGAAAATCCCGGCTCTCCTCTCACTGTTTTAAACTGCGAAAATCCTGCTTCCCTCTCGCTGTTTTTAACTGTGAAAATCCAGATGTCTCTCGCGGTTTTAAACTGTGAAAATACTGCTCTCCTCTCGCTGTTTTAAAATGCGAAAATCCTGGCCAACATCTCCCTGTTTTCAACTGTGAAAATCGCAGCACTCCTCTCGTTGTTTTACACTGTGAAAATCCTGCTCACCTCTCGCTGTTTTAAACTGTGAAAATCCCAGCTCACCTCTCGCTGTTTTAAACTGTGAAAATCCCAGATCACCTCTCGGTGTTTTAAACTGTGAATATCGGGCTCTCCTCTGGCTCTTTTAAAATGTGACAATCCGGCTCTCCTCTCACTGTTTTAAACTGTGAAAATACTGCACACCTCTCGCTGTTTTAAATTGTGAAAATCGTGCTCTTCTCTTGCTGATTTAACGTGTGAAAATTCTGCTCTCCTCTTGCTGTTTTAAATTGCGAAAATCCTGGCCAACATCTCCCTGTTTTCAACTGTGAAAATCGCAGCACTCCTCTAGCTGTTTGAAACGGTAAAAATCACAGCTCTCCTCTCGTTGTTTCACACTGTGAAAATCCTGTTCTCCTCTGGCTCTTTTAAAATGTGAAAATCCCGGCTCTCCTCTCACTGTTTTAAACTGCGAAAATCCTGCTTCCCTCTCGCTGTTTAAAACTGTGAAAATCCAGATGTCTCTCGCGGTTTTAAACTGTGAAAATACTGCACACCTCTCGCTGTTTTATATTGTTAAAATCGTGCTCTTCTCTCGCAGATTTAACCTGTGAAAATTCTGCTCTCCTCTCGCTGTTTTAAAATGCTAAAATCCTGGCCAACATCTCCCTGTTTTCAACTGTGAAAATCCCAGCTCTCCTCTCACTGTTTTAAACTGTGGAATTCCTGCTCTCCTCTGGCTCTTTTAAAAAGTGAAAATCCCGGCTATCCTCTCACTGTTTTAAACTGCGAAAATCCTGCTTCCCTCTCGCTGTTTTAAACTGTGAAAATCCAGATGTCTCTCGCGGTTTTAAACTGTGAAAATACTGCACACCTCTCGCAGTTTTATATTGTGAAAATCGTGCTCTTCTCTCGCTGTTTTCACCTGTGAAATTCCTGCTTGCCTCTCGCTGTTTTAAAATGCGAAAATCCTGGCCAACATTCCCTGTTTTAAACTGTGAAAATCACAGCACTCCTCTCGGTGTTTGAAACGGTAAAAATCTCAGCTCTCCTCTCGGTGTTTTAAACTGTGAAAATCCAGATGTCTCTCGCTGTTTTAAACTGTGAAAATCCTGCTCTCCTCTGGCTCTTTTAAAATGTGAAAATCCCGGCTCTCCTCTCACTGTTTTAAACTGCAAAAATCCTGCTTCCCTTTCGCTGTTTTAAACTGTGAAAATCCAGATGTCTCTCGCGGTTTTAAACTGTGAAAATACTGCACACCTGTCACTGTTTTATATTGTGAAAATCGTGCACTTCTCTCGCTGTTTTAACCTGTGAAATTCCTGCTCACCTCTCGCTGTTTTAAAATGCGAAAATCCTGGCCAACATCTCCCTGTTTTCAACTGTGAAAATGGCAGCACTCCTCTCGCTGTTTGAAACGGTAAAAATCACAGCTCTCCTCTCGCTGTTTTAAACTGTGAAAATCCTGCTCTCCTCTGGCTCTTTTAAAATGTGAAAATTCCGGCTCTCCTCTCACTGTTTTAAACAGAGAAAATCCTGCTTCCCTCTGGCTGCTTCAATACTGTGAAAATCCAGATGTCTCTCGCGGTTTTAAACTGTGAAAATACTGCACACCTCTCGCTGTTTTAAACTGTGAAATTCCTGCTCAACTCTCGCTGTTTTAAACTGTGAAATTCCTGCTCTCCTTTCGCTGTTTTAAACAGTGAAAATCCAGCGCTCGTCTGGCTGCTTCAAAACTGTGAAAATCCCGGCTCCCCTCTCGCTGATTAAAACTGTGAAAATTCTGCTCTCCTCTCGGTGTTTTAAACTGTGAAAATCCTGCTCACTTCTCACAATTTTAAAGTGTGAAAATCCCAGCTCTACGCTCGCTGCTTTAAACTGTAAAATTCCTGCTCCCTTCTCGCTGTTTTAAACTGTGAAAACCCTGCTCTCCTCTCGCTATCTTAAACTGAGAAAATCCTGCTCACCCCTCACTGCTTTAAACTGTGAAAATCCTGCTCACTTCACGCTGTTTTAAACAGAGAAAATCCCAGCTCTACTCTCGCTGTTTTAAATGTGAAATTCCTGCTCTCCTCTCGCTGTTTTAAACAAAAAAAATCCAGCGCTCCTCTGGCTGTTTCAAAACTGTGAAAATCCCGGCTCCCCCCTCGCTGATTAAAACTGTGAAAATCCTGCTCTCCTCTCGCTGTTTCAAACTATGAAAATCCTGCTCTCCGCTCGCTGTTTTAAATTGTGAAAATCCTGCTCTCCTCTCGCTCTTTTAAAATGTGAAAATCCCGGCTCACCTTTCGCTGTTTTAAACTGTGAAATTCAGGGTCAGCTCTTAGTCTTTTAAACTGTGAAAATCCGGCTCTCCTCTGGCTGTTTTAAACAGTGAAAATCCCAGCTCACCTCTCGCTGTTTTAAACTGTGAACATGGGGCTCTCCTCTGGCTCTTTTTAAATGTGAAAATCCCGGCTCTCCTCTCACTGTTTCAAACTGCGAAAATCCTGCTTCCCTCTCGCTGTTTTAAACTGTGAAAATCCAGATGTCTCTCGCGGTTTTAAACTGTGAAAATCGTGGTCTTCTCTCACAGATTTAACCTGTGAAAATCCTGCTCTCCTCTCGCTGTTTTAAATTGTGAAAATCCTGCTCTCCTCTGGCTGTTCTAAAATGCGAAAATCAAGATGTCTCTCGCGGTTTTAAACTGTGAAAATACTGCACACCTCTCGCTGTTTTATATTGGGAAAATCGTGCTCACCTCACGCTGTTTTAACCTGTGAAAATCCTGCCCTCCTCTTGCTGTTTTAAGTTGCGAAAATCCTGGCCATCATCTCCCTGTTTTCAACTGTGAAAATCGCAGCACTCCTCTCGCTGTTTGAAACGGTAAAAATCACAGCTCTCTTCTCGTTGTTTTACACTGTGAAAATCCCGGCTCTCCTCTCGCTGTTTTAGACTGTGACAATCCGGCTCTCCTCTCACTGTTTTAAACTGTGAAAATACTGCACACCTCTCGCTGTTTTATATTGTGAAAATCGTGCTCTTCTCTCGCAGATTTAACATGTGAAAATCCTGGTTGCCTCTCGCTGTTTTAAATTACGAAAATCCTGGTCATCATCTCACTGTTTTCAACTGTGAAAATCGCAGCACTCCTCTCGCTGTTTTACACTGTGAAAATCGTGCTCACCTCTCGCTGTTTTAAACTGAAAATCCTGCTCTCCTCTCGCTGTTTTAAACTGTGAAATTCCTGCTCACCTCT
Organism: Isurus oxyrinchus; assembly: GCA_026770705.1. Lineage (NCBI taxonomy): Eukaryota > Metazoa > Chordata > Chondrichthyes > Lamniformes > Lamnidae > Isurus > Isurus oxyrinchus. The sequence continues at coordinate 94,142 of JANJGN010000401.1, forward strand.
CACTGCTGTGAACAGTGAAAATCATGCTCAATTCACGCTGTTTTGAACGGTAAAAATCACAGCTCTAATTTCGCTGTTTTAAACTGTGAAAACCCTGCTCTCCTCCGGCTGTTTTAAACAGTGAAAATCCTGCTCAACTCTCGCTGTTTTAAACTGTGAAATTCAGGGTCAACTCTCACTGTTTTAAACTGTGAAAATCCTGCTCTCCTCTGGCTGTTTTAAACTGCGAAAATCCCAGCTCTCCTCTCGCTGTTTTAAACTGTGAATATCCCAGCTCACCTCTCGCTGTTTTAAACTGTGAAAATCCCAGCTCACCTCTCGCTGTTTTAAACTGTTAAAATCCAGATGTCTCTCGCTGTTTTAAACAGTAAAAATCCAGCGCTCCTCTGGCTGTTTCAAAACTGTGAAAATCCCGGCTCCCCTCTCGCTGATTAAAACTGTGAAAATCCTGCTCTCCGCTCGCTGTTTTAAACTGTGAAAATCCTGCTCTCCTCTCGGTGTTTTAAACTGTGAAAACCCTGCTCACCTCTCGCTGTTTTAAACTGTGAAAATCCTGCTCACTTCTCAAAGTTTTAACGTGTGAAAATCCCAGCTCTACTCTCGCTGTTTTAAACTGTGAAAATCATGCTCACTTCTCACAGTTTTAACGTGTGAAAATCCCAGCTCTACTCTCGCTGTTTTAAACTCTGAAAATCCTGCTCCCCTCTCACTTTTTTAAACTGTGAAAATCCCTTCTCACCTCTCGCTGCTTTAAACTGTGAAAATCCTGCTCACTTCACGCTATTTTAAACGGTGAAAATCCCAGCTCTACTCTCGCTGTTTTAAACAGTGAAATTCCTGCTCTCCTCTCACTGTTTTAAACAGTGAAAATCCTGCTTCCCTCTGGCTGCTTCAATACTGTGAAAATCCAGATGTCTCTCGCGGTTTTAAACTGTGAAAATACTGCACACCTCTCGCTGTTTTATATTGTTAAAATCGTGCTCTTCTCTCGCAGATTTAACCTGTGAAAATTCTGCTCTCCTCTCGCTGTTTTAAAATGCTAAAATCCTGGCCAACATCTCCCTGTTTTCAACTGTGAAAATCCCAGCTCTCCTCTCACTGTTTTAAACTGTGGAATTCCTGCTCTCCTCTGGCTCTTTTAAAAAGTGAAAATCCCGGCTATCCTCTCACTGTTTTAAACTGCGAAAATCCTGCTTCCCTCTCGCTGTTTTAAACTGTGAAAATCCAGATGTCTCTCGCGGTTTAAAACTGTGAAAATACTGCACACCTCTCGCAGTTTTATATTGTGAAAATCGTGCCCTTCTCTCGCTGTTTTCACCTGTGAAATTCCTGCTTGCCTCTCGCTGTTTTAAAATGCGAAAATCCTGGCCAACATTCCCTGTTTTAAACTGTGAAAATCACAGCACTCCTCTCGGTGTTTGAAACGGTAAAAATCTCAGCTCTCCTCTCGGTGTTTTAAACTGTGAAAATCCAGATGTCTCTCGCTGTTTTAAACTGTGAAAATCCTGCTCTCCTCTGGCTCTTTTAAAATGTGAAAATCCCGGCTCTCCTCTCACTGTTTTAAACTGCAAAAATCCTGCTTCCCTTTCGCTGTTTTAAACTGTGAAAATCCAGATGTCTCTCGCGGTTTTAAACTGTGAAAATACTGCACACCTGTCGCTGTTTCATATTGTGAAAATCGTGCACTTCTCTCGCTGTTTTAACCTGTGAAATGCCTGCTCACCTCTCGCTGTTTTAAAATGCGAAAATCCTGGCCAACATCTCCCTGTTTTCAACTGTGAAAATTGCAGCACTCCTCTCGCTGTTTGAAACGGTAAAAATCACAGCTCTCCTCTCGCTGTTTTAAACTGTGAAAATCCTGCTCTCCTCTGGCTCTTTTAAAATGTGAAAATTCCGGCTCTCCTCTCACTGTTTTAAACAGTGAAAATCCTGCTTCCCTCTGGCTGCTTCATTACTGTGAAAATCCAGATGTCTCTCGCGGTTTTAAACTGTGAAAATACTGCACACCTCTCGCTGTTTTAAACTGTGAAATTCCTGCTCAACTCTCGCTGTTTTAAACTGTGAAATTCCTGCTCTCCTTTCGCTGTTTTAAACAGTGAAAATCCAGCGCTCGTCTGGCTGCTTCAAAACTGTGAAAATCCCGGCTCCCCTCTCGCTGATTAAAACTGTGAAAATTCTGCTCTCCTCTCGGTGTTTTAAACTGTGAAAATCCTGCTCACTTCTCACAATTTCAAAGTGTGAAAATCCCAGCTCTACGCTCGCTGCTTTAAACTGTAAAATTCCTGCTCCCTTCTCGCTGTTTTAAACTGTGAAAACCCTGCTCTCCTCTCGCTATCTTAAACTGAGAAAATCCTGCTCACCCCTCACTGCTTTAAACTGTGAAAATCCTGCTCACTTCACGCTGTTTTAAACAGTGAAAATCCCAGCTCTACTCTCGCTGTTTTAAATGTGAAATTCCTGCTCTCCTCTCGCTGTTTTAAACAAAAAAAAATCCAGCGCTCCTCTGGCTGTTTCAAAACTGTGAAAATCCCGGCTCCCCCATCGCTGATTAAAACTGTGAAAATCCTGCTCTCCTCTCGCTGTTTCAAACTATGAAAATCCTGCTCTCCGCTCGCTGTTTTAAATTGTGAAAATCCTGCTCTCCTCTCGCTCTTTTAAAATGTGAAAATCCCGGCTCACCTTTCGCTGTTTTAAACTGTGAAATTCAGGGTCAGCTCTTAGTCTTTTAAACTGTGAAAATCCGGCTCTCCTCTGGCTGTTTTAAACTGTGAAAATCCCAGCTCACCTCTCGCTGTTTTAAACTGTGAACATGGGGCTCTCCTCTGGCTCTTTTTAAATGTGAAAATCCCGGCTCTCCTCTCACTGTTTCAAACTGCGAAAATCCTGCTTCCCTCTCGCTGTTTTAAACTGTGAAAATCCAGATGTCTCTCGCGGTTTTAAACTGTGAAAACACTGCACACCTCTCGCTGTTTTATATTGTGAAAATCGTGGTCTTCTCTCACAGATTTAACCTGTGAAAATCCTGCTCTCCTCTCGCTGTTTTAAATTGTGAAAATCCTGCTCTCCTCTGGCTGTTCTAAAATGCGAAAATCAAGATGTCTCTCGCGGTTTTAAACTGTGAAAATACTGCACACCTCTCGCTGTTTTATATTGGGAAAATCGTGCTCACCTCTCGCTGTTTTAACCTGTGAAAATCCTGCCCTCCTCTTGCTGTTTTAAGTTGCGAAAATCCTGGCCATCATCTCCCTGTTTTCAACTGTGAAAATCGCAGCACTCCTCTCGCTGTTTGAAACGGTAAAAATCACAGCTCTCTTCTCGTTGTTTTACACTGTGAAAATCCCGGCTCTCCTCTCGCTGTTTTAGACTGTGACAATCCGGCTCTCCTCTCACTGTTTTAAACTGTGAAAATACTGCACACCTCTCGCTGTTTTATATTGTGAAAATCGTGCTCTTCTCTCGCAGATTTAACCTGTGAAAATCCTGCTCTTCTCTCGCTGTTTTGAACTGTGAAATTCCAGCTTCCCTCTCGCTGTTTAAAACTGTGAAAATCCCAGCTCTCCTCTCGCTGTTTTATCCTGCGAAAATCCTGCTTCCCTCTCGATGTTTTAAACTGTGAAAATCCAGATATCTCTCGCTGTTTTAAACTGTGAAAATACTGCACACCTCTCGCTGTTTTATATTGTGAAAATCGTGCTCTTCTCTCGCTTTTTTAACCTGTGAAATTCCTGCTTGCCTCTCGCTGTTTTAAAATGCGAAAATCCTGGCCAACATTCCCAGTTTTCAACTGTGAAAATCGCAGCACTCCTCTTGGTGTTTGAAACGGTAAAAATCACAGCTCTCCTCTCGTTGTTTTACACTGTGAAAATCGTGCTCACCTCGCATTGTTTTAAAGTGTGAAAATCCGGCTCTCTGCTCGCTGTTTTAAACAGTGAAAATCCTGCTCCCCTCTGGCTGCTTCAATACTGTGAAAATCCCAGCTCACCTCTCGCTGTTTTATGTTGTGAAAATTGTGCTCTTCTCTCGCAGATTTAACATGTGAAAATCCTGGTTGCCTCTCGCTGTTTTAAATTACGAAAATCCTGGTCATCATCTCACTGTTTTCAACTGTGAAAATCGCAGCACTCCTCTCGCTGTTTTACACTGTGAAAATCGCGCTCACCTCTCGCTGTTTTAAACTGTGAAAATCCTGCTCTCCTCTCGCTGTTTTAAACTGTGAAATTCCTGCTCACCTCTCACTGCTGTGAACAGTGAAAATCATGCTCAATTCACGCTGTTTTGAACGGTAAAAATCACAGCTCTAATTTCGCTGTTTTAAACTGTGAAAACCCTGCTCTCCTCCGGTTGTTTTAAACAGTGAAAATCCTGCTCAACTCTCGCTGTTTTAAACTGTGAAATTCAGGGTCAACTCTCACTGTTTTAAACTGTGAAAATCCTGCTCTCCTCTGGCTGTTTTAAACTGCGAAAATCCCAGCTCTCCTCTCGCTGTTTTAAACTGTGAATATCCCAGCTCACCTCTCGCTGTTTTAAACTGTGAAAATCCCAGCTCACCTCTCGCTGTTTTAAACTGTTAAAATCCAGATGTCTCTCGCTGTTTTAAACAGTAAAAATCCAGCGCTCCTCTGGCTGTTTCAAAACTGTGAAAATCCCGGCTCCCCTCTCGCTGATTAAAACTGTGAAAATCCTGCTCTCCGCTCGCTGTTTTAAACTGTGAAAATCCTGCTCTCCTCTCGGTGTTTTAAACTGTGAAAACCCTGCTCACCTCTCGCTGTTTTAAACTGTGAAAATCCTGCTCACTTCTCAAAGTTTTAACGTGTGAAAATCCCAGCTCTACTCTCGCTGTTTTAAACTGTGAAAATCATGCTCACTTCTCACAGTTTTAACGTGTGAAAATCCCAGCTCTACTCTCGCTGTTTTAAACTCTGAAAATCCTGCTCCCCTCTCACTTTTTTAAACTGTGAAAATCCCTTCTCACCTCTCGCTGCTTTAAACTGTGAAAATCCTGCTCACTTCACGCTATTTTAAACGGTGAAAATCCCAGCTCTACTCTCGCTGTTTTAAACAGTGAAATTCCTGCTCTCCTCTCGCTGTTTTAAACTGTGAAATTCCTGCTCGCCTCTCGCAGCATTAAGCAGTAAAAATCCAGCGCTCCTCTGGCTGTTTCAAAACTGTGAAAATCCTGGCTCCCCTCTCGCTGATTAAAACTGTGAAAATCCTGCTCTCCTCTCGGTGTTTTAAACTGTGAAAATCCTGCTCTCCTCTCGCTGTTTTAAACAGTGAAAATCCTGCGCTCTCTGGCTGTTTTAAACTGTGAAAATCCTGCTCCTCTCTCGCTGATTAAAACTGTGAAAGTCCTGCTCTCCTATCGGTGTTTTAAACTGTGAAAATCCTGCTTTCCTCTCGCTGTTTTAAACTGTGAAAATCCTGCTCACTTCTCACAGTTTTAATGGGTGAAATTCCCAGCTCTACTCTGGCTGTTTTAAACTGTGAAATTCCTGCTCTCCACTCGCAATTTAATCCGTGAATATCCTTCTCTCCTCTCGTTGAATTAAACTGTGAAAATACCTGCTTCCCTCTGGCTGACTCAATACTGTGAAAATCCCAGCTCACCTCTCGCTGTTTTCAACTGTGAAAATCCTGCTCTCCTCTGGCTCTTTTAAAATGTGTAAATCCCGGGTCTCCTCTCACTGTTTTAAACTGCGAAAATCCTGCTTCCCTCTCGCTGTTTTAAACTGTGAAAATCCAGATATCTCTCGCGGTTTTAAACTGCGAAAATACTGCACACCTCTCGCTGTTTTAAACTGTGAAAATCCAGATATCTCTCGCGGTTTTAAACTGTGAAATTACTGCACACCTCTCGCTGTTTTAAATTGTGAAAATCGTGCTCTTCTCTCGCTGATTTAACGTGTGAAAATTCTGCTCTCCTCTTGCTGTTTTAAAATGCGAAAATCCTGGCCATCATCTCCCTGTTTTCATCTGTGAAAATCACAGCACTCCTCTCGGTGTTTGAAACGGTAAAAATCACAGCTCTCTTCTCGTTGTTTTACACTGTGAAAATCCCGGCTCTCCTCTCATTGTTTTAAATTGTCAAAATCGCAGCTCACCTCTCGCTGTTTTAAACTGTGAAAATCCTGCTCTCCTCTCGCTGTTTTAAACTGTAAAAATCCTGCTCTCCTCTCGCTGTTTTAAACTGTGAAATTCCAGCTCACCTCTCACTGCTGTAAACAGTGAAAATCCTGCTCACTTCACGCTGTTTTAAACGGTGAAAATCCTGCTCCCCTCTCGGTGTTTTAAACAGTGAAAATCCTGCTCAACTCTCGCTGTTTTGAACTGTGAAATTCAGCGTCAACTCTCATTGTTTTAAACTGTAAAAATCCTGCTTCCCTCTCGCTGTGTTAAACTGTGAAAATCCAGATGTCTCTCGCGGTTTTAAACTGTGAAAATACTGCACACCTCTCGCTGTTTTTTTTGTGAAAATCGTGCTCTTCCCTCGCTGTTTTAACCTGCGAAAATCCTGCTGCCCTCTCGCTGTTTTAAACTGTGAAAATCCAGATGTCTCTCGCGGTTTTAAAATGTGAAAATCCTGCTCACTTCTCACAGTTTTAAAGTGTGAAAATCCCAGCTCTACTCTCACTGTTTTAAACTGTGAAAATCCTGCTCACTTCACGCTGTTTTAAACGGTGAAAATCCCAGCTCTACTCTCGCTGTTTCAAACTGTGAAATTCCTGCTCTCCTCTCGCTGTTTTAAACAGTAAAAATCCAGTGCTCCTCTGGCTGTTTCAAAACTGTGAAAATCCCGGCTCCCCTCTCGCTGATTAAAACTGTGAAAATCCTGCTCTCCTCTCGGTGTTTTAAACTGTGAAAATCCTGCTTTCCTCTCTCTGTTTTAAACTGTGAAAATCCTGCTCACTTCTCACAGTTTTAGAGTGTGAAAATCCCAGCTCTACTCTCGCTGTTTCAAACTGTGAAATTCCTGCTCTCCTCTCGCTGTTTTAAACAGTGAAAACCCTGCTAACCTCTCGCTATCTTAAACTGAGAAAATCCTGCTAACCCCTCGCTGCTTTAATCTATGAAAATCCTGCTCACTTCACGCTGTTTTAAATGGTGAAAATCCCAGCTCTACTCTCGCTGTTTTAAACTGTGAAATTCCTGCTCTCCTCTCGCTGTTTTAAACAGTGAAAATGCAGCGCTCCTCTGGCTGTTTCAAAACAGTGAAAATCCCGGCTCCCCTCTCGCTGATTAAAACTGTGAAAATCGTGCTCACCTCGCATTGTTTTATAGTGTGAAAATCCGGCTCTCTGCTCGCTGTTTTAAACAGTGAAAATCCTGCTCCCCTCTGGCTGCTTCAATACTGTGAAAATCCTGCTCACCTCTTGCTGTTTTAAACTGTGAAAATCCTGCTCACTTCTCACAGTTTTAAAGTGTGAAAATCCCAGCTCTACTCTCGATGTTTTAAACTGTGAAAATCCTGCTCCCCGCTCAGTGTTTTAAACTGTGAAAATCCTGCTCACCTCTCGCTGTTTTAAACTGAGAAAATCCTGCTCACCTCTCACTGCTTTAAACTCTGAAAATCCTGCTCACTTCACGCTGTTTTAAACGGTGAAAATCCCAGCTCTACTCTCGCTGTTTTAAACGGTGAAAATCCTGCTCACTTCTCACAGTTTTAAAGGGTGAAAATCCCAGCTCTCCTCTCACTGTTTTAAACTGTGAAATTCAGGGTCAGCTCTCAGTCTTTTAAACTGTGAAAATCTGGCTCTCCTCTGGCTGTTTTAAACTGTGTAAATCCCAGCTCACCTCTCGCAGTTTTAAACTGTGAAAATCCCAGCTCACCTTTCGGTGTTTTAAACTGTGAATATCGGGATCTCCTCTGGCTCTTTTAAAATGTGAAAATCCCGGCTCTCCTCTCACTGTTTCAAACTGCGAAAATCCTGCTTCCCTCTCGCTGTTTTAAACTGTGAAAATACTGCACACCTCTCGCTGTTTTATATTGTGAAAATCGTGCTCTCCTCTCGCTGTTTTAACCTGTGAAAATCCTGCTCTCCTCTCGCTGTTTTAAATTGCGAAAATCCTGGCCAACATCTGCCTGTTTTCAACTGTGAAAATCGCAGCACTCCTCTCGCTGTTTTACACTGTGAAAATCGTGCTCACCTGGCATAGTTTTAAAGTGCGAAATTCCTGCTCTCCTTTCACTGTTTTAAACAGTGAAAATCCTGCGCTCCTCTGGCTGTTTCAAAACTGTGAAAATCCCGGCTCTCCTCTCGCTGATTAAAACTGTGAAAATCCTGCTCTCCTCTCGGTGTTTTAAACTGTGAAAATCCAGCTTTTCTCTCGCTGTTTTAAACTGTGAAAATCCTGCTCACTTCTCACAGTTTTAAAGTGTGTAAATCCCAGCTCACCTCTCGCTGTTTTAAACTGTGAAATTCCAGCTCTCCTCTCGCTGTTTTAAACAGTGAAAACCCTGCTCTCCTCTCGCTGTTTTAAACTGTGAAATTCCTGCTCTCCTCTCGCGTTTTTAAACAGTGAAAATCCAGCGCTCCTCAGGCTGTTTTAAATTGTGAAAATCCCGGCTCACCTCTCGCTGTTTTAAACTGTGAAATTCAGGGTCAGCTCTCAGTCATTTAAACAGTGAAAATCCAGCTCTCCTCTGGCTGTTTTAAACTGTGTAAATCCCAGCTCACCTCTCGCTGTTTTAAACTGTGAAAATCCCAGCTCACCTCTCGCTGCTTTAAACTGTGAATATCGGGCTCTCCTCTCGCTGTTTTAAACTGTGAAAATCCTGCTCTCCTCTGGCTCTTTTAAAATTTGAAAATCCCGGCTCTCCTTTCACTGTTTCAAACTGCGAAAATCCTGCTTCCCTCTCGTTGTTTTAAACTGTGAAAATCCAGTTTTCTCTCGCGGTTTTAAACTGTGAAAATACTGCACACCTCTCGCTGTTTTATATTGTGAAAATCGTGCCCACCTCTCGCTGTTTTAACCTGTGAAAATCCTGCTCTCCTCTCGCTGTTTTAAACTGTGAAAATCCTGGCCATCATCTCCCTGTTTTCAACTGTGAAAATCGCAGCACTCCTCTCGCTGTTTGAAACGGTAAAAATCACAACTCTCTTCTCGTTGTTTTACACTGTGAAAATGCTGCTCCCCTGTCGCTGTTTTAGACTGTGAAAATCCGGCTCTCCTCTAGCTGTTTTAAACTGTGAAAATCCAGATGTCTCTCGCGGTTTTAAACTGTGAAAATACTGCACACCTCTCGCTGTTTTATATTGTGAAAATCGTGCTCTTCTCTCGCAGATTTAACCTGTGAAAATCCTGCTCTTCTCTCGCTGTTTTAAACTTTGAAATTCCTGCTTCCCTCTCGCTGTTTAAAAGTGTGAAAATCCCGGCTCACCTCTCGCTGTTTTAACCTGCGAAAATCCTGCTTCCCTCTCGCTGTTTTAAACTGTGAAAATCCAGCTGTCTCTCGCATTGTTTTAAACTGTGAAAATACTGCACACCTCTCGCTGTTTTATATTGTGAAAATCTTGCTCTTCTCTCGCTGTTTTAACCTGTGAAATTCCTGCTTGCCTCTCGCTGTTTTAAAATGCGAAAATCCTGGCCAACATTCCCTGTTTTCAACTGTGAAAATCACAGCACTCCTCTCGGTGTTTGAAACGGTAAAAATTCCTGCTCTCCTCTCGCTGTTTTTCACTGTGAAAATCGTGCTCACCTCGCATTGTTTTAAAGTGTGAAAATCCGGCTCTCTGCTCGCTGTTTTAAACAGTGAAAATCCTGCTCCCCTCTGGCTGCTTCAATACTGTGAAAATCCCAGCTCACCTCTCGCTGTTTTAAACTGTGAAATTCCTGCTCTCCTTTCGCTGTTTTAAACAGTGAAAATCCTGCGCTCCTCTGGCTGTTTCAAAACTGTGAAAATCGCGGCTCCCCTCTGGCTGATTAAAACTGTGAAAATACTGCTCTCCTCTCGGTGTTTTAAACTGTGAAAATCCTGCTCACTTCTCACAGTTTTAGAGTGTGAAAATCCCAGCTCTACTCTCGCTGTTTTAAACTGTGAAATTCAGGGTCAGCTCTCAGTCTTTTAAACTGTGAAAATCCGGCTCTCCTCTGGCTGTTTTAAACTGTGTAAATCTCAGCTCACCGCTCGCTGTTTTAAACAGTAAAAATCCAGCGCTCCACTGGCTGTTTCAAAACTGTGAAAATCGCGGCTCCCCTCTGGCTGATTAAAACTGTGAAAATCCTGCTCTCCTCTCGGTGTTTTAAACTGTGAAAATCCTGCTCACTTCTCACAGTTTTAGAGTGTGAAAATCCCAGCTCTACTCTCGCTGCTTCAAACTGTGAAATTCAGGGTCAGCTCTCAGTCTTTTAAACTGTGAAAATCCGGCTCTCCTCTGGCTGTTTTAAACTGTGTAAATCTCAGCTCACCGCTCGCTGATTTAAACTGTGAAAATCCCAGCTCACCTCTCACTGTTTTAAACTGTGAAAATCCTGCTCTTCTCTGGCTCTTTTAAAATGTGAAAATCCCGGCTCTCCTCTCACTGTTTCGAACTGCGAAAATCCTGCTTCCCTCTCGCTGTTTTAAAATGTGAAAATCAAGATGTCTCTCGCGGTTTTAAACTGTGAAAATACTGCACACCTCTCGCTGTTTTAAATTGTGAAAATCGTGCTCACCTCTCGCTGTGTTAACCTGTGAAAATCCTGCTCTTCTCTCGCTGTTTTAACCTGTGAAATTCCTGCTTGCCTCTCGCTGTTTTAAAATGCGAAAATCCTGGCCAACATTCCCTGTTTTAAACTGTGAAAATCACAGCACTCCTCTCGGTGTTTTAAACTATGAAAATCCTGCTCTCCGCTCGCTGTTTTAAATTGTGAAAATCCTGCTTTCCTCTGGCTCTTTTAAAATGTGAAAATCCCGGCTCTCCTCTCACTGTTTTAAACTGCGAAAATCCTGCTTCCCTCTCGCTGTTTTAAACTGTGAAAATCCAGATGTATCTCGCGGTTTTAAACTGTGAAAATACTGCACACCTCTCGCTGTTTTATATTGTGAAAATCGAGCTCTTCTCTCGCAGATTTAACCTGTGAAAATCCTGCTCTCTGGTCGCTGTTTTAAACTGTGAAAATCCTGCATTCCTCTCGCTGTTTTAAACTGTGAAAATCCTGCTCACTTCTCACAGTTTTAAAGTGTGAAAATCCCAGCTCTACTCTCGCTGTTTTAAACTGTGAAATTCCAGCTCTCCTCTCGCTGTTTTAAACAGTGAAAACCCTGCTCATCTCTCGCTATCTTAAACTGAGAAAATCCTGCTCACCTCTCACTGCTGTAAACAGTGAAAATCCTGCTCACTTCACGCTGTTTTAAACGGTGAAAATCCTGCTCCCCTCTCGGTGTTTTAAACAGTGAAAATCCTGCTCAACTCTCGCTGTTTTGAACTGTGAAATTCAGGGTCAACTCTAATTGTTTTAAACTGTGAAAATCCTGCTTCCCTCTCGCTGTGTTAAACTGTGAAAATCCAGATGTCTCTCGCGGTTTTAAACTGTGAAAATACTGCACACCTCTCGCTGTTTTTTTTTGTGAAAATCGTGCTCTTCCCTCGCTGTTTTAACCTGCGAAAATCCTGCTGCCCTCTCGCTGTTTTAAACTGTGAAAATCCAGATGTCTCTCGCGGTTTTAAAATGTGAAAATCCTGCTCACTTCTCACAGTTTTAAAGTGTGAAAATCCCAGCTCTACTCTCACTGTTTCAAACTGCGAAAATCCTGCTCACTTCACGCTGTTTTAAACGGTGAAAATCCAGATGTCTCTCGCGGTTTTAAACTGTGAAAATACTGCACACCTCTCGCTGTTTTATATTGTGAAAATCCTGCTCTCCTCTCGCTGTTTTAACCTGTGAAAATTCTGCAATCCTCTCGCTGTTTAAAAATGCGAAAATCCCAACTCACCTCTCGCTGTTTTAAACTGTGAAAATCCTGCTCTCCTCTCGCAGTTTTAAACTGTGAAATTCAGGGTCAGCTCTCAGTCTTTTAAACTGTGAAAATATGGCTCTCCTCTGGCTGTTTTAAACTGTGTAAATCCCAGCTCACCTCTCGCTGTTTTAAACTGTGAAATTCAGGGTCAGCTCTCAGTCTTTTAAACTGTGAAAATCCGGCTCTCCTCTGGCTGTTTTAAACTGTGTAAATCCCAGCTCACCTCTCGCTGTTTTAAACAGTGAAATTCCTGCTCTCCTTTCGCTGTTTTAAACAGTGAAAATCCTGCTCTCCTCTGGCTGTTTCAAAACTGTGAAAATCGCGGCTCCCCTCTGGCTGATTAAAACTGTGAAAATCCTGCTCTCCTCTCCCTGGTTTAAACTGTGAAAATTCTGCTTTCCTCTCGCTGTTTTAAACAGTGAAAATACTGCTCACTTCTCACAGTTTTAAACTGTGAAAATCCCAGCTCTACTCTCACTGTTTTAAACTGTAAAAATCCGGCTCTCCTCTGGCTCTTTTAAACTGTGAAAATCCCGGCTCTCCTCTCACTGTTTCAAACTGCGAAAATCCTGCTTCCCTCTCGCTGTTTTAAACTGTGAAAATCCAGATGTCTCTCGCGGTTTTAAACTGTAAAAATACTGCACACCTCTTGCTGTTTTATATTGTGAAAATCCTGCTCTCCTCTTGCTGTTTTAACCTGTGAAAATTCTGCAATCCTCTCGCTGTTTTTAACGGTAAAAATCACAGCTCACCTCTCATTGTTTTAGACTGTGAAAATCCTGCTCTCCTCTCGCTGTTTTAAACTGTGAAATTCCTGCTTTCCTCTCACTGTTGAAATTCATGGTCAGCTCTCAGTCTTTTAAACTGTGAAAATCCGGCTCTCCTCTGGCTGTTTTAAAATGTGTAAATCCCAGCTCACCTCTCGCTGTTTTAAACTGTGAAAATCCCAGCTCACCTCTCGGTGTTTTAAACTTTGAATATCGGGGCTCCTCTGGCTCTTTTAAAATGTGAAAATCCCGGCTTTCCTCTCACTGTTTTAACCTGCGAAAATCCTGCTTCCGTCTCGTTGTTTTAAACTGTGAAAATCCAGATGTCTCTCGCAGTTTTAAACTGTGAAAATACTGCACACCTCTTGCTGTTTTATATTGTGAAAATCCTGCTCTCCTCTCGCTGTTTTAACCTGTGAAAATTCTGCACTCCTCTCGCTGTTTTAAAATGCGAAAATCCTGGCCAACATCTCCCTGTTTTCAACTGTGAAAATCTCAGCAATCCTCTCGCTGTTTCAAACGGTAAAAATCACAGCTCACCTCTCGTTGTCTTAGACTGTGAAAATGCTGCTCGCCTCTCGCTGTTTTAAACTGTGAAATTCCTGCTCTCCTCTCACTGTTTTAAACTGTGAAAATACTGCTTCCATCTCGCTGTTTTAAACTGTGAAAATCCAGATGACCTTCGCAGTTTTAAACTGTGAAAATACTGCACACCTCTCGCTGTATTATATTGTGAAAATCGTGCTCCTCTCTCGCAGATTTAACCTGTGAAAATCCTGCTTGCCTCTCGCTGTTTTAAAATGCAAAAATCCAGGCCAACATCTCCCTGTTTTAAACTGTGAAAATCCCAGCTCTCCTCTCGCTGTTTTAACCTGCAAAAATCCTGCTTCCCTCTCGCTGTTTTAAACTGTGAAAATCCAGATGTCTCTCGCGGTTTTAAACTGTGAAAATACTGCACATCTCTCGCTGTGTTATATTGTGAAAATCGTGCTTTTCTCTCACAGATTTAACCTGTGAAAATGGTGCTCTTCTCTTGCTGTTTTAAAATGCGAAAATCCTGGCCAACATCTCCCTGTTTTCAACTGTGAAAATCGCAGCACTCCTCTCGGTGTTTGAAATGGTAAAAATCACAGCTCTCTTCTCGCTGTTTTACACTGTGAAAATGCTGCTCTCCTCTCGCTGTTTTAGACTGTGAAAATCCCAGCTCTACTCTCCATGTTTTAAAATGTGAAAATCCCAGCTCTCCTCTCGCTGTTTTAAAATGTGAAAATCCCAGCTCTCCTCTCGCTGTTTTAAACTGAGAAAATCCTGCTCACCTCTCACTGCTTTAAACTGTGAAAATCCTGCTCACTTCACGCTGTTTTAAACGGTGAAAATCCCAGCTCTACTCTCGCTGTTTAAACTGTGAAATTCCTGCTCTCCTCTCGCTGTTTTAAACTGTGAAAATCCTGCTCACTTCTCACAGTTTTAAAGGTTGAAAATCCCAGCTCTACTCTCGCTGTTTTGAACTGTAAAAATCCTGCTCTCCTCTCACTGTTTTAAACTGTGAAAATCCTGCTCTCCTCTCGCTGTTTTAAACTGTGAAAATCCCAGCTCACCTCTCGGTGTTTTAAACTGTGAAAATCCCAGCTCACCTCTCGGTGTTTTAAACTTTGAATTTCGGGCTCTCCTCTGGCTCTTTTAAAATGTGAAAATCCCGGCTCTCCTCTCACTGTTTTAACCTGCGAAAATCCTGCTTCCCTCTCGCTGTTTTAAACTGTGAAAATCCAGATGTCTCTCGCAGTTTTAAACTGTGAAAATACTGCACACCTCTTGCTGTTTTATATTGTGAAAATCCTGCTCTCCTCTCGCTGTTTTAACCTGTGAAAATTCTGCAATCCTCTCGCTGTTTTAAAATGCGAAAATCCTGGCCAACATCTCCCTGTTTTCAACTGTGAAAATTGCAGCAATCCTCTCGCTGTTTCAAACGGTAAAAATCACAGCTCACCTCTCGTTGTTTTAGACTGTGAAAATGCTGCTCTCCTCTCGCTGTTTTAAACTGTGAAATTCCTGCTCTCCTCACACTGTTTTAAACTGAGAAAATCCTGCTTCCCTCTCGCTGTTTTAAACTGTGAAAATCCAGATGTCTCTCGCCGTTTTAAACTGTGAAAATACTGCACAGCTCTCGCTGTTTTATATTGTGAAAATCGTGTTCTTCTCTCGCAGATTTAACCTGTGAAAATCCTGCTTGCCTCTCGCTGTTTTAAAATGCAAAAATCCAGGTCAACATCTCCCTGTTTTAAACTGTGAAAATCCCAGCTCTCCTCTCGCTGTTGTAACCTGCAAAAGTCCTGCTTCCCTCTCGCTGTTTTACACTGTGAAAATCCAGATGTCTCTCGCGGTTTTAAACTGTGAAAATACTGCACACCTCTCGCTGTTTTATATTGTGAAAATCGTGCTCTTCTCTCACAGATTTAACCTGTGAAAATCCTGCTCTCCTCTTGCTGTTTTAAAATGCGAAAATCCTGGGCAACATCTCCCTTTATTCAACTGTGAAAATCGCTGCACTCCTCTCACTGTTTGAAACGGTAAAAATCACAGCTCTCTTCTCGTTGTTTTACACTGTGAAAATGCTGCTCTCCTTTCGCTGTTTTAGAATGTGAAAATCCTGCTCTACGCTCGCTGTTTTAACCTATGAAATTCCTGATCTCCTCTCGCTGTTTTAAACTGCGAAAATCCTGCTTCCCTCTCGCTGTTTTAACTGTGAAAATCCAGATGTCTCTCGCGGATTAAAACTGTGAAAATACTGCACACCTCTCGCTGTTTTATATTGTGAAAATCTTGCTCTTCTCTCGCTGTTTTAACCTGTGAAATTCCTGCTTGCCTCTCGCTGTTTTAAAATGCGAAAATCCTGGCCAACATTTCCTGTTTTCAACTATGAAAATCACAGCACTCCTCTCGGTGTTTGAAACGGTAAAAATCACAGCTCTCCTCTTGTTGTTTTACACTGTGAAAATCGTGCTCACCTCGCATTGTTTTAAAGTGTGAAAATCCGGCTCTCTGCTCGCTGTTTTAAACAGTGAAAATCCTGCTCCCCTCTGGCTGCTTCAATACTGTGAAAATCCCAACTCACCTCTAGCTGTTTTAAACTGTGAAATTCCTGCTCTCCTTTCGCTGTTTTAAACAGTGAAAATCCTGCGCTCCTCTGGCTGTTTCAAAACTGTGAAAATCCCTGCTCCCCTCTCGCTGATCAAAACTGTGAAAATCCTGCTCTCCTCTCGGTGTTTTAAACTGTGAAAATCCTGCTCACTTCACGCTGCTTTAAACGGTGAAAATCACAGCTCTACTCTCGCTGTTTTAAACTGTGAAATTCCTGCTCTCCTCTCGCTGTTTTAAACAGGAAAAAATCCCGCGCTCCTCTGGCTGTTTCAAAACTGTGAGAATCCCGGCTCCCCTCTCGCTGATTAAAACTGTGAAAATCCATCTCTCCTCTCGGTGTTTTAAACTATGAAAATCTTGCTCTTCTCTCGCTGTTTTAAATTGTGAAAATCCTGCTCTCCTCTCGCTGTTTTAAACTGTGAAAATCCTGCTCTACTCTCGCTGTTTTAAACTGTGAAATTCAGGGTCAGCTCTCAGTCTTTTAAACTGTGAAAATCCGGCTCTCCTCTCGCTGTTTTAAACTGAGAAAATCCTGCTCACCCCTCGCTGCTTTAATCTGTGAAAATCCTGCTCACTTCACGCTGTTTTAAATGGTGAAAATCCCAGCTCTACTCTCGCTGTTTTAAACTGTAAAATTCCTGCTCTCCTCTCGCTGTTTTAAACGGTGAAAATCCAGTGCTCCTCTGGCTGTTTCAAAACTGTGAAAATCCCGGCTCCCCTCTCGCTGATTAAAACTGTGAAAATCCTGCTCTCCTCTCGGTGTTTTAAACTATGGTAATCCTGCTCTCCGCTCGCTGTTTTAAATTGTGAAAATCCTGCTCTCCTCTGGCTCTTTTAAATTGTGAAAATCCCGGCTCATCTCTCGCTGTTTTAAACTGTGAAATTCAGGGTCAGCTCTCAGTCTTTTAAACTGTGAAAATCCGGCTCTCCTCTGGCTGTTTTAAACTGTGTAAATCCCAGCTCACCTCTCGCTGTTTTAAACTGTGAATATCGGGCTCACCTCTCGCTGTTTTAAACTGTGAAAATCCTGCTCTCCTGCTCTTTTAAAATGTGAAAATCCCGGCTCTCCTCTCACTGTTTCAAACTGCGAAAATCCTGCTTCCCTCTCATTGTTTTAAACTGTGAAAATCCAGTTTTCTCTCGCGGTTTTAAACTGTGAAAATGCTGCACACCTCTCGCTGTTTTATATTGTGAAAATCGTGCTCACCTCTCGCTGTTTTAACCTGTGAAAATCCTGCTCTCCTCTCGCTGTTTTAAGTTGCGAAAATCCTGGCCATCATCTCCGTGTTTTAAACTGTGAAAATCGCAGCACTCCTCTCGCTGTTTGAAACGGTAAAAATCACAGCTCTCTTCTCGTTGTTTTACACTGTGAAAATGCTGCTCTCCTTTCGCTGTTTTAAACTGTGAAAATCCAGATGTCTCTCGCGGTTTTAAAATGTGAAAATACTGCACACCTCTCGCTGTTTTATATTGTGAAAATTGTGCTCTTCTCTCGCAGATTTAACCTGTGAAAATCCTACTCTCTGCTCGCTGTTTTAAACTTTGAAATTCCTGCTTCCCTCTCGCTGTTTTAAACTGTGAAAATCCAGCTGTCTCTCACGGTTTTATACTGTGAAAATACTGCACACCTCTCGCTGTTTTATATTGTGAAAATCGTGCTCTTCTCTCGCTATTTTAACCTGTGAAATTCCTGCTTGCCTCTCGCTGTTTTAAAATGCGAAAATCCTGCCCAACATTCCCTGTTTCAAACTGTGAAAATCACAGCTCTCCTCTCGTTGTTTTACACTGTGAAAATCGTGCTCACCTCGCATTGTTTTAAAGTGTGAAAATCCGGCTCTCTGCTCGCTGTTTTAAACAGTGAAATTCCTGCTCCACTCTGGCTGCTTCAAGACTGTGAAAATCCTGCTCACCTCTCGCTCTTTTAAACTGTGAAAATCCTGCTCACTTCTCACAGTTTTAAAGTGTGAAAATCCCAGCTCTACTCTCGCTGTTTAAAACAGTGAAAATCCTGCTCCCCTCTGGCTGCTTCAAGACTGTGAAAATACTGCTCACCTCTCGCTCTTTTAAACTGTGAAAATCCTGCTCACTTCTCACAGTTTTAAAGTGTGAAAATCCCAGCTCTACTCTCGCTGTTTTAAGCTGTGAAAATCCTGCTCACCTATCGCTGTTTTAAACTGAGAAAATCCTGCTCACCTCTCACTGCTTTAAACTCTGAAAATCCTGCTCACTTCACGCTGTTTTAAACGGTGAAAATCACAGCTCTACTCTCGCTATTTTACACTGTGAAATTCCTGCTCTCCTCTCGCTGTTTTAAACAGTAAAAATCCAGCGCTCCTCTGGCTGTTTCAAAACTGTGAAAATCCCGGCTCCCCTCTCGCTGATTAAAACTGTGAAAATCCTGCTCTCCTCTCGGTGTTTTAAACTATGAAAATCTTGCTCTCCTCTCGCTGTTTTAAATTGTGAAAATCCTGCTCTCCTCTCGCTGTTTTAAACTGTGAAAATCCTGCTCTCCTCTCGCTGTTTTAAACTGTGAAATTCAGGGTCAGCTCTCAGTCTTTTAAACTGTGAAAATCCGGCTCTCCTCTCGCTGTTTTAAACTGTGAAAATCCTGCTTTCCTCTCGCTGTTTTAAACAGTGAAAATCCTGCTCACTTCTCACAGTTTTAAAGGGTGAAAATCCCAGCTCACCTCTCGCTGTTTTAAACTGTGAAATTCAGGGTCAGCTCTCAGTCTTTTAAACTGTGAAAATCCGGCTCTCCTCTGGCTGTTTTAAACTGTGTAAATCTCAGCAGCCTCTCTCTGTTTTAAACTGTGTAAATCCCAGCTCACCTCTCGCTGTTTTAAACTGTGAAAATCCCAGCTCACCTCTCGCTGTTTTAAACTGTGAATATTGGGCTCTCCTCTGGCTCTTTTGAAATGTGAAAATCCCGGCTCTCCTCTCACTGTTTCAAACTGCGAAAATCCTGCTTCCCTCTCGCTGTTTTGAAATGCGAAAATCAAGATGTCTCTCGCGGTTTTAATCTGTGAAAATACTGCACACCTCTCGCTGTTTTATATTGTGAAAATCGTGCTCTCCTCCCGCTGTTTTAACCTGTGAAAATCCTGCTCTCCTCTCGCTGTTTTAAATTGCGAAAATCCTGGCCATCAACTCCCTGTTTTCAACTGTGAAAATCGCAGCACT
Organism: Isurus oxyrinchus; assembly: GCA_026770705.1. Classification (NCBI taxonomy): domain Eukaryota; kingdom Metazoa; phylum Chordata; class Chondrichthyes; order Lamniformes; family Lamnidae; genus Isurus; species Isurus oxyrinchus. Next base: position 113,165 of record JANJGN010000401.1, read on the forward strand.
CCTCTCGCTGTTTGAAATGGTAAAAATCACAGCTCTCTTCTCGTTGTTTTACACTGTGAAAATCCCGGCTCTCCTCTCGCTGTTTTAGACTCAAAATCCTGCTCTCCTCTCGCTGTTTTAACCTGTGAAAATCCAGATGTCTCTCGCGGTTTTAAACTGTGAAAATACTGCACACCTCTCGCTGTTTTATATTGTGAAAATCGTGCTCTTCTGTCGCAGATTTAACCTGTGAAAATCCTGCTACTCTCTCGCTGTTTTAAAATGCGAAAATCCTGGCCTACATCTCCCTGTTTTCAACTGTGAAAATCACAGCACTCCTTTCGGTGTTTTAAACTATGAAAATCCTGCTCTCCGCTCGCTGTTTTAAACTGAGAAAATGCTGCTTTCCTCTGGCTCTTTTAAAATGTGAAAATCCCGGCTCTCCTCTCACTGTTTCAAACTGCGAAAATCCTGCTTCCCTCTCGCTGTTTTAATCTGTGAAAATCGTGCTCACCTCTCGCTGTTTTAAACTGTGAAAATTCTGCTCACCTCTGGCTGCTTCAATACTGTGAAAATCCCAGCTCACCTCTCGCTGTTTTAAATTGTGAAAATCCTGCTCTCTCTCACTGTTTTAAACTGTGAAATTCAGCGTCAGCTCTCACTGTTTTGAACTGCGAAAATCCGGATCTCCTCTGGCAGTTTTAAACTGTGTAAATCTCAGCAGCCTCTCGCTGTTTTAAACTGTGAAAATCCCAGCTCTCCTCTCGCTGTTTTAAACTGTGAAAATCCTGCTCACCTCTCGCTGTTTTAAACTGTGAAAATCACAGCTCACCTCTCGCTGTTTTAAGCTGTGAATATCGGGCTCTACTCTCGCAGATTTAACCTGTGAAAATCCTGCTTTCCTCTCGCTGTTTTAAGTTGCGAAAATCCTGGTCATCATCTCCCTGTTTTCAACTGTGAAAATCGCAGCACTCCTCTCGGTGTTTTACACTGTGAAAATCCTGCTCTCCTCTCGTTGTTTTAAATTGTAAAAATCCTGCACTCCTCTCGCTGTTTTAAATTGTAAAAATCCTGCTCTCCTCTCGCTGTTTTAAACTGTGAAATTCCTGCTCACCTCTCACTGCTTTAAACAGTGAAATTCCTGTTCACTTCACACTGTTTTGAACGGTTAAAATCACAGCTCTACTTTCGCTGTTTTAAACAGTGAAAATCCTGCTCAACTCTCGCTGTTTTAAACTGTAAAATTCAGGGTCAACTCTCACTATTTTAAACTGTGAAAATCCTGCTCTCCTCTGGCTGTTTTAAACTGTGAAAATCCCAGCTCTCCTCTCGCTGTTTTAAACAGTTAAAATCCAGATGTCTCTCGCGGTTTTAAACTGTGAAAATACTGCACACCTCTCGCTGTTTTATATTGTGAAAATCGTGCTCTTCTCTCGCAGATTTAACCTGTGAAAATCCTGCTCTCCTCTCGCTGTTTTAACCTGTGAAATTCCTGCTCACCTCTCGCTATTTTAAAATGCGAAAATCCTGGCCAACGTTCCCTGTTTTCAACTGTGCAAATCACAGCACTCCTCTCGGTGTTTGAAACGGTAAAAAACACAGCTCTCCTCTCGTTGTTTTACACTGTGAAAATCGTGCTCACCTGGCATAGTTTTAAAGTCTGAAAATCCGGCTCTCTGCTCGCCGTTTTAAACTGTGAAAATTCTGCTCCCCTCTGGCTGCTTCAATACTGTGAAAATCCCAGCTCACCTCTCGCTGTTTTAAACTGTGAAATTCCTGCTCTCCTTTCGCTGTTTTAAACAGTGAAAATCCAGCGCTCCTCTGGCTGTTTCAAAACTGTGAAAATCGCGGCTCCCCTCTCGCTGATTAAAACTGTGAAAATCCTGCTCTCCTCTCGGTGTTTTGAACTGTGAAAATCTTGCTTTCCTCTCGCTGTTTTAAACTGTGAAAATCCTGCTCACTTCTCACAGTTTTAAACTATGAAAATCCTGCTCTCCGCTCGCTGTTTTAAATTGTGAAAATCCTGCTCTCCTCTGGCTCTTTTAAAATGTGAAAATCCCGGCTCACCTCTCGCTGTTTTAAACTGTGAAATTCAGGGTCAGCTCTCGCTGTTTTAAACTGTGAAAATCCGGCTCTCCTCCGGCTGTTTTAAACTGTGAAAATCCCAGCTCACCTCTCGCTGTTTTAAACTGTGAAAATCCCAGCTCACCTCTCGCTGTTTTAAACTGTGAATATCGGGCTCTCCTCTGGCTCTTTTAAAATGTGAAAATCCCGGCTCTCCTCTCACTGTTTCAAACTGCGAAAATCCTGCTTCCCTCTCGCTGTTTTAAACTGTGAAAATCCAGATGTCTCTCGCGGTTTTAAACTGTGAAAATACTGCACACCTCTCGCTGTTTTATATTGTGAAAATCGTGCTCTACTCTCGCTGTTTTAACCTGTGAAAATCCTGCTCTCCTCTTGCTGTTTTAAGTTGCGAAAATCCTGGCCATCATCTCCCTGTTTTCAACTGTGAAAATCGCAGCACTCCTCTCGCTGTTTGAAACGGTAAAAATCACAGCTCTCTTCTCGTTGTTTTACACTGTGAAAATCCCGGCTCTCCTCTTGCTGTTTTAGACTGTGACAATCCGGCTCTCCTCTCACTGTTTTAAACTGTGAAAATCCAGATGTCTCTCGCGGTTTTAAACTGTGAAAATACTGCACACCTCTCGCTGTTTTATATTGTGAAAATCCTGCTCTTCTCTCGCAGATTTAACCTGTGAAAATCCTGCTCTTCTCTCGCTGTTTTAAACTGTGAAATTCCTGCTTCCCTCTCGCTGTTTAAAACAGTGAAAATCCCGGCTCTCCTCTAGCTGGTTTAAACTGCGAAAATCCTGCTTCCCTCACGCTGTTTTAAACTGTGAAAATCCAGCTGTCTCTAGCGGTTTTAAACTGTGAAAATACTGCACACCTCTCGCTGTTTTATATTGTGAAAATCCTGCTCTCCTCTCGCTGTTTTAACCTGTGAAATTCCTGCTCTCCTCTCGGTGTTTTATACTGTGAAAATCCTGCTCACTTCTCACAGTTTTAAAGTGTGAAAATCCCAGCTCTACTCTCGCAGATTTAACCTGTGAAATTCTTGCTTGCCTCTCGCTGTTTTAAAATGCGAAAATCCTGGCCAACAACTCCCTGTTTTCAACTGTGAAAATCACAGCACTCCTCTCGCTGTTTGAAACGGTAAAAATCACAGCTCTCCTCTCGTTGTTTTACACTGTGAAAATCGTGCTCACCTCGCATAGTTTTAAAGTGTGAAAATCCGGCTCTTTGATCGCTGTTTTAAACAGTGAAAATCCTGCTTCCCTCTGGCTGCTTCAATACTGTAAAAATCCCAGCTCACCTCTCACTGTTTTAAACTGTGAAATTCCTGCTCTTCTCTCGCTGTTTTAAACAGTGAAATTCCTGCTCTCCTCTCGCTGTTTTAAACAGTAAAAGTCCAGCGCTCCTCTGGCTGTTTCAAAACTGTGAAAATCCCGGCTCTCCTCTCGCTGATTAAAACTGTGAAAATCCTGCTCTCCTCTCGGTGTTTTAAACTGTGAAAATCCTGCTTTCCTCTCGCTGTTTTAAACTGTGAAAAACCTGCTCACTTCTCACAGTTTTAAATTTTGAAAATCCCAGCTCTCCTCTCGCTGTTTTAAACTGTGAAATTCCTGCTCTCCTGTCACTGCTTTAAACTGTGAAAATCCCTGCTCTCCTCTCGCTGTTTTAAACAGTGAAAACCCTGCTATCCTCTCGCTATCTTAAACTGAGAAAATCCTGCTCACCCCTCACTGTTTTAAACTGTGAAAATCCTGCTCACTTTACGCTGTTTTAAACGGTGAAAATCACAGCTCTACTCTCGCTGTTTTAAACTGTGAAACTCCTGCTCTCCTCTCGCTGTTTTAAACAGTAAAAATCCAGCGCTCCTCTGGCTGTTTCAAAACTGTGAAAATCCCGGCTCCCCTCTGGCTGATTAAAACTGTTAAAATCCTGCTCTGCTCTCGGTGTTTTAATCTGTGAAAATCCTGCTTTCCTCTCGCTGTTTTAAACTGTGAAAATCCTGCTCTCCTCTCGGTTTTTTAATCTGTGAAAATACTGCTTTCTTCTCGCTGTTTTAAATTGTGAAAATCCTGCTCTCCACTGGCTCTTTTAAAATGTGAAAATCCCGGCTCACCTCTTGCTGTTTTAAACTGTGAAATTCAGGGTCAGCTCTCAGTCTTTTAAACTGTGAAAATCCGGCTCTCCTCGGGCTGTTTTAAACTGTGTAAATCCCAGCTCACCTCTTGCTGTTTTAAACTGTGAAAATCCCAGCTCACCTCTCGGTGTTTTAAACTGTGAATATCGGGCTCTCCTCTGGCTCTTTTAATTTGTGAAAATCCCGGCTCTCCTCTCACTGTTTCAAACTGCGAAAATCCGGCTTTCCTCTCGCTGTTTTAAACTGTGAAAATCCAGATGTCTCTCGCGGTTTTAAACTGTGAAAGTACTGCACTCCTCTCGCTGTTTTATATTGTGAAAATCGTGCTCACCTCTCGCTATTTTAACCTGTGAAAATCCTGCTCTCCTCTTGCTGTTTTAAATTGCGAAAATCCTGGCCATCATCTCCCTGTTTTCAACTGTGAAAATCGCAGCACTCCTCTCGCTGTTTGAAACGGTAAAAATCACAGCTCTCTTCTCGTTGTTTTACACTGTGAAAATCCCTGCCCTCCTCTCGCTGTTTTAGACTGTGAAAATCCGGCTCTCCTCTCGCTGTTTTAAACTGTGAAAATCCAGATGTCTCTCGCGATTTTAAACTGTGAAAATACTGCACACCTCTCGCTGTTTTATATTGTGAAAATCGTGCTCTTCTCATGCAGATTAAACCTGTGAAAATCCTGCACTTCTCTCGCTGTTTTAAACTGTGAAATTCCTGCTTCCCTCTCGCAGATTAAACCTGTGAAAATCCTGCTCTTCTCTCGCTGTTTTAAACTGTGAAATTCCTGCTTCCCTCTCGCTGTTTAAAACTGTGAAAATCCCGGCTCTCCTCTCGCTGTTTTACTCTGCGAAAATCCTGCTTCCCTCTCGCTGTTTTAAACTGTGAAAATCCAGCTGTCTCTCGCGGTTTCAAACTGTGAAAATACTGCACACGTCTCGCTGTTTTATATCGTGAAAATCCTGCTCTTCTCTCACTGTTTAAATCGGTGAAAATTCTGCTGTCCTCTCGCTGTTTTGAAATGCGAAAATCCTGGCCAACATCTCCCTGTTTTCAACTGTGAAAATCGCAGCACTCCTCTCGGTGTTTGAAACGGTAAAAATCACAGCTCTCCTCTCGTTGTTTTACACTGTGAAAATGCTGCTCTAATCTCGCTGTTTTAAACGGTGAAAATCGTGCTCACCTCGCATTGTTTTAAACTGCCAAAATCCTAGCTCTACTCTCGCTGTTTTAAACTGTGAAAATTCTGCTCACCTCTCACTGCTTTAAACAGTGAAAATCCAGCTCTCCTCTCGCTGTTTTAAACTGTGAAAATCCTGCTCACCTCTGGCTGCTTCAATACTGTGACAATCCCAGCTCACCTCTGGCTGTTTTAAACAGTGAAAATCCTGCTCACCTCTGGCTGCTTCAATACTGTGAAAATCCCAGCTCACCTCCAGCTGTTTTAAACTGTGAAAATCCTGCTCTCCTCTCGCTGTTTTAAAGAGTGAAAATCCTGCTCTCCTCTCGCTCTTTTAAACTGTGAAAATTCTGCTCACCTCTCCCTGCTTTAAACAGTGAAAATCCTGCTCTCCTCTCGCTGTTTTGAACTGTGAAAATCCTGCTCTCCTCTCGCTGTTTTAAACTGTGAAAATCCTGCTCTCCTCTCGCTGCTTTAAACTGTGGAAATCTGGCTCACCTCTCGCTGTTTTAAACTGTGAAATTCAGGGTCAGCTCTCACTGTTTTGAACTGCGAAAATCCGGCTCTCCTCTGGCTGTTTTAAACTGTGTAAATCTCAGCAGCCTCTCGCTGTTTTAAGCTGTGAAAATCCCAGCTCTCCTCTCGCTGTTTTAAACTGTGAAAATCCTGCTCACCTCTCGCTATTTTAAACTGTGAATATCGGGCTCTCCTCTGGCTGTTTTAAACTGTGTAAATCCCGGCTCTCCTCTCGCTGATTAAAACTGTGAAAATTCTGCTCTCCTCTCGGTGTTTTAAACTGTGAAAATCCCAGCTCACCTCTCGGTGTTTTAAATTGTGAAATTCAGGGTCAGCTCTCAGTCTTTTAAACTGTGAAAATCCGGCTCTCCTCTGGCTGTTTTAAACTGTGTAAATCCCAGCTCACCTCTCGCTGTTTTAAACTGTGAAAATCCCAGCTCACCTCTCGGTGTTTTAAATTGTGAATATGGGCTCTCCTCTGGCTCTTTTAAAATGTGAAAATCCCGGCTCTCCTCTCACTGTTGTAAACTGCGAAAATCCTGCTTCCCTCTCGCTGTTTTAAACTGTGAAAATCCTGCTCACCTCTCGCTGTTTTAATCTGTGAATATCGGGCTCTCCTCTGGCTCCTTTAAAATGTGAAAATCCCGGCTCTCCTCTCACTGTTTCACACTGCGAAAATCCTGCTTTCCTCTCTCTGTTTAAAACTGTGAAAATCCAGATGTATCTCGCGGTTTTAAACTGTGAAAATACTGCACTCCTCTCGCTGTTTCATGTTGTGAAAATCGTGCTCTTCTCTCGCTGATTTAACCTGTGAAATTCCTGCTTGCCTCTCGCTGTTTAAAATTGCGAAAATCCTGGACAACATCTCCCTGTTTTAAACTGTGAAAATCGCAGCACTCCTCTTGGTGTTTGAAACGGTAAAAATCACAGCTCACCTCTCGTTGTTTTACACTGTGAAAATCCGACTCTCCGCTCGCTGTTTTAAACTGTGAAAATCCTGTTCTCCTCTGGCTCTTTTAAAATGTGAAAATCCCGGCTCTCCTCTCACTGTTTTAAACTGTGAAAATCCTGTTCTCCTCTCGCTGTTTTAAACTGTGAAATTCCTGCTCACCTCTCAGTGCTGCAAACAGTGAAAATCCTGCTCACTTCACGCTGTTTTGAACGGTTAAAATCACAGCTCTACTTTCGCTGTTTTAAACTGTGTAAACCCTGCTCTCCTCTTGCTGTTTTAAACAGTGAAAATCCTGCTCAACTCTCGCTGTTTTAAACTGTGAAATTCAGGGTCAACTCTCACTGTTTTAAACTGTGAAAATCCTGCTCTCCTCTCACTGTTTTAAACTGTTAAAATCCAGATGTGTCTCGCGGTTTTAAACTGTGAAAATACTGCACACCTCTCGCTGTTTTATATTGTGAAAATCGTGCTCTTCTCTCGCAGATTTAACCTGTGAAAATCCTGCTCTCCTCTCGCTGTTTTAACCTGTGAAATTCCTGCTTGCCTCTCGCTGTTTTAAAATGCGAAAATCCTGGCCAACATCTCCCTGTTTTCAACTGTGAAAATCACAGCACTCCTCTCGGTGTTTGAAACGGTAAAAAACACAGCTCTCCTCTCGTTGTTTTACATTGTGAAAATCGTGCTCACCTCGTATTGTTTTAAAGTGTGAAAATCCGGCTCTCTGCTCGCTGTTTTAAACAGTGAAAATCCTGCTCCCCTCTGGATGCTTCAATACTGTGAAAATCCCAGATCACCTCTCGCTGTTTTAAACAGTGAAAATCCTGCTCTCCTTTTGCTGTTTTACACAGTGAAATTCCTGCTCTCCTCTCGCTGTTTTAAACAGTAAAAATCCAGTGCTCCTCTGGCTGTTTCAAAACTGAAAATCCCGGCTCCCCTCTCGCTGATTAAAACTGTGAAAATCCTGCTCTCCTCTCGGTGTTTTAAACTGTGAAAATCCTGCTTTCCTCTCGCTGTTTTAAACTGTGAAAATCCTGCTCACTTCTCACAGTTTTAAAGTGTGAAAATCCCAGCTCTACTCTCGCTGTTTCAAACTGTGAAATTCCTGCTCTCCTCTCGCTGTTTTAAACAGTGAAAACCCTGCTAACCTCTCGCTATCTTAAACTGAGAAAATCCTGCTCACCCCTCGCTGCTTTAATCTGTGAAAATCCTGCTCACTTCACGCTGTTTTAAATGGTGAAAATCCCGGCTCCCCTCTCGCTGATTAAAACTGTGAAAATCCTGCTCTCCTCTCGGTGTTTTAAACTATGAAATTCCTGCTTTCCGCTCGCTGTTTTAAACTGTGAAAATCCTGCTCTGCTCTGGCTCTTTTAAAATGTGAAAATCCCGGCTCACCTCTCGCTGTTTTAAACAGTGAAATTCAGGGTCAGCTCTCAGTCTTTTAAACTGTGAAAATCCGGCTCTCCTCTGGCTGTTTTAAACTGTGTAAATCCCAGCTCACCTCTCCCTGTTTTAAACTGTGAAAATCCCAGCTCACCTCTCACTGTTTTAAACTGTGAAAATCCTGCTCTCCTCTGGTTCTTTTAAAATGTGAAAATCCAGATGTCTCTCGCGGTTTTAAACTGTGAAAATACTGCTCCCCTCTGGCTGCTTCAATACTGTGAAAATCCCAGCTCACCTCTCGCTGTTTTAAACTGTGAAATTCCTGCTCTCCTTTCGCTGTTTTAAACAGTGAAAATCCTGCGCTCCACTGGCAGTTTCAAAACTGTGAAAATCCCGGCTCCCCTCTGGCTGATTAAAACTGTGAAAATCCAGCTCTCCTCTCGGTGTTTTGAATTGTGAAAAACCTGCTTTCCTCTCGCTGTTTTAAACTCTGAAAATCCTGCTCCCCTCTCACTGTTTTAAAGTGTGAAAATCCCAGCCCTACTCTCGCTGTTTTAAACTGTGAAAATCCCTTCTCACCTCTCGCTGTTTTAAACAGTGAAAATCCTGCTCACCTCTCACTGCTTTAAACTGTGAAAATCCTGCTCACTTCACGCTGTTTTAAACTGTGAAAATCCATGCTCTACTCTCGCAGTTTTAAACTGTGAAATTCCTGCTCTCCTCTCGCTGTTTTAAACAGTAAAAATCCAGCGCTCCTCTGGCTGTTCAAAACTGTGAAAATCCCGGCTCCCCTTCGCTGATTAAAACTGTGAAAATCCTGCTCTCCTCTCGGTGTTTTAAACTGTGAAAATCCTGCTCTCCTCTCGTTGATTAAAACTGTGAAAATCCTGCTCTCCTCTCGGTGTTTTAAACTATGAAATTCCTGCTCTCCGCTCGCTGTTTTAAACTGTGAAAATCCTGCTCTGCTCTGGCTCTTTTAAAATGTGAAAATCCCGGCTCACCTCTCGCTGTTTTAAACAGTGAAATTCAGGGTCAGCTCTCAGTCTTTTAAACTGTGAAAATCCGGCTCTCCTCTGGCTGTTTTAAACTGTGTAAATCCCAGCTCACCTCTCGCTGTTTTAAACTGTGAAAATCCCAGCTCACCTCTCACTGTTTTAAACTGTGAAAATCCTGCTCTCCTCTGGCTCTTTTAAAATGTGAAAATCCCGGATCTCCTCTCACTGTTTCAAACTGCGAAAATCCTGCTTCCCTCTCACTGTTTTAAACTGTGAAAATCCAGATGTCTCTCGCGGTTTTAAACTGTGAAAATACTGCACACCTCTCGCTGTTTTATATTGTGAAAATCGTGCTCTTCTCTCGCAGATTTAACCTGTGAAAATGCTGCTCTCCTCTCACTGCTGTAAACAGTGAAAATCCTGCTCACTTCACGCTGTTTTGAACGGTTAAAATCACAGCTCTACTTTCGCTGTTTTAAGCTGTGAAAATCCCAGCTCCCCTCTCACTGTTTTAAAATGTTAAAATCCAGATGTCTCTGGCGGTTTTAAACTGTGAAAATACTGCACACCTCTCGCTGTTTTATATTGTGAAAATCGTGTTCCTCTCTCGCTGTTTTAACCTGTGAAAATCCTGCTCTCCTCTCGCTGTTTTAAAATGCGAAAATCCTGGCCAACATTCCCTGTTTTCAACTGTGAAAATCACAGCACTCCTCTCGGTGTTTGAAACGGTAAAAATCACAGCACTCCTCTCGTTGTTTTACACTGTGAAAATGCTGCTCCCCTCTCACTGTTTTAGACTGTGAAAATCCCAGCTCTACTCTCGATGTTTTAAAATGTGAAAATCCCAGCTCACCTCTCGCTGTTTTAAAATTTGAAAATCCCAGCTCTCCTCTCGCTGTTTTAACCTGCGAAAATCCTGCTTCCCTCTCACTGTTTTAACCTGTGAAAATGCTGCTCTCCTTTCGCTGTTTTAGAATGTGAAAATCCTGCTCTCCTCTGGCTGCTTCAATACTGTGAAAATCCCAACTCACCTCTCGCTGTTTTAAACTGTGAAAATCCTGCTCTCCTCTCGCAGTTTTAAACTGTGAAATTCAGGGTCAGCTCTCAGTCTTTCAAACTGTGAAAATCCGGCTCTCCTCTGGCTGTTTTAAACTGTGTAAATCCCAGCTCACCTCTCGCTGTTTTAAACTGTGAAAATCCCAGCTCACCTCTCCCTGTTTTAAACTGTGAAATTCCTGCTCTCCTCTGGCTCTTTTAAAATGTGAAAATCCCAGCTCACCTCTCGCTGTTTTAAACAGTGAAAATCCTGCTCTCCTCTGGCTCTTTTAAAATGTGAAAATCCAGGCTCCCCTCTCGCTGTTTTAAACTGTGAAAATCCCAGCTCACCTCTCGCTGTTTTAAACTGTGAAATTCCTGCTCTCCTCTGGCTCTTTTAAAATGTGAAAATCCCGGCTCCCCTCTCGCTGATTAAAACTGTGAAAATCCTGCTCTCCTCTCGGTGTTTTAAACTGTGAAAATCCTGCTTTTCTCTCGCTGTTTTAAACTGTGAAAATCCTGCTCACTTCTCAGAGTTTTAAAGTGTGAAAATCCCAGCTCTACTCTCGCTGTTTTAAACAGTGAAAATCCTGCTCCCCTCTCACTGTTTTTATCTGTGAAAATCACTTCTCACCTCTCGCTGTTTTAATCTGAGAAAATCCTGCTCACCTCTCACTGCTTTAAACTGTGAAAATCCTGCTCACTTCACGATGTTTTAAACGGTGAAAATCCCAGCTCTACTCTCGCTGTTTTCAACTGTGAAATTCCTGCTCACCTCTCGCTGTTTTAAATTGTGAAAATCCTGCTCACCTCTCACTTCTTTAAACTGTGAAAATCCTGCTCACTTCACGCTGTTTTAAACTGTGAAATTCCTGCTCTCCTCTCGCTGTTTTAAACTGTGAAAATTCTGCTCAATTCACACAGTTTTAAAAGGTGAAAATCCCAGCTCTACTCTCGATGTTTTAAAATGTGATAATCCCAGCTCTCCTCTCGCTGTTTTAAAATGTGAAAATCCCAGCTCTCCTCTCGCTGTTTTAACCTGCGAAAATCCTGCTTCCCTCTCGCTGTTTTAACCTGTGAAAATGCTGCTCTCCTTTCGCTGCTTTAGAATGTGAAAATCCTGCTCTCCTCTGACTGCTTCAATACTGTGAAAATCCGAACTCACCTCTCGCTGTTTTAAACTGTGAAAATCCTGCTCTCCTCTCGCAGTTTTAAACTGTGAAATTCAGGGTCAGCTCTCAGTCTTTTAAACTGTGAAAATCCGGCTCTTCTCTGGCTGTTTTAAACTGTGTAAATCCCAGCTCACCTCTCGCTGTTTTAAACTGTGAAAATCCCAGCTCACCTCTCGCTGTTTTAAACTGTGAAATTCCTGCTCTCCTCTGGCTCTTTTAAAATGTGAAAATCCCAGCTCACCTCTCGCTGTTTTAAACAGTGAAAATCCTGCTCTCCTCTGGCTCTTTTAAAATGTGAAAATCCCGGCTCCCCTCTCGCTGTTTTAAACTGTGAAAATCCTGCTCTCCTCTGGCTCTTTTAACATGTGAAAATCCCGGCTCCCCTCTCGCTGATTAAAACTGTGAAAATCCTGCTCTCCTCTCGGTGTTTTAAACTGTGAAAATCCTGCTTTTCTCTCGCTGTTTTAAAGTGTGAAAATCCTGCTCACTTCTCAGAGTTTTAAAGTGTGAAAATCCCAAACGCTACTCTCGCTGTTTTAAACAGTGAAAATCCTGCTCCCCTCTCACTGTTTTTATCTGTGAAAATCACTTCTCACCTCTCGCTGTTTTAATTTGAGAAAATCCTGCTCACTTCTCACTGCTTTAAACTGTGAAAATCCTGCTCACTTCACGATGTTTTAAACGGTGAAAATCCCAGCTCTACTCTCGCTGTTTTAAACTGTGAAATTCCTGCTCTCCTCTCGCTGTTTTAAACTGTGAAAATCCTGCTCACCTCTCACTGCTTTAAACTGTGAAAATCCTGCTCACTTCACGCTGTTTTAAACTGTGAAATTCCTGCTCTCCTCTCGCTGTTTTAAACTGTGAAAATTCTGCTCAATTCACACAGTTTTAAAAGGTGAAAATCCCAGCTCTACTCACGCTGTTTTAAACTGTAAAAATCCTGCTCTCCTCTCACTGTTTTAAACTGTGAGAATCCTGCTCTCCGCTCGCTGTGTTAAACTGTGAAAATCCTGCTCAACTCTCGCTGTTTTAAACTGTGAAATTCAGGGTCAGCTCTCAGTCTTTTAAACTGTGAAAATCCGGCTCTCCTCTGGCTGTTTTAAACTGTGTAAAACCCAGCTCACCTCTCGCTGTTTTAAACAGTGAAAATCCCAGCTCACCTCTCGGTGTTTTAAACTGTGTAAATCCCAGCTCACCTCTCGCTGTTTTAAACTGTGAAAATCCCAGCTCACCTCTCGCTGTTTTAAACTGTGAAAATCCTGTTCTCCTCTGGCTCTTTTAAAATGTGAAAATCCCGGCTCTCCTCACACTGTTTTAACCTGCGAAAATCCTGCTTCCCTCTCGCTGTTTTAAACTGTGAAAATCCAGATGTCTCTCGCAGTTTTAAACTGTGAAAATACTGCACACCTCTCGCTGTTTTATATTGTGAAAATCCTGCTCTCCTCTCGCTGTTTTAACCTGTGAAAATTCTGCAATCCTCTCGCTGTTTTAAAATGCGAAAATCCTGGCCAACATCTCCCTGTTTTCAACTGTGAAAATCGCAGCAATCCTCTCGCTGTTTCAAACATTAAAAATCACAGCTCACCTCTCGTTGTTTTAGACTGTGAAAATGCTGCTCTCCTCTCGCTGTTTTAAACTGTGAAATTCCTGCTCTCCTCTCACTGTTTTAAACTGTGAAAATCCTGCTTCCCTCTCGCTGTTTTAAACTGTGAAAATCCCAGCTCTCCTCTCGCTGTTCTAACCTGCGAAAATCCTGCTTCCCTCTCGCTGTTTTAACCTGTGAAAATCCTGCTCTCCTCTCGCAGTTTTAAACTGTGAAATTCAGGGTCAGCTCTCAATCTTTTAAACTGTGAAAATCCGGCTCTCCTCTGGCTGTTTTAAACAGTGTAAATCCGAGTACACCTCTCGCTGTTTTAAACTGTGAAAATCCCAGCTCACCTCTCGCAGTTTTAAACTATGAAATTCCTGCTCTCTTCTCGCCGATTTAAACAGTAAAAATCCAGCGCTCCTCTGGCTGTTTCAAAACTGTGAAAAACACGGCTCCCCTCTCGCTAATTAAAACTGTGAAAATCCTGCTCTCCTCTCGGTGTTTTAAACTGTGAAAATCCTGCTTTCCTCTCGTTGTTTTCAACTGTGAAATTCAGGGTCAGCTCTCAGTCTTTTAAACTGTAAAAATCCGGCTCTCCTCTGGCTGTTTTAAACAGTGTAAATCCCAGTTCACCTCTCGCTGTTTTAAACTGCGAAAATCCCAGCTCACCTCTCGGTGTTTTAAAATTTGAATATCGGGCTCTCCTCTGGCTCTTTTAAAATGTAAAAATCCCGGCTCTCCTCTCACTGTTTCAAACTGCGAAAATCCTGCCTCCCTCTCGCTGTTTTAAACTGTTAAAATCCAGATGTCTCTCGCGGTTTTAAACTGTGAAAATACTGCACACCTCTCGCTGTTTTATATTGTGAAAATCGTGCTCTTCTCTGGCTGTTTCAACCTGTGAAAATCCTGCTCTCCTCTCGCTGTTTTAAAATGCGAAAATCCTGGCCAACAACTCCCTGTTTTCAACTGTGAAAATCACAGCACTCCTCTCGGTATTTGAAACGGTAAAAATCACAGCTCTCTTCTCGTTGTTTTACACTGTGAAAATCGTGCTCTCCTTTCGCTGTTTTGGAATGTGAAAATCCTGCTCTACGCTCGCTGTTTTAACCTATGAAATTCCTGATCTCCTCTCGCTGTTTTAAACTGTGAAAATCCTGCTCTCCTCTCGCTGTTTTAAACAGTGAAAATCCTGCTCTCCTCTCGCTGTTTTAAACAGTGAAAATCCTGCTCTCCTCTCGCTGTTTTAAACTGTGAAAATCCAGATGTCTCTCGCGGTTTTAAAATGTGAAAATACTGCACACCTCTCGCTGTTTTATATTGTGAAAATCGTGCTCTTCTCTCGCAGATTTAACTTGTGAAAATCCTGCTTTCCTCTCGCTGTTTTAAAATGCGAAAATCCCTGCCAACATCTCCCTGTTTTCAACTGTGAAAATCACAGCACTCCTCTCGGTGTTTGAAACGCTAAAAATCACAGCTCTCCTCTCGTTGTTTTACACTGTGAAAATCGTGCTCACCTCGCATAATTTTAAAGTGTGAAAATCCGGCTCTCTGCTCGCTGTTTTAAACAGTGAAAATCCTGGTCCCCTCTGGCTGCTTCAATACTGTGAAAATCCCAGCTCACCTCTCGCTGTTTTAAACAGTGAAATTCCTGCTCTCCTCTCGCTGTTTTAAACAGTAAAAATCCAGCGCTCCTCTGGCTGTTTCAAAACTGTGAAAATCGCGGCTCCCCTCTCGCTGATTAAAACTTTGAAAATCCTGCACTCCTCTCGGTATTTTAAACAGTGAAAATCCTGCTTTCCTCTCGCTGTTTTAAACTGTGAAAATCCTGCTCACTTCTCACAGTTTTAAAGTGTGAAAATCCCAGCTCTACTCTCGCTGTTTTAAACTGTGAAAATCCTGCTCCCCTCTCACTGTTTTAAACTGTGAAAATCCCTTCTCACCTCTCGCTGTTTTAAACTGTGAAAATCCTGCTCACTTCATGCTGTTTTAAACGGTGAAAATCCCAGCTCTACTCTCGCTGTTTTAAACTGTGAAAATCCTGCTTTCCTCTCGCTGTTTTAAACTGTGAAAATCCTGCTCACTTCTCACAGTTTTAAAGTGTGAAAATCCCAGCTCTACTCTCGCTGTTTTAAACTGTGAAATTCCTGCTCTCCTCTCGCTGTTTTAAACTGTGAAAATCCTGCTCACTTCACGCTGTTTTAAACGGTGCAAATCCCAGCTCTACTCTCGCTGTTTTAAACTGTGAAATTCCTGCTCTCCTCTCGCTGTTTTAAACAGTAAAAATCGAGCGCTCCTCTGGCTGTTTCAAAACTGTGAAAATCCCGGCTCACCTTCGCTGATTAAAACTGTGAAAATCCTGCTCTCCTCTCGGTGTTTTAAACTGTGAAAATCCTGTTTTCCTCTCGTTGTTTTAAACTGTGAAATTCAGGGTCAGCTCTCAGTCTTTTAAACTGTTAAAATCCGACTCTCCTCTGGCTGTTTTAAACTGTGTAAATCCCAGCTCACCTCTCGCTGTTTTAAACTGGGAAAATCCCAGCTCACCTCTCGGTGTTTTAAACTTTGAATATCGGGCTCTCCTCTCGCTGTTTTAACTGTGAAAATCCTGCTCTCCTCTGGCTCTTTTAAAATGTGAAAATCCCGGCTCTCCTCTCACTGTTTCAAACTGCGAAAATCCTGCTTCCCTCTCGATGTTTTAAACTGTGAAAATACTGCACACCTCTTGCTCTTTTATATTGTGAAAATCGTGCTCTTCTCTCACAGATTTAACCTGTGAAAATGCTGCTCTCCTCTTGCTGTTTTAAAATGCGAAAAAACTGGCCAACATCTCCCTGGATTCAACTGTGAAAATCGCTGCACTCCTCTCACTGTTTCAAACGGTAAAAATCACAGCTCTCTTCTCGTTGTTTTACACTGTGAAAATGCTGCTCTCCTTTCGCTGTTTGAGAATGTGAAAATCCTGCTCAACGCTCGCTGTTTTAAACTGTGAAAATCCTGCTCTGCTCTCGCTGTTTTAAACTGTGAAAATCCTGCTCTCCTCTCGCTGTTTTAAACAGTGAAAATCCTGCTCTCCTCTCGCTGTTTTAAACTGTGAAAATCCTGCTCTTCTCTGGCTGTTTTAAAATGTGAAAATCCCGGCTCTACTCTCGTTGTTTTAAACTGCGAAAATCCTGCTTTCCTCTCGCTGTTTTAAACTGTGAAAATCCTGCTCTCCTCTCGTTGTTTTAAACAGCGAAAACCCTGCTGTCCTCTCGCTGTTTTAATCTGTGAAATTCCAGCTCTCCTCTTGCTGTTTTAAAATGTGAAAAACCAGGCCAACATCTCCCTGTTTTCAACTGTGAAAATCACAGCACTCCTCTCGGTATTTGAAACGGTAAAAATCACAGCTCTCTTCTCGTTGTTTTACACTGTGAAAATGCTGCTCTCCTTTCGCTGTTTGAGAATGTGAAAATCCTGCTCTACGCTCGCTGTTTTAACCTATGAAATTCCTGATCTCCTCTCGCTGATTTAAACTGTGAAAATCCTGCTCTCCTCTCGCTGTTTTAAACAGTGAAAATCCTGCTCTTCTCTGGCTCTTTTGAAATGTGAAAATCCCGGCTCTACTCTCGCTGTTTTAAACTGCGAAAATCCTGCTCTCCTCTCGCTGTTTTAAACTGTGAAAATCCTGCTTCCCTCTCGCTGTTTTAAACTGCGAAAATCCTGCTTCCCTCTCGCTGTTTTAAACTGTGAAAATCCAGATGTCTCTCGCGGTTTTAAACTGTGAAAATACTGCACACCTCTCGCTGTTTTATATTGTGAAAATCGTGCTCTTCTTTCGCAGATTTAACTTGTGAAAATCCTGCTCTCCTCTCGCTGTTTTAAAATGCGAAAATCCCTGCCAACATCTCCCTGTTTTGAACTGTGAAAAACGCAGCAATCCTCTCGCTGTTTCAAACTGTAAAAATCACAGTTCACCTCTCGTTGTTTTAGACTGTGAAAATGCTGCTCTTCTCTCGCTGTTTTAAACTGTGAAATTCTTGCTCTCCTCTCACTGTTTTAAACTGAGAAAATCCTGCTTCCCTCTCGCTGTTTTAAACTGTGAAAATCCAGATGACTCTCGCAGTTTTAAACTGTGAAAATACTGCACACCTCTCGCTGTTTTATATTGTGAAAATCGTGCTCTTCTCTCGCAGATTTAACCTGTGAAAATCCTGCTTCCCTCTCGCTGTTTTAAAATGCAAAAATCCAGGTCAACATCTCCCTGTTTTAAACTGTGAAAATCCCAGCTCTCCTCTCGCTGTTTTAACCTGCAAAAATCCTGCTTCCCTCTCGCTGTTTTAAACTGTGAAAATCCAGATGTCTCTCGCGGTTTTAAACTGTGAAAATACTGCACACCTCTCGCTGTTTTATATTGTGAAAATCGTGCTCTTCTCTCACAGATTTAACCTGTGAAAATCCTGCTCTCCTCTTGCTGTTTTAAAATGCGAAAATCCTGGCCAACATCTCCCTGTATTCAACAGTGAAAATCACAGCACTCCTCTCACTGTTTGAAGGTAAAAATCACAGCTCTCTTCTCGTTGTTTTAAACTGTGAAAATGCTGCTCTCATTTCGCTGTTTTGGAATGTGAAAATCCTGCTCTACGCTCGCTGTTTTAACCTATGAAATTCCTGATCTCCTCTCGCTGTTTTAAACTGTGAAAATCCTGCTCTCCTCTCGCTGTTTTAAACAGTGAAAATCCTGCTCTCCTCTCGCTGTTTTAAACAGTGAAAATCCTGCTCTCCTCTCGCTGTTTTAAACTGCGAAAATCCTGCTTCCCTCTCGCTGTTTTAAACTGTGAAAATCCAGATGTCACTCGCGGTTTTAAAATGTGAAAATACTGCACACCTCTCGCTGTTTTATATTGTGAAAATCGTGCTCTTCTCTCGTAGATTTAACTTGTGAAAATCCTGCTTTCCTCTCGCTGTTTTAAAATGCGAAAATCCCTGCCAACATCTCCCTGTTTTCAACTGTGAAAATCACAGCACTCCTCTCGGTGTTTGAAACGCTAAAAATCACAGCTCTCCTCTCGTTGTTTAACACTGTGAAAATCGTGCTCACCTCGCATAATTTTAAAGTGTGAAAATCCGGCTCTCTGCTCGCTGTTTTAAACAGTGAAAATCCTGCTCTCCGCTCGCTGTTTTAAACTGTGAAAATCCTGCGCTCCTCTGGCTGTTTCAAAACTGTGAAAATCCTGGCTCTCCTCTCGGTGTTTTAAACTGTGAAAATCCTGCTTTCCTCTCGCTGTTTTAAACTGTGAAAATCCTGCTCACCTCTCGCTGATTAAAACTGTGAAAATCCTGCACTCCTCTCGGTGTTTTAAACTGTGAAAATCCTGCTTTCCTCTCGCTGTTTTAAACTGTGAAAATCCTGCTCACTTCTCACAGTTTTAAAGTGTGAAAATCCCAGCTCTACTCTCGCTGTTTTAAACTGTGAAAATCCTGCTCCCCTCTCACTGTTTTAAACTGTGAAAATCCCGTCTCACCTCTCGCTGTTTTAAACTGAGAAAATCCTGCTCACTTCTCCCTGCTTTAAACTGTTAAAATCCTGCTCACTTCACGCTGTTTTAAACTGTGAAAATCCCAGCTCTACTCTCGCTGTTTTCAACTGTGAAATTCCTGCTCACCTCTCACTGCTTTAAACTGTGAAAATCCTGCTCACTTCACGCTGTTTTAAACGGTGCAAATCCCAGCACACCTCTCGCTGTTTTAAACTGTGAAATTCCTGCTCTCCTCTCGCTGTTTTAAACAGTAAAAATCCCGCGCTCCTCTGGCTGTTTCAAAACTGTGAAAATCCCGGCTCACCTTCGCTGATTAAAACTGTCAAAATCCTGCTCTCCTCTCGGTGTTTTAAACTGTGAAATTCAGGGTCAGCTCTCAGTCTTTTAAACTGTGAAAATCCGGCTCTCCTCTGGCTGTTTTAAACTGTGTAAATCCCAGCTCACCTCTCGCTTTTTTAAACTGTGAAAATCCCAGCTCACCTCTCGGTGTTTTAAACTTTGAATATCGGGCTCTCCTCTCGCTGTTTTAACTGTGAAAATCCTGCTCTCCTCTCGCTGTTTTAAACTGTGAAAATCCTGCTCTCCTTTGGCTCTTTTAAAATGTGAAAATCCCGGCTCTCCTCTCACTGTTTCAAACTGCGAAAATCCTGCTTCCCTCTCGATGTTTTAAACTGTGAAAATACTGCACACCTCTCGCTCTTTTATATTGTGAAAATCGTGCTCTTCTCTCACAGATTTAACCTGTGAAAATCCTGCTGTCCTCTTGCTGTTTTATAATGCGAAAATCCTGGCCAACATCTCCCTGTTTTCAACTGTGAAAATCGCTGCACTCCTCTCGCTGTTTGAAACGGTAAAAATCACAGCTCTCCTCTCGCTGTTTTCCACTGTGAAAATGCTGCTCTCCTCTCGCTGTTTTAAACTGTGAAAATCCTGCTCTACGCTCGCTGTTTTAACCTATGTAATTCCTGATCTCCTCTCGCTGTTTTAAACTGTGAAAATCCTGCTCTCCTCTCGCTGTTTTAAACAGTGAAAATCCTGCTCTCCTCTCGCTGTTTTAAACTGCGAAAATCCTGCTTCCCTCTCGCTGTTTTAAACTGTGAAAATCCTGCTCTCCTCTCGCTGTTTTAAACTGCGAAAATCCTGCTTCCCTCTCGCTGTTTTAAACTGTGAAAATCCAGATGTCTCTCGCGGTTTTAAAATGTGAAAATACTGCACACCTCTCGCTTTTTATATTGTGAAAATCGTGCTCTTCTCTCACAGATTTAACCTGTGAAAATTCAGCTGTCCTCTCGCTGTTTTAAAATGCGAAAATCCTGGCCAACATCTCCCTGTTTTCAACAGTGAAAATCGCAGCAATCCTCTCGCTGTTTCAAACGGTAAAAATCACAGCTCACCTCTCGTTGTTGTAGACTGTGAAAATGCTGCTCTCCTCTCGCTGTTTTAAACTGTGAAATTCCTGCTCTCCTCTCACTGTTTTAAGCTGAGAAAATCCTGCTTCCCTCTCGCTGTTTTAAACTGTGACAATCCAGATGACTCTCGCGGTTTTAAACTGTGAAAATCGTGCTCTTCTCTCGCAGATTTAACCTGTGAAAATCCTGCTTGCCTCTCGCTGTTTTAAAATGCAAAAATCCTGGCCAACAACTCCCTGTTTTAAACTGTGAAAATCCCAGCTCTCCTCTCGCTGTTTTAACCTGCGAAAATCCTGCTTCCCTCTCGCTGTTTTAAACAGTGAAAATCCTGCTCTCCTCTGGCTCTTTTAAAATGTGAAAATCCCGGCTCTACTCTTGCTGTTTTAAACTGCGAAAATCCTGCTTCCCTCTCGCTGTTTTAAACTGTGAAAATCCAGATGTCTCTCGCGGTTTTAAACTGTGAAAATACTGCACACCTCTCGCTGTTTTATATTGTGAAAATCGAGCTCTTCTCTCGCAGATTTAACCTGTGAAAATCCTGCTCTCTGCTCGCTGTTTTAAAATGCGAAAATCCTGGCCAACATCTCCCTGTTTTCAACTGTGAAAATCACAGCACTCCTCTCGCTGTTTGAAACGGTAAAAATCACAGCTCTCCTCTCATTGTTTTACACTGTGAAAATCGTGCTCACCTCGCCTTGTTTTAAAGTGTGAAAATCCGGCTCTCTGCTCGCTGTTTTCAACAGTGAAAATCCTGCTCCCCTCTGGCTGCTTCAATACTGTGAAAATCCCAGCTCACGTCTCGCTGTTTTAAACTGTGAAATTCCTGCTCTCCTTTCGCTGTTTTAAACAGTGAAAATCCTGCGCTCCTCTGGCTGTTTCAAAACTGTGAAAATCGCGGCTCCCCTCTCGCTGATTAAAACTTTGAAAATCCTGCTCTCCTCTCGGTGTTTTAAACTGTGAAAATCCTGCTTTCCTCTCGCTGTTTTAAAGTGTGAAAATCCTGCTCACTTCTCATTGTTTTAAAGTGTGAAAATCCCAGCTCTACTCTCGCTGTTTTAAAGTGTGAAAATCCTGCTCCCCTCTCACTGTTTTAAACTGTGAAAATCCCTTCTCACCTCTCGCTGTTTTAAACTGAGAAAATCCTGCTCACTTCATGCTGTTTTAAACGGTGAAAATCCCAGCTCTACTCTCGCTGTTTCAAACTGTGAAATTCCTGCTCTCCTCTCGCTGTTTTAATCCGTGAATATCCTTCTCTCCTCTCGCTGTTTTAAACTGTGAAAATCCTGCTTCCCTCTCGCGGTTTTAAACTGTGAAAATACTGCACACCTCTCGCTGTTTAATATTGTGAAAATCGTGCTCTCCTCTCGCTGATTTAACCTGTGAAAATCCTGCTGTCCTCTCGCTGTCTGAAAATGCGAAAATCCTGGGAAACATCTCCCTGTTTTCAACTGTGAAGATCGCAGCACTCCTCTCAGTATTTGAAACGGTAAAAATCACAGCTCTCTTCTCGTTGTTTTAAACTGTGAAAACCCTGCTCCCCTCTCACTGTTTTAAACTGTGAAAATCCCTTCTCACCTCTCGCTGTTTTAAACTGAGAAAATCCCGCTCACCTCTCCCTGCTTTAAACTGTTAAAATCCTGCTCACTTCATGCTGTTTTAAACGGTGACAATCCCAGCTCTACTCTCGCTGTTTTAAACTGTGAAATACCTGCTCTCCTCTTGCTGTTTTAAACTGTGAAAATCCTGCTCACCTCTCACTGCTTTAAACTGTGAAAATCCTGCTCACTTCACGCTGTTTTAAACGGTGCAAATCCCAGCTCTACTCTCGCTGTTTTAAACTGTGAAATGCCTGCTCTCCTCTCGCTGTTTTAAACAGTAAAATTCCAGCGCTCCTCTGGCTGTTTCAAAACTGTGAAAATCCCGGCTCACCTTCGCTGATTAAAACTATGAAAATCCTGCTCTCCTCTCGGTGTTTTAAACTATGAAAATCCTGCTCTCCTCTCGGTGTTTTAAACTGTGAAAATCCTGCTCTCCTCTCGGTGTTTTAAACTGTGAAAATCCTGCTTCCCTCTCGTTGTTTTAAACTGTGAAAATCCAGATGACTCTCGCAGTTTTAAACTGTGAAAATACTGCACACGTCACACTGTTTTATATTGTGAAAATCGTGCTCTTCTCTCACAGATTTAACCTGTGAAAATCCTGCTTGCCTCTCGCTGTTTTAAAATGCAAAAATCCATGTCAACATCCCCCTGTTTTAAACTGTGAAAATCCCAGCTCACCTCTCGCTGTTTTAACCTGCAAAAATCCTGCTCTCCTCTCGCTGTTTTAACCTGTGAAAATTCAGCTGTCCTCTCGCTGTTTTAAAATGCGAAAATCCTGGCCAACATCTCCCTGTTTTCAACAGTGAAAATCGCAGCAATCCTCTCGCTGTTTCAAACGGTAAAAATCACAGCTCACCTCTCGTTGTTGTAGACTGTGAAAATGCTGCTCTCCTCTCGCTGTTTTAAACTGTGAAATTCCTGCTCTCCTCTCACTGTTTTAAACTGAGAAAATCCTGCTTCCCTCTCGCTGTTTTAAACTGTGAAAATCCAGATGACTCTCGCAGTTTTAAACTGTGAAAATACTGCACACCTCTTGCTGTTTTATATTGTGAAAATCGTGCTCTTCTCTCACAGATTTAACCTGTGAAAATCCTGCTTGTCTCTCGCTGTTTTAAAATGCAAAAATCCATGTCAACATCCCCCTGTTTTAAACTGTGAAAATCCCAGCTCTCCTCTCGCTGTTTTAACCTGCAAAAATCCTGCTCTCCTCTCGCTGTTTTAACCTGTGAAAATTCAGCTCTCCTCTCGCTGTTTTAAAATGCGAAAATCCTGGCCAACATCTCCCTGTTTTCAACAGTGAAAATCGCAGCAATCCTCTCGCTGTTTCAAACGGTAAAAATCACAGCTCACCTCTCGTTGTTGTAGACTGTGAAAATGCTGCTCTCCCTCGCTGTTTTAAACTGTGAAATTCCTGCTCTCCTCTCACTGTTTTAAACTGAGAAAATCCTGCTTCCCTCTCGCTGTTTTAAACTGTGACAATCCAGATGACTCTCGCGGTTTTAAACTGTGAAAATCGAGCTCACCTCTCGCTGTTTTATATTGTGAAAATCGTGCTCTTCTCTCGCAGATTTAACCTGTGAAAATCCTGCTTGCCTCTCGCTGTTTTAAAATGCAAAAATCCTGGCCAACAACTCCCTGTTTTAAACTGTGAAAATCCCAGCTCTCCTCTCGCTGTTTTAACCTGCGAAAATCCTGCTTCCCTCTCGCTGTTTTAAACTGTGAAAATCCTGCTCTCCTCTCGCTGTTTTAAACTGTGAAAATCCTGCTCTCCTCTGGCTCTTTTAAAATGTGAAAATCCCGGCTCTACTCTTGCTGTTTTAAACTGCGAAAATCCTGCTTCCCTCTCGCTGTTTTAAACTGTGAAAATCCAGATGTCTCTCGCGGTTTTAAACTGTGAAAATACTGCACACCTCTCGCTGTTTTATATTGTGAAAATCGAGCTCTTCTCTCGCAGATTTAACCTGTGAAAATCCTGCTCTCTGGTCACTGTTTTAAAATGCGAAAATCCTGGCCAACATCTCCCTGTTTTCAACTGTGAAAATCACAGCACTCCTCTCGGTGTTTGAAACGGTAAAAATCACAGCTCTCCTCTCATTGTTTTACACTGTGAAAATCGTGCTCACCTCGCATTGTTTTAAAGTGTGAAAATCCGGCTCTCTGCTCGCTGTTTTCAACAGTGAAAATCCTGCTCCCCTCTGGCTGCTTCAATACTGTGAAAATCCCAGCTCACGTCTCACTGTTTTAAACTGTGAAATTCCTGCTCTCCTTTCGCTGTTTTAAACAGTGAAAATCCTGCGCTCCTCTGGCTGTTTCAAAACTGTGAAAATCGCGGCTCCCCTCTCGCTGATTAAAACTTTGAAAATCCTGCTCTCCTCTCGGTGTTTTAAACTGTGAAAATCCTGCTTTCCTCTCGCTGTTTTAAAGTGTGAAAATCCTGCTCACTTCTCATTGTTTTAAAGTGTGAAAATCCCAGCTCTACTCTCGCTGTTTTAAAGTGTGAAAAACCTGCTCCCCTCTCACTGTTTTAAACTGTGAAAATCCCTTCTCACCTCTCGCTGTTTTAAACTGAGCAAATCCTGCTCACTTCATGCTGTTTTAAACGGTGAAAATCCCAGCTCTACTCTCGCTGTTTCAAACTGTGAAATTCCTGCTCTCCTCTCGCTGTTTTAATCCGTGAATATCCTTCTCTCCTCTCGCTGTTTTAAACTGTGAAAATCCTGCTTCCCTCTCGCGGTTTTAAACTGTGAAAATACTGCACACCTCTCGCTGTTTAATATTGTGAAAATCGTGCTCTCCTCTCGCTGATTTAACCTGTGAAAATCCTGCTGTCCTCTCGCTGTCTGAAAATGCGAAAATCCTGGCCAACATCTCCCTGTTTTCAACTGTGAAAATCGCAGCACTCCTCTCAGTATTTGAAACGGTAAAAATCACAGCTCTCTTCTCGTTGTTTTAAACTGTGAAAACCCTGCTCTCCTCTCGCTGTTTTAAACTGTGAAAATCCGGCTCTCCGCTCGCTGTTTTAAACTATGAAAATCCTGCTTCCCTCTCGATGTTTTATACTGTGAAAATCCACCTGTCCTCTCGCATTTTTAAACTGTGAAAATACTGCTCTCCTCTCGCTGTTTTAAACTGTGAAAATCCTGCTCTCCACTGGCTGTTTTAAAGTGTCAAAATGTTGCTCACCTCTCACTGTTTTAAACTGTGAAAATCCTGCTCTCCACTGGCTGTTTTAAAGTGTCAAAATGTTGCTCACCTCTCACTGTTTTAAACTGTGAAAATCCGGCTCTCCGCTTGCTGTTTTAAACTATGAAAATCCCGGTTTTTCCTCTCGCTGTTATAAACCGTGAAAATCCTGCTTCCATCTCGATGCTTTATACTGTGAAAATCCACCTGTCCTCTCGCAGTATTAAACTGTGAAAATACTGCTCTCCTCTCTGTCGAAGGGTCATGAAGACTCGAAACGTCAACTCTTTTCTTCTCCGCCGATGCTGCCAGACCTGCTGAGTTTTTCCAGGTAATTCTGTTTTTGTTTTGGATTTCCAGCATCCGCAGTTTTGTTTTGTCTTTACTTCTGCTCTCCTCTCGCTGTTTTAAACTGTGAAAATGTTGCTCACCTCTCGCTGTTTTAAACTGTGAATATACGGGTTTCCTCTCGCTGTTTCATACTGTGAAAATCCTGCTCTCCTCTCGGTGTTTTAAACTGTGAATATACGGGTTTCCTCTCGCTGTTTCATACTGTGAAAATCCTGCTCTCCTCTCGGTGTTTTAAACTGTGAAAATCCTGCTTCCCTCTCGCTGTTTTAAACTGTGAATATCCTGCTCACCTCTCGCTGTTTTAAACAGTGAAAATCCAGGCTCTCCTCTCGCTGTTTAAAACTGTGAAAATCCCACCTCTCCTCTGGCTGTTTTTAACTGTGAAAATGCCAGCTCATCCTCTCGCTGATTTAAAGTGTTCAAATCCAGCTTTCGTCTGGCTGTTTTATGCAGTGAAAATCCTGCTCTCCTCTCGCTGATTTGTGCTGTGCAAATCCTGCTCACCTCTCGGTGTTTTCAGTTGTGAAATTACCAGCTCTCCTCTCGCTGTTTTAAACTGTGAAAATCCTGCTCTACTTTCGCTGTTCTAAACTCTGAAAATCAATCTCACCTCTCGCTGTCTGTAAACTGTGAAAATCCAGGCTCTCCTTTCGCCGTTTTAAACTGTGAAAATGCTGCTCTCCACTTGCTGTTTTAAACTGTGATAATCCTGCTCTCCACTCGCTGTTTTAAACAATGAAAATTCTGCTTTCCTCCCGCCGTTTGAAACCTTTAAAATCCCATCTCTCATCTTGCTGTTTTAAACTGTGAAAATCCCAGCTCTCCTATTGCTGTTTTAAACTGTGAAAATCCCAGCTCTCCTCTCGCTGTTTTAAACAATGAAAATCCTGCTCTCCTCTCGCTGTTTTACACTGTGAAAATCCAAGATCAACTCTCGCTGTTTTAAACTGTGAATATCCGGCTCCCCTCTCGCAGCTTTAAACTGTGAAAATCCTGCTCCCCTCTCGCTGTTTTAATCTGTGAAAATCCTGCTCTCCTCTCACTGTTTTAAACTGTGAAAATACCTGCTTCCCTCTCGCTGATTTAAACTGCAAAATACCTGCTCTCCTCTGGCTGTTTTAAACTGTGCAAATCCTGCTCTCCTCTCGCTGTTTTAAACTTGCAAAATCCTGCTCTAGAATCGCTGTTTTAAAATGTGAAAATCCAGCTCGCTTCTCGCTGTTTATACAGTGAAAATCCTGCTCTCCTCTCGGTGTTTTCAATTGTGAAATTCCCAGCTCTACTCTCGCTGGTTTAAACTGTGAAAATCCTCCTCTACTTTCGCTGATCTGAAATCTGAAAATCCTGCTGACCTCTCGCTGTTTTAAACTGTGAAAATTCTGCTTTCCTCCCACCGTTTGAAACTTTTAAAATCCCGTCTCTCCTCTTGCTATTTTAAACTGTGAAAGTCCCAGCTCTCCTCTCGCTGTTTTACACTGTGAAAATCTGGCGCATCAATCGCTGTTTTAAACTCTGAAAATCCAGCTCACCTCTCGCTGTTTGTAAACTGTGAAAATCCAGGCTCTCCTCTGGCTGTTTAAAACTGTGAAAATCCCACCTCTCCTCTGGTTGTTTTTAACTGTGAAAATCCCAGCTCACCTCTCGCTGTTTTAAAGTGTGAAAATCCAGCTTTCGTCTGGCTGTTTTATGCTGTGAAAATCCTGCTCTCCTCTCGCTGTTTTAAACTGTGAAAATCCCAGCTCTCCTCTCGCTGTTTTAAACTGTGAAAATCTGGCTCTCCTCTCGCTGTTTTAAACTGTGAAAATTCTGCTTCCCTCTCTCTGTTTTAAATTGTGAAACTCTGGCTCTCCTCTCGCTGTTTTAAACTGTGAACACCCAAGCTCACCTCTCGTTGTTTTAATCTGTTAAAACTCTGCTTTCCTCTCGCTGTTTTAAACTGTGAAAATCCAGCTCTCCTCTCGCTGTTTTAAACTGTGAAAATCCTGCTCTCCTCTCACTGCTTTAAACTGTGAAAATCCTGCTCACTTCACGCTGTTTTAAACGGTGAAAATCACAGCTCTACACTCGCTGTTTTAAACTGTGAAAATCCTGGGTTCCACTCGCTTTCTTAAACTGTGAAAACCCTTCTCTCCTCTCGCTGTTTTAAACTGTGAAAATCCTGCTCTCCTCTCGCTGTTTAAAACTGTGAAAATCGTGCTGTCCTTTCGCTGTTTTAAACTGTGAAATTCCTGCTCTCCTCTCGATGTTTTAAACTCTGAAAATACTGGGTCTCCACTCGCTGTTTTAAACCGTGAAAACACTGCTGTCCTCTCGCTGTTTTAAAATTTGAAAAACCTGCTCTCCTCTCGCTGTTCTAAACTGTGAAAACCCTGCTCTCCTCTAGCTGTTTAAAACTGTGAAAAACCTACTCTCCACCCGCTGTTTTAAACTGTGAAAATCCTGCTCTCCCCTCGCTGTTTTAAACTGTGAAATTCCTGCTCCCCTCTCGCTGTTTTAAACTGTGAAAACCCTGCTCTCCTCTCGCTGTTTTAAACTGTGAAATTCCTGCTCTCCTCTCGCTGTTTTAAACTGTGAAAAACCTGCTCACCTCTCGGTGTTTTAAACTGTGAAAAACCTGCTAACCTCTCGGTGTTTTAAACTGTGAAAACCCTGCTCCTCTTTCGTTGTTTTAAACTGTTTAAATCCTGCTCACAACTCATTGTTTTAAACTGTGGAAAACCAGCTCGCCTCTCGCTGTTTTAAACTGTGAAAACCTTCCTCTCCTCTCGCTGCTTTAAACTGTGAAAACCCCTTCTCGCTACTTTAAACTGTGAAAACCCTCCTCTCCAACGCTGTTTTAAACTGTGAAATTCCTGCTCTCCTCTCGCTGTTTTAAAGTGTGAAAATCCCGATGTCCTCTCGCAGTGTTAAACTGTGAAAATCCTGCTCTCCCCTTGCTATTTTGAACTGTGAAAATGCGGCCCTCTTGTGTTGTTTGAAACAGTGAAAACCCGGCTCTCCACTCGCTGTTTTGAACTGTGAAAATGCCGCCTTCCTTTCGCTGCTTTAATCTGTGTAAATCCCAGCCCATCTCTCGTTGCTATAAATTGTGAAAACCTGGCTCTCCTCTCTCTGTTTTAAACTGTGAAAATCGTGCTGTCCTCTCGCTGTTTTAAACAGTGAAAATCGTGCTGTCCTCTCGCTGTTTTAAACAGTGAATAGCCGACTATCCTCTCGCTGTTTAAAACTCAGAAAATCCGGCTCTCCTCTCGCTGTTTTAAACTCTGAAAATCCTACGTCTCCACTCTCTGTTTTAAACTGTGAAAACACTGCTGTCCTCTCGCTGTTTTAAACTGTGAAAAACACTGCTCTCCTCTCGCTGTTTTAAACTGTGAAATTCCTGCTCTCCTCTCGCTGTTTTAAACTGTGAAATTCCTGCTCTACTTTCGCTGTTTTTAACTGTGAAAACCCTGCTCTCCTCTCGCTGTTTTAAACTGTGAAAATCCTGCTCTCCTCTCGCTGTTTTAAACTGTGGAAAACCTGCTCTCCTCTCGCTGTTTTAAACTGTGAAATTCCTGCTCTCCTCTCGCTGTTTTAAACTGTGAAATTCCTGCTCTACTCTCGCTGTTTTTAACTGTGAAAACCCTGCTCTCCTCTCGCTGTTTTAAACTGTGAAAATCCTGCTCTCCTCTCGCTGTTTTAAACTGTGGAAAACCTGCTCTCCGCTCGCTGTTTTAAACTGTGAAAACCCTGCTCTCTTCTCGATGTTTTAAACTGTGAAAACCCTGCTCTCCTCTTGCTGTTTTAAACTGTGAAATACCTGCTCTCCTCTCGCTGTTTTAAACTGTGAAATTCCTGCTCTCCTCTCGCTGTTTTAAACAGTGAAAACCCTGCTCTCCTCTAGTTGTTTTAAACTGTGAAAAAGCTGCTCTCCTCTCGCTGTTTTAAACAGTGAAAACCCTGCTCTCCCCTCGCTGTTTTAAAGTGTGAAAAAGCTGCTCTCCTCTCGCTGCTTTAAACAGTGAAAACCCTGCCTTCCTCTCGCTGTTTTAAACTGTGAAATTCCTGCTCTCCACTCGCTATTTTAAAGTGTGAAAATCCTGGTCCCCTCTCGCTGTTTTAAACTGTTAAACTCCTGCTCTCCTCTCGCAGTTTTAAACTGTGAAATTCCTGCTCTCCTCTCGCTGTTATAAAGTGTGAAAATCCCGATGTCCTTTCGCTGTGTTAAACTGTGAAAATCCCGCTCTCCCCTCGCTATTTTGAACTGTGAAAATCCGGCCCTGTTGTGTTGTTTGAAAGAGTGAAAACCTGGCTCTCCACTCGCTGTTTTGAACTGTGAAAATGCTGCCTTCCTCTCGCTGTTTTAATCTGTGAAAATCCCGACCCATCTCTCGTTGTTATAAATTGTGAAAACCTGGCTCTCCTCTCTGTGTTTTAAACTGTGAAATTCGTGCTGTCCTCTCGCTGTTTTAAACTGTGAAAGCCCTGCTCTCCTCTCGCTGTTTAATACTGTGAAAACCAGGCTGTCCTCTCGCTGTTTTAAACTGTGAAAAACCTGCTCTCCTCTCGCTGTTTTAAACTGTGAAAACCCTGCTCACCTCTCGTTGTTTTAAACTGTTTAAATCCTGCTCACCACTCGTTTTAAACTGTGGAAAACCTGCTCTCCTCTCGCTGTTTTAAACTGTGAAAAACCTGCTCTCCTCTCGCTGTTTTAAACAGTGAAAACCCTGCCTTCATCTCGCTGTTTTAAACTGTGAAAATCCTGGTCCCCTCTCGCCGTTTTAAACTGTGAAATTCCTGCTCTCCTCTCGCTGTTTTAAAGTGTGAAAATCCTGGTCCCCTCTCGCCGTTTTAAACTGTGAAATTCCTGCTCTCCTCTCGCTGTTTTAAAGTGTGAAAATCCCGATGTCCTCTCGCAGTGTTAAACTGTGAAAATCCTGCTCTCCTCTCGCTATTTTGAACTGTGAAAATTCGGCCCTCTTGTGTTGTTTGAAACCGTGAAAACCCGGCTCTCC
The DNA here is from genome assembly GCA_026770705.1 of Isurus oxyrinchus. Lineage (NCBI taxonomy): Eukaryota > Metazoa > Chordata > Chondrichthyes > Lamniformes > Lamnidae > Isurus > Isurus oxyrinchus. Next base: position 143,214 of record JANJGN010000401.1, read on the forward strand.
ACTCGCTGTTTTGAACTGTGAAAATGCCGCCTTCCTCTCGCTGCTTTAATCTGTGTAAATCCCGGCCCATCTCTCGTTGTTATAAATTGTGAAAACCTGGCTCTCCTCTCTCTGTTTTAAACTGTGAAAATCGTGCTGTCCTCTCGCTGTTTTAAACAGTGAAAATCGTGCTGTCCTCTCGCTGTTTTAATCTGTGAATAGCCGACTATGCTCTCGCTGTTTAAAACTCAGAAAATCCGGCTCTCCTCTCGCTGTTTTAAACAGTGAAAATCGTGCTGTCCTCTCGCTGTTTTAAACTGTGAATAGCCGACTATCCTCTCGCTGTTTAAAACTCAGAAAATCCGACTCTCCTCTCGCTGTTTTAAACTCTGAAAATCCTGGGTCTCCACTCGCTGTTTTAAACTGTGTAAACACTGCTGTCCTCTCGCTGTTTTAAACTGTGAAAAACCTACCCTCCTCTAGCTGTTTAAAACTGTGAAAAACCTGCGCTCCCATCGCTGTTTTAAACTGTGAATATCCTGCGTTTCCCTCGCTGTTTTAAACTGTGAAATTCCTGCTCTCCTCTCGCTGTTTTCAACAGTGAAAACCCTGCTCTCCTCTTGCCGTTTAAAACTGTGAAATTCCTGCTCTCCTCTCGCTGTTTTAAATTGTGAAAACCCTGCTCTCTTCTCGATGTTTTAAACTGTGAAAACCCTGCTTTCCTCTTGCTGTTTTAAACTGTGAAATACCTGCTCTCCTCTCGCTGTTTTGAACTGTGAAATTCCTGCTCTCCTCTCGCTGTTTTAAACTGTGAAATACCTGCTCACCTCTCGGTGTTTTAAACTGTGAGAACCCTGCTCCCCTCTCGTTGTTTTAAACTGTTTAAATCCTGCTCACCACTCGTTGTTTTAAACTGTGGAAAACCTGCTCTCCTCTCGCTGTTTTAAACTGTGAAAACCCTGCTCTCCTCTCGCTGTTTTAAACTGTGAAAACCCTGCTTTCCTCTCACTGTTTTAAACTGTGAAATTCCTGCTCTCCTCTCGCTGTTTTAAACTGTGAAATTCCTGCTCTACTCTCGCTGTTTTTAACTGTGAAAACCCTGCTCTCCTCTCGCTGTTTTAAACTGTGAAAATCCTGCTCTCCTCTCGCTGTTTTAAACTGTGGAAAACCTGCTCTCCGCTCGCTGTTTTAAACTGTGAAAACCCTGCTCTCTTCTCGATGTTTTAAACTGTGAAAACCCTGCTCTCCTCTTGCTGTTTTAAACTGTGAAATACCTGCTCTCCTCTCGCTGTTTTAAACAGTGAAAACCCTTCTCTCCTCTCACTGTTTTGAACTGTGAAATTCCTGCTCTCCTCTCGCTGTTTTAAACTGTGAGAACACTGCTCCCCTCTCGTTGTTTTAAACTGTTTAAATCCTGCTCACCACTCGTTGTTTTAAACTGTGGAAAACCTGCTCTCCTCTCGCTGTTTTAAACTGTGAAAACCCTGCTCTCCTCTCGCTGTTTTAAACTGTGAAATTCCTGCTCTCCTCTCGCTGTTTTAAACAATGAAAACCCTGCTCTCCCCTCGCTGTTTTAAAGTGTGAAAAAACTGCTCTCCTCTCGCTGTTTTAAACAGTGAAAACCCTGCCTTCCTCTCGCTGTTTTAAACTGTGAAATTCCTGCTCTCCACTCGCTATTTTAAAGTGTGAAAATCCTGGTCCCCTCTCGCTGTTTTAAACTGTGAAACTCCTGCTCTCCTCTCGCAGTTTTAAACTGTGAAATTCCTGCTCTCCTCTCGCTGTTATAAAGTGTGAAAATCCCGATGTCCTTTCGCTGTGTTAAACTGTGAAAATCCCGCTCTCCCCTCGCTATTTTGAACTGTGAAAATCCGGCCCTGTTGTGTTGTTTGAAAGAGTGAAAACCTGGCTCTCCACTCGCTGTTTTGAACTGTGAAAATGCTGCCTTCCTCTCGCTGTTTTAATCTGTGAAAATCCCGACCCATCTCTCGTTGTTATAAATTGTGAAAACCTGGCTCTCCTCTCTATGTTTTAAACTGTGAAATTCGTGCTGTCCTCTCGCTGTTTTAAACAGTGAAAATCGTGCTGTCCTCTCGCTGTTTTAAACAGTGAAAATCGTGCTCTCCTCTCGCTGTTTTAAACAGTGAAAATCGTGCTGTCCTCTCGCTGTTTTAAACAGTGAAAATCGTGCTGTCCTCTCGCTGTTTCAAACTGTGAAAGCCCTGCTCTCCTCTCGCTGTTTAATACTGTGAAAACCAGGCTGTCCTCTCGCTGTTTTAAACTGGGAAAAACCTGCTCTCCTCTCGCTGTTTTAAACTGTGAAAACCCTGCTCACCTCACGTTGTTTTAAACTGTTTAAATCCTGCTCACCACTCGTTTTAAACTGTGGAAAACCTGCTCTCCTCTCGCTGTTTTAAACAGTGAAAAACCTGCTCTCCTCTCACTGTTTTAAACAGTGAAAACCCTGCCTTCATCTCGCTGTTTTAAACTGCGAAATTCTTGCCCTCCACTCGCTGTTTTAAACTGTGAAAATCCTGGTCCCCTCTCGCCGTTTTAAACTGTGAAATTCCTGCTCTCCTCTCGCTGTTTTAAAGTGTGAATATCCCGATGTCCTCTCGCAGTGTTAAACTGTGAAAATCCTGCTCTCCTCTCGCTATTTTGAACTGTGAAAATCCGGCCCTCTTGTGTTGTTTGAAACAGTGAAAACCCGGCTCTACACTCGCTGTTTTGAACTGTGAAAATGCCGCCTTCCTCTCGCTGCTTTAATCTGTGTAAATCCCGGCCCATCTCTCGTTGTTATAAATTGTGAAAACCTGGCTCTCCTCTCTCTGTTTTAAACTGTGAAAATCGTGCTGTCCTCTCGCTGTTTTAAACAGTGAAAATCGTGCTGTCCTCTCGCTGTTTTAATCTGTGAATAGCCGACTATGCTCTCGCTGTTTAAAACTCAGAAAATCCGGCTCTCCTCTCGCTGTTTTAAACTCTGAAAATCCTGGGTCTCCACTCGCTGTTTTAAACTGTGTAAACACTGCTGTCCTCTCGCTGTTTTAAACTGTGAAAAACCTACCCTCCTCTAGCTGTTTAAAACTGTGAAAAACCTGCGCTCCCATCGCTGTTTTAAACTGTGAATATCCTGCGTTTCCCTCTTGCTGTTTTAAACTGTGAAATACCTGCTCTCCTCTCGCTGTTTTGAACTGTGAAATTCCTGCTCTCCTCTCGCTGTTTTAAACTGTGAAATACCTGCTCACCTCTCGGTGTTTTAAACTGTGAGAACCCTGCTCCCCTCTCGTTGTTTTAAACTGTTTAAATCCTGCTCACCACTCGTTGTTCTAAACTGTGGAAAACCTGCTCTCCTCTCGCTGTTTTAAACTGTGAAAACCCTGCTCTCCTCTCGCTGTTTTAAACTGTGAAATTCCTGCTCTCCTCTCGCTGTATTAAACAGTGAAAACCCTGCTCTCCTCTCGCTGTTTTAAACTGTGAAAAAGCTGCTCTCCTATCGCTGTTTTAAACTTGAAATTCCTGCTCTCCTCTCGCTGTTTTAAATTGTGTAAAACCTGCTCTCCTCTCGCTGTTTTAAAGTGTGAAAAAACTGCTCCCCTCTCACCGTTTTAAACTGTGAATATCCTGCGTTTCCCTCGCTGTTTTAAACTGTGAAATTCCTGCTCTCCTCTCGCTGTTTTCAACAGTGAAAACCCTGCTCTCCTCTTGCCGTTTAAAACTGTGAAATTCCTGCTCTCCTCTCGCTGTTTTAAATTGTGAAAACCCTGCTCTCTTCTCGATGTTTTAAACTGTGAAAACCCTGCTTTCCTCTTGCTGTTTTAAACTGTGAAATACCTGCTCTCCTCTCGCTGTTTTGAACTGTGAAAACCCTGCTCTCCTCTCGCTGTTTTAAACTGTGAAATACCTGCTCACCTCTCGGTGTTTTAAACTGTGAGAACCCTGCTCCCCTCTCGTTGTTTTAAACTGTTTAAATCCTGCTCACCACTCGTTGTTTTAAACTGTGGAAAACCTGCTCTCCTCTCGCTGTTTTAAACTGTGAAAACCCTGCTCTCCTCTCGCTGTTTTAAACTGTGAAAACCCTGCTTTCCTCTCACTGTTTTAAACTGTGAAATTCCTGCTCTCCTCTCGCTGTTTTAAACTGTGAAATTCCTGCTCTACTCTCGCTGTTTTTAACTGTGAAAACCCTGCTCTCCTCTCGCTGTTTTAAACTGTGAAAATCCTGCTCTCCTCTCGCTGTTTTAAACTGTGGAAAACCTGCTCTCCGCTCGCTGTTTTAAACTGTGAAAACCCTGCTCTCTTCTCGATGTTTTAAACTGTGAAAACCCTGCTCTCCTCTTGCTGTTTTAAACTGTGAAATACCTGCTCTCCTCTCGCTGTTTTAAACAGTGAAAACCCTGCTCTCCTCTCACTGTTTTGAACTGTGAAATTCCTGCTCTCCTCTCGCTGTTTTAAACTGTGAGAACACTGCTCCCCTCTCGTTGTTTTAAACTGTTTAAATCCTGCTCACCACTCGTTGTTTTAAACTGTGGAAAACCTGCTCTCCTCTCGCTGTTTTAAACTGTGAAAACCCTGCTCTCCTCTCGCTGTTTTAAACTGTGAAATTCCTGCTCTCCTCTCGCTGTTTTAAACAATGAAAACCCTGCTCTCCCCTCGCTGTTTTAAAGTGTGAAAAAACTGCTCTCCTCTCGCTGTTTTAAACAGTGAAAACCCTGCCTTCCTCTCGCTGTTTTAAACTGTGAAATTGCTGCTCTCCACTCGCTATTTTAAAGTGTGAAAATCCTGGTCCCCTCTCGCTGTTTTAAACTGTGAAACTCCTGCTCTCCTCTCGCAGTTTTAAACTGTGAAATTCCTGCTCTCCTCTCGCTGTTATAAAGTGTGAAAATCCCGATGTCCTTTCGCTGTGTTAAACTGTGAAAATCCCGCTCTCCCCTCGCTATTTTGAACTGTGAAAATCCGGCCCTGTTGTGTTGTTTGAAAGAGTGAAAACCTGGCTCTCCACTCGCTGTTTTGAACTGTGAAAATGCTGCCTTCCTCTCGCTGTTTTAATCTGTGAAAATCCCGACCCATCTCTCGTTGTTATAAATTGTGAAAACCTGGCTCTCCTCTCTATGTTTTAAACTGTGAAATTCGTGCTGTCCTCTCGCTGTTTTAAACAGTGAAAATCGTGCTGTCCTCTCGCTGTTTTAAACAGTGAAAATCGTGCTTTCCTCTCGCTGTTTTAAACAGTGAAAATCGTGCTGTCCTCTCGCTGTTTTAAACAGTGAAAATCGTGCTGTCCTCTCGCTGTTTCAAACTGTGAAAGCCCTGCTCTCCTCTCGCTGTTTAATACTGTGAAAACCAGGCTGTCCTCTCGCTGTTTTAAACTGGGAAAAACCTGCTCTCCTCTCGCTGTTTTAAACTGTGAAAACCCTGCTCACCTCACGTTGTTTTAAACTGTTTAAATCCTGCTCACCACTCGTTTTAAACTGTGGAAAACCTGCTCTCCTCTCGCTGTTTTAAACAGTGAAAAACCTGCACTCCTCTCACTGTTTTAAACAGTGAAAACCCTGCCTTCATCTCGCTGTTTTAAACTGCGAAATTCTTGCCCTCCACTCGCTGTTTTAAACTGTGAAAATCCTGGTCCCCTCTCGCCGTTTTAAACTGTGAAATTCCTGCTCTCCTCTCGCTGTTTTAAAGTGTGAATATCCCGATGTCCTCTCGCAGTGTTAAACTGTGAAAATCCTGCTCTCCTCTCGCTATTTTGAACTGTGAAAATCCGGCCCTCTTGTGTTGTTTGAAACAGTGAAAACCCGGCTCTACACTCGCTGTTTTGAACTGTGAAAATGCCGCCTTCCTCTCGCTGCTTTAATCTGTGTAAATCCCGGCCCATCTCTCGTTGTTATAAATTGTGAAAACCTGGCTCTCCTCTCTCTGTTTTAAACTGTGAAAATCGTGCTGTCCTCTCGCTGTTTTAAACAGTGAAAATCGTGCTGTCCTCTCGCTGTTTTAATCTGTGAATAGCCGACTATGCTCTCGCTGTTTAAAACTCAGAAAATCCGGCTCTCCTCTCGCTGTTTTAAACTCTGAAAATCCTGGGTCTCCACTCGCTGTTTTAAACTGTGTAAACACTGCTGTCCTCTCGCTGTTTTAAACTGTGAAAAACCTACCCTCCTCTAGCTGTTTAAAACTGTGAAAAACCTGCGCTCCCATCGCTGTTTTAAACTGTGAATATCCTGCGTTTCCCTCTTGCTGTTTTAAACTGTGAAATACCTGCTCTCCTCTCGCTGTTTTGAACTGTGAAATTCCTGCTCTCCTCTCGCTGTTTTAAACTGTGAAATACCTGCTCACCTCTCGGTGTTTTAAACTGTGAGAACCCTGCTCCCCTCTCGTTGTTTTAAACTGTTTAAATCCTGCTCACCACTCGTTGTTCTAAACTGTGGAAAACCTGCTCTCCTCTCGCTGTTTTAAACTGTGAAAACCCTGCTCTCCTCTCGCTGTTTTAAACTGTGAAATTCCTGCTCTCCTCTCGCTGTATTAAACAGTGAAAACCCTGCTCTCCTCTCGCTGTTTTAAACTGTGAAAAAGCTGCTCTCCTATCGCTGTTTTAAACTTGAAATTCCTGCTCTCCTCTCGCTGTTTTAAATTGTGTAAAACCTGCTCTCCTCTCGCTGTTTTAAAGTGTGAAAAAACTGCTCCCCTCTCACCGTTTTAAACAGTGAAAACCCTGCCTTCCTCTCGCTGTTTTAAACTGTGAACTTCCTGCTCTCCACTCGCTATTTTAAACTGTGAAAATCCTGGTCCCCTCTCCCTGTTTTAAACTGTGAAATTCCTGCTCTCCTCTCGCTGTTTTAAACTGTGAAATTCCTACTCTCCACTCGCGATTTTAAACTGTGAAAATCCTGGTCCCCTCTCGCTGTTTTAAACTGTGAAATTCCTGCTCTCCTCTCGCTGTTTTAAAGTGTGAAAATCCCGATGTCCTCTCGCTGTGTTAAACTGTGACAATCCCGCTCTCCCCTCGCCATTTTGAACTGTGAAAATCCGGCCCTGTTGTGTTGTTTGAAAGAGTGAAAACCTGGCTCTCCACTCGCTGTTTTGAACTGTGAAAATGCTGCATTCCTCTCGCTGTTTTAATCTGTGAAAATCCCGGCCCATCTCTCGTTGTTATAAATTGTGAAAACCTGGCTCTCCTCTCTATGTTTTAAACTGTGAAATTCGTGCTGTCCTCTCGCTGTTTTAAACAGTGAAAATCATGCTGTCCTCTCGCTGTTTTAAACTGTGAAAACCAGGCTCTCCTCTCGCTGTTTTAAACTGTGAAAAACCTGCTCACCTCTCGTTGTTTTAAACTGTTTAAATCCTGCTCACCACTCGTTTTAAACTGTGGAAAACCTGCTCTCCTCTCGCTGTTTTAAACAGTGAAAACCCTGCCTTCCTCTCGCTGTTTTAAACTGTGAAATTCTTGCCCTCCACTTGCTATTTTAAACTGTGAAAATCCTGGTCCCCTCTTGCTGTTTTAAACTGTGAAATTCCTGCTCTCCTCTCGCTGTTTTAAACTGTGAGATTCCTGCTCTCCTCTCGCTGTTTTAAAGTGTGAAAATCCCGATGTCGTCTCGCTGTGTTAAACTGTGAAAATCCCGCTCTCCCCTCGCTATTTTGAACTGTGAAAATCCGGCCCTCTTGTTTTGTTTGAAACAGTGAAAACCCGGCTCTCCACTCGATGTTTTGAACTGTAAAAATGCCGCCTTCCTCTCGCTGCTTTAATCTGTGTAAATCCAGGCCCATCTCTCGTTGTTATAAATTGTGAAAACCTGGCTCTCCTCTCTCTGTTTTAAACTGTGAAAATCGTGCTGTCCTCTCGCTGTTTTAAACAGTGAAAATCGTGCTGTCCTCTCGCTGTTTTAAACTGTGAATAGCCGACTATCCTCTCGCTGTTTAAAACTCAGAAAATCCGACTCTCCTCTCGCTGTTTTAAACTCTGAAAATCCTGGGTCTCCACTCGCTGTTTTAAACTGTGTAAACACTGCTTTCCTCTCGCTGTTTTAAACTGTGAAAAACCTAATCTCCTCTAGCTGTTTAAAACAGTGAAAAACCTGCGCTCCCCTCGCTGTTTTAAACTGTGAAAATCCTCCGTTTCCCTCGCTGTTTTAAACTGTGAAATTCCTGCTCTCCTCTCGCTGTTTTAAACAGTGAAAACCCTGCTCTCCTCTTGCTGTTTTAAACTGTGAAATTCCTGCTCTCCTCTCGCTGTTTTAAAATGTGAAAACCCTGCTCTCTTCTCGATGTTTTAAACTGTGAAAACCCTGCTCTCCTCTTGCTGTTTTAAACTGTGAAATACCTGCCATCCTCTCGCTGTTTTGAACTGTGAAATTCCTGCTCTCCTCTCGCTGTTTTAAACTGTGAAATACCTGTTCACCTCTCGGTGTTTTAAACTGTGAGAACCCTGCTCCCATCTCGTTGTTTTAAACTGTTTAAATCCTGCTCACCACTCGTTGTTTTAAACTGTGGAAAACCTGCTCTCCTCTCGCTGTTTTAAACTGTGAAAACCCTGCTCTCCTCTCGCAGTTTTAAACTGTGAAAACCCTGCTCTCCTCTCACTGTTTTAAACTGTGAAATTCCTGCTCTCCTCTCGCTGTTTTAAACAGTGAAAACACTGCTCTCCTCTCGCTGTTTTAAAGTGTGAAAATCCCGATGTCCTCTCGCTGTGTTAAACTGTGAAAATCCCGCTCTCCCCTCGCCATTTTGAACTGTGAAAATCCGGCCCTGTTGTGTTGTTTGAAAGAGTGAAAACCTGGCTCTCCACTCGCTGTTTTGAACTGTGAAAATGCTGCATTCCACTCGCTGTTTTAATCTGTGAAAATCCCGGCCCATCTCTCGTTGTTATAAATTGTGAAAACCAGGCTCTCCTCTCTATGTTTTGAACTGTGAAATTCGTGCTGTCATCTCGCTGTTTTAAACAGTGAAAATCATGCTGTCCTCTCGCTGTTTTGAACTGTGAAAGCCCTGCTCTCCTCTCGCTGTTTTATACTGTGAAAACCAGGCTCTCCTCTCGCTGTTTTAAACTGCGAAAAACCTGCTCACCTCTCGTTGTTTTAAACTGTTTAAATCCTGCTCACCACTCGTTTTAAACTGTGGAAAACCTGCTCTCCTCTCGCTGTTTTAAACAGTGAAAACCCTGCCTTCCTCTCGCTGTTTTAAACTGTGAAATTCTTGCCCTCCACTCGCTATTTTAAACTGTGAAAATCCTGGTCCCCTCTTGCTGTTTTAAACTGTGAAATTCCTGCTCTCCTCTCGCTGTTTTAAACTGTGAAATTCCTGCTCTCCTCTCGCTGTTTTAAAGTGTGAAAATCCCGATGTCGTCTAGCAGTGTTAAACTGTGAAAATCCCGCTCTCCCCTCGCTATTTTGAACTGTGAAAATCCGGCCCTCTTGTGTTGTTTGAAACAGTGAAAACCCGGCTCTCCACTCGATGTTTTGAACTGTGAAAATGCCGCCTTCCTCTCGCTGCTTTAATCTGTGTAAATCCCGGCCTATCTCTCGTTGTTATAAATTGTGAAAACCGGGCTCTCCTCTCTCTGTTTTAAACTGTGAGAACCCTGCTCCCCTCTCGCTGTTTTAAACTGTGAAAATCGTGCTGTCCTCTCGCTGTTTTAAACAGTGAAATTCGTGATGTCCTCTCGCTGTTTTAAACTGTGAATAGCCGACTATCCTCTCGCAGTTTGAAAGTCAGAAAATATTGGGTCTCCTCTTGCTGTTTTAAACTCTGAAAATCCTGGGTTCCACTCGCTTTCTTAAACTGTGAAAACCCTGCTCGCCTCTCGCTGTTTTAAACTGTGAAATTTCTACTCTCCTCTTGCTGTTTTAAATGGTGAAAACCCTGCTCTCCTCTAGCTGTTTAAAGCTGTGAAAAACCTAATCTCCTCCCGCTGTTTTAAACTGTGAAATTCCTGCTCTCTTCTCGGTGTTTTAAATTGTGAAAATCTGGCTCTCCTCTCGCTGTTTAAAACTCTGATAATCCTCGGTCTCCTATCACTGTTTAAAACTGTGAAATCCCTGCTCACTTCTTGCTGTTTTAAACTGTGAAAAACCTGCTCTGCTCTCGCTGTTTTAAACTGTGAAAACACAGCTCACCTCTCGCTGTTTTAACTGCGAAAACCCAGCTCTCCTCTCGGTGTTTTAAACTGTGAAAAACCTGCTCTCCTCTCGCTGTTTTAAACTGTGAGAATCCAAGCTCAACCTATCGCTGTTTTAAACTGTGAAAAACCTGCTCTCCTCTCGCTGTTTTAAACTGTGAAAAACCTGCTCTCCTCTCGCTGTTTTAAACTGTGAAAAACCTGCTCTCCTCTCACTGTTTTAAACTGTGAAATACCTGCTTTCCTCTCACTGTTTTAAACTGTGAAAACACTGCTCTCCTCTCGCTGTTTTAAACTGTGAAAATCCTGGCTCCTCTCGCTGTTTAAAATTCTGAAATTCGTGCTCATCTCTCGCTGTTTTAAACTGTGAAAACCCTGCTCTCCTCTCGCTGTTTTAAACTTTGAAAACCCTGCTCTCCTCTCGCTGTTTAAAACTGTGAGAACCCTGCTCTGCTCTCGCTGTTTTAAACTGTGAAAAACCTGCTCTCCTCTCGCTGTTTTAAACTGTGAAATTCCTGCTCTCCTCTCGCTGTTTTAAACTGTGAAATTCATGCTCACCTCTCGCTGTTTTAAACTGTGAAATTCCTGCTCTCCTCTCGCTGTTTTAAATTGTGAAAAACCTGCTCGCCTCTCGCTGTTTTAAACTGTGAAATTCCTGCTCTCCTCTCGCTGTATTAAATTGTGAAATTCCTGCTCACCTCTTGCTGTTTTAAACTGGGAAAACCCTGCTCTCCTCTTGCTGTTTAAAACTGTGAAAACCCTGCTCTCCTCTCACAGTTTTAAACTGTGAAATTCCTGCTCTCCTCTCGCTGTTTTAAACTGTGAAAGCCCTGCTCTCCTCTCACTGTTTTAAACTGTGAAATTCCTGCTCTCCTCTCGCTGTTTTAAACAGTGAAAACCCTGCTCTCCTCTCGCTGTTTTAAACTGTGAAAAAGCTGCTCTCCTCTCGCTGTTTTAAACTGTGAAATTCCTGCTCTCCTCTCGCTGTTTTAAACTGTGAAAAAACTGCTCTCCTGTCGCTGTTTTAAACAGTGAAAACCCTGCCTTCCTCTCGCTGTTTTAAACTGTGAAATTCCTGCTCTCCACTCGCTATTTTAAACTGAAAATCCTGGTCCCCTCTCGTTGTTTTAAACTGTGAAATTCCTGCTCTCTTCTCGCTGTTTTAAACTGTGAAATTCCTGCTCTCCTCTCGCTATTTTAAACTGTGAAAATCCTGGTCCCCTCTCGCTGTTTTAAAGTGTGATAATCCCGATGTCCTCTCGCTGTGTTAAACTGTGAAAATCCCGCTCTCCCCTCGCTATTTTGAACTGTGAAAATACGGCCCTGATGTGTTGTTTGAAAGAGTGAAAACCTAGCTCTCCACTCGTTGTTTTGAACTGTGAAAATGCTGCATTCCTCTCGCTGTTTTAATCTCAGAAAATCCCGGCCCATCTCTCGTTGTTATAAATTGTGAAAACCTGCCTCTCCTCTCTATGTTTAAAACTATGAAATTCGTGCTGTCCTCTCGCTGTTTTAAACAGTGAAAATCGTGCTGTCCTCTCGCTGTTTTAAACTGTGAAAGCCCTGCTCTCCTCTCGCTGTTTTATACTGTGAAAACCAGGCTCTCCTCTCGCTGTTTTAAACTGTGAAAAACCTGCTCACCTCTCGGTGTTTTAAACTTTGAAAACCCTGCTCACCTCTCGTTGTTTTAAACTGTTTAAATCCTGCTCACCACTCGTTTTAAACTGTGGAAAACCTGCTCTCCTCTCGCTGTTTTAAACAGTGAAAACCCTGCCTTCCTCTCGCTGTTTTAAACTGTGAAATTCTTGCCCTCCACTCGCTATTTTAAAATGTGAAAATCCAGGTCCCCTCTTGCTGTTTTAAACTGTGAAATTCCTGCTCTCCTCTCGCTGTTTTAAACTGTGAAATTCCTGTCTCCTCTTGCTGTTTTAAAGTGTGAAAATCCCGATGTCGTCTCGCAGTGTTAAACAGTGAAAATCCCGCTCTCCCCTCGCTATTTTGAACTGTGAAAATCCGGCCCTCTTGTGTTGTTTGAAACAGTGAAAACCCAGCTCTCCACTCGATGTTTTGAACTGTGAAAATGCCGCCTTCCTCTCGCTGCTTTAATCTGTGTAAATCCCGGCCAATCTCTCGTTGTTATAAATTGTGAAAACCGGGCTCTCCTCTCTCTGTTTTAAACTGTGAAAACCCTGCTCCCCTCTCGCTGTTTTAAACTGTGAAAATCGTGCTGTCCTCTCGCTGTTTTAAACAGTGAAATTCGTGATTTCCTCACGCTGTTTTAAACTGTGAATAGCCGACTATCCTCTCGCAGTTTGAAAGTCAGAAAATATTGGGTCTCCTCTTGCTGTTTTAAACTCTGAAAATCCTGGGTTCCACTCGCTTTCTTAAACTGTGAAAACCCTGCTCGCCTCTCGCTGTTTTAAACTGTGAAATTTCTACTCTCCTCTTGCTGTTTTAAATGGTGAAAACCCTGCTCTCCTCTAGCTGTTTAAAGCTGTGAAAAACCTAATCTCCTCCCGCTGTTTTAAACTGTGAAATTCCTGCTCTCTTCTCGGTGTTTTAAATTGTGAAAATCTGGCTCTCCTCTCGCTGTTTAAAACTCTGATAATCCTCGGTCTCCAATCACTGTTTAAAACTGTGAAATCCCTGCTCACTTCTTGCTGTTTTAAACTGTGAAAAACCTGCTCTGCTCTCGCTGTTTTAACTGCGAAAACCCAGCTCTCCTCTCGGTGTTTTAAACTGTGAAAAACCTGCTCTCCTCTCGCTGTTTTAAACTGTGAGAATCCAAGCTCAACCTATCGCTGTTTTAAACTGTGAAAAACCTGCTCTCCTCTCGCTGTTTTAAACTGTGAAAAACCTGCTCTCCTCTCGCTGTTTTAAACTGTGAAAAACCTGCTCTCCTCTCACTGTTTTAAACTGTGAAATACCTGCTTTCCTCTCACTGTTTTAAACTGTGAAAACACTGCTCTCCTCTCGCTGTTTTAAACTGTGAAAATCCTGGCTCCTCTCGCTGTTTAAAATTCTGAAATTCGTGCTCATCTCTCGCTGTTTTAAACTGTGAAAACCCTGCTCTCCTCTCGCTGTTTTAAACTTTGAAAACCCTGCTCTCCTCTCGCTGTTTAAAACTGTGAGAACCCTGCTCTGCTCTCGCTGTTTTAAACTGTGAAAACCCAGGTCTCCTCTCGCTGTTTTAAACTGTGATATTCCTGCTCTCCTCTCGCTGTTTTAAACTGTGAAATTCATGCTCACCTCTCGCTGTTTTAAACTGTGAAATTCCTGCTCTCCTCTCGCTGTTTTAAATTGTGAAAAACCTGCTCGCCTCTCGCTGTTTTAAACTGTGAAATTCCTGCTCTCCTCTCGCTGTATTAAATTGTGAAATTCCTGCTCACTTCTTGCTGTTTTAAACTGGGAAAACCCTGCTCTCCTCTTGCTGTTTAAAACTGTGAAAACCCTGCTCTCCTCTCACAGTTTTAAACTGTGAAATTCCTGCTCTCCTCTTGCTGTTTTAAACTGTGAAAGCCCTGCTCTCCTCTCACTGTTTTAAACTGTGAAATTCCTGCTCTCCTCTCGCTGTTTTAAACAGTGAAAACCCTGCTCTCCTCTCGCTGTTTTAAACTGTGAAATTCCTGCTCTCCTCTCGCTGTTTTAAACTGTGAAAAAACTGCTCTCCTGTCGCTTTTTTAAACAGTGAAAACCCTGCCTTCCTCTCGCTGTTTTAAACTGTGAAATTCCTGCTCTCCACTCGCTATTTTAAACTGAAAATCCTGGTCCCCTCTCGTTGTTTTAAACTGTGAAATTCCTGCTCTCTTCTCGCTGTTTTAAACTGTGAAATTCCTGCTCTCCTCTCGCTATTTTAAACTGTGAAAATCCTGGTCCCCTCTCGCTGTTTTAAAGTGTGATAATCCCGATGTCCTCTCGCTGTGTTAAACTGTGAAAATCCCGCTCTCCCCTCGCTATTTTGAACTGTGAAAATACGGCCCTGATGTGTTGTTTGAAAGAGTGAAAACCTGGCTCTCCACTCGTTGTTTTGAACTGTGAAAATGCTGCATTCCTCTCGCTGTTTTAATCTCAGAAAATCCCGGCCCATCTCTCGTTGTTATAAATTGTGAAAACCTGCCTCTCCTCTCTATGTTTTAAACTATGAAATTCGTGCTGTCCTCTCGCTGTTTTAAACAGTGAAAATCGTGCTGTCCTCTCGCTGTTTTAAACTGTGAAAGCCCTGCCTGCCTCTCACTGTTTTAAACTGTGAGAAACCCGCTCATCTCTCGTTGTTTTAAACTGTGAGAAACCTGCTCACTTCTCACTGTTTTATACTGTGAAAACCCAGCTGTCCTCTCGCTGTTTTAAACTGTGGAAAACCTCCTCTCCTCTTGCTGTTTTAAACTGTGATAAACCTGCTCTCCTCTCGCTGTTTTAAACTGTGAAAACCCAGCTCTCCTCTCGCTGTTTTAAACTGTGAAAAACCTGCTCCCCTCTCGCTGTTTTAAACTGTGAAAAACCTGCTCTCCTTTCGCTGTTTTAAACTGTGAAAATCCTGGATCTCCAGTCGCTGTTTTTAACTGTGAAAACCCTGCTCTCCTCTTGCTGTTTTAAACTGTGAAAACCCTGCTCTCCTCTCACTGTTTTAAACTGTGAAAACCCTGCTATCCTCTCGCAGTTTTAAACTGTGAAATTCCTGCTCCCCTCTCGCTGTTTTAAATTGTGAAAAACCTGCTCTCCTCTCGCCTTTATAAACTGTGAAATTCCTGCTCTCCTCTCGCTGTATTAAATTGTGAAACTCCTGCTCATCTCTTGCTGTTTTAAACTGGGAAAAGCCTGCTCTCCTCTTGCTGTTTAAAACTGTGAAAACCCTGCTCTCCTCTCGCAGTTTTAAACTGTGAAATTCCTGCTTTCCTCTCGCTGTTTAAAACTGTGAAAAATCTGCTCTCCTCTCGCAGTTTTAAACTGTGAAATTCCTGCTTTCCTCTCGCTGTTCAAAACTGTGAAAAATCTGCTCTCCTCTCGCTGTTTTAAACTGTGAAATTCCTGCACTCCTCTCGCTGTTTTAAACTGTGAAATTCCTGCTCGCCTCTCGCAGTTTTAAACTGTGAAAATCCCAGCTCTCCTCTGGCTGTTTTAAACTGTGAAAACCCTGCCTGCCTCTCACTGTTTTAAACTGTGAGAAACCTGCTCACCTCTCGTTGTTTTAAACTGTGAGAATCCTGCTCACTTCTCGCTGTTTTATATTGTGAAAACCCAGCTGTCCTCTCGCTGTTTTAAACTGTGGAAAACCTCCTCTCCTCTTGCTGTTTTAAACTGTGAAAAACCTGCTCTCCTCTCGCTGTTTTAAACTGTGAAAACCCAGCTCTCCTCTCGCTGTTTTAAACTGTGAAAAACCTGCTCCCCTCTCGCTGTTTTAAACTGTGAAAAACCTGCTCTCCTCTCGCTGTTTTAAACTGTGAAAATCCTGGATCTCCAGTCGCTGTTTTTAACTGTGAAAACCCTGCTCTCCTCTCGCTGTTTTAAACTGTGAAAACCCTGCTCCCCTCTTGCTGTTTTAAACTGTGAAAAACCTGCTTTCCTCTCGCTGTTTTAAACTGTGGAAACCCAGCTCTCCTCTCGCTGTTTTAAACTGTGAAAATCCTGCTCTCTTCTCGCTGTTTTAAACTTTAAAAACCCTGCTATCCTCTCGCTGTTTTAAACTCTGAAAATCCCAGCTCACCTCTCGCTGTTTTAAACTGTGAAACTCCTGCTCTCCTCTCGCTGTTTTAAAGTGTGAAAACCCTGCTCTCCTCTCGCTGTTTTAAACTGTGAAATCCCTGCTCTCCTCTCGCTGTTTTATACTGTGAAAATCCTGGGTCTCCAGTCGCTGTTTTAAACTTTGAAATTCCTGCTCTCCTCTCGCTGTTTTAAACTGTGAAAATCCTGCGTTCCCCTCGCTGTTTTAAACTGTGAAAAACCTGCTCTCCTCTCGCTGTTTTAAACAGTGAAAACCCTGCTCTCCTCTCGCTGTTTTGAACTGTGAAATTCCTGCTCTCCTCTAGCTGTTTTAAACTGTGAAATACCTGCTCCCCTCTCGTTGTTTTAAACTGTTTAAATCCTGCTCACCACTCGTTGTTTTAAACTGTGGAAAACCTGCTCTCCTCTCGCTGTTTTAAACTGTGAAAACCCTGCTCTCCTCTCGCTGTTTTAAACTGTGAAAACCCTGCTCTCCTCTCACTGTTATAAACTGTGAAATTCCTGCTCTCCTCTCGCTGTTTTAAACAGTGAAAACCCTGCTCTCCTCTCGCTGTTTTAAACTGTGAAAAACCAGCTCTCCTCTCGCTGTTTTAAACTGTGAAATTCCTGCTCTCCTCACGCTGTTTTAAACTGTGAAATTCCTGTCTCCTCTTACAGTTTTAAAGTGTGAAAATCCCGATGTCGTCTCGCAGTGTTAAACTGTGAAAATCCCGCTCTCCCCTCGCTATTTTGAACTATGAAAATCCGGCCCTCTTGTGTTGTTTGAAACAGTGAAAACCCGGCTCTCCACTCGATGCTTTGAACTGTGAAAATGCCGCCTTCCTCTCGCTGCTTTAATCTGTGTAAATCCCGGCCTATCTCTCGTTGTTATAAATTGTGAAAACCGGGCTCTCCTCTCTCTGTTTTAAACTGTGAAAACCCTGCTCCCCTCTCGCTGTTTTAAACAGTGAAAATCGTGCTGTCCTCTCGCTGTTTTAAACAGTGAAATTCGTGCTGTCCTCTCGCTGTTTTAAACTGTGAATAGCCGACTATCCTCTCGCTGTTTAAAACTCAGAAAATCCTGGCTCTCCTCTCGCTGTTTTAAACTCTGAAAATCCAGGGTTCCACTCGCTTTCTTAAACTGTGAAAACCCTGCTCGCTTCTCGCTGTTTTAAACTGTGAAATTCCTGCTCTCCTCTTGCTGTTTTAAGCTGTGAAAACCCTGCTCTCCTCTAGCTGTTTAAAACTGTGAAAAACCTACTCTCCTCCCGCTGTTTTAAACTGTGAAATTCCTGCTCTCCTCTCGCTGTTTTAAATTGTGAAAATCTGGCTCTCCTCTCGCTGTTTAAAACTCTGATAATCCTTGGTCTCCTATCGCTGTTTAAAACTGTGAAATCATTGCTCACTTCTTGCTGTATTAAACTGTGAAAAAGCTGCTCTGCTCTCGCTGTTTTAAACTGTGAAAACACAGCTCACCTCTCGCTATTTTAACTGCGAAAAACCTGCTCTCCTCTCGCTGTTTTAAACTGTGAAAATCCCAGCTCAACCTCTCGCTGTTTGAAACTGTGAAAAACATGCTCTCCTCTCGCTGTTTTAAACTGTGAAAAACCTACTCTCCTCTCGCTGTTTTAAACTGTGAAAATCCTGGCTCCTCTCGCTGTTTAAAATTCTGAAAGTCGTGCTCACCTCTCGCTGTTTTAAACTGTGAAATCCCTGCCTGCCTCTCACTGTTTTAAACTGTGAGAAACCTGCTCATCTCTCGTTGTTTTAAACTGTGAGAAACCTGCTCACTTCTCGCTGTTTTATACTGTGAAAACCCAGCTGTCCTCTCGCTGTTTTAAACTGTGGAAAACCTCCTCTCCTCTTGCTGTTTTAAACTGTGATAAACCTGCTCTCCTCTCGCTGTTTTAAACTGTGAAAACCCAGCTCTCCTCTCGCTGTTTTAAACTGTGAAAAACCTGCTCCCCTCTCGCTGTTTTAAACTGTGAAAAACCTGCTCTCCTTTCGCTGTTTTAAACTGTGAAAATCCTGGATCTCCAGTCGCTGTTTTTAACTGTGAAAACCCTGCTCTCCTCTTGCTGTTTTAAACTGTGAAAACCCTGCTCTCCTCTCACTGTTTTAAACTGTGAAAACCCTGCTCTCCTCTCGCAGTTTTAAACTGTGAAATTCCTGCTCCCCTCTCGCTGTTTTAAATTGTGAAAAACCTGCTCTCCTCTCGCCTTTTTAAACTGTGAAATTCCTGCTCTCCTCTCGTTGTATTAAATTGTGAAACTCCTGCTCACCTCTTGCTGTTTTAAACTGGGAAAAGCCTGCTCTCCTCTTGCTGTTTAAAACTGTGAAAACCCTGCTCTCCTCTCGCAGTTTTAAACTGTGAAATTCCTGCTTTCCTCTCGCTGTTTAAAACTGTGAAAAATCTGCTCTCCTCTCGTAGTTTTAAACTGTGAAATTCCTGCTTTCCTCTCGCTGTTCAAAACTGTGAAAAATCTGCTCTCCTCTCGCTGTTTTAAACTGTGAAATTCCTGCTCACCTCTCGCTGTTTTAAACTGTGAAATTCCTGCTCGCCTCTCGCAGTTTTAAACTGTGAAAATCCCAGCTCTCCTCTCGCTGTTTTAAACTGTGAAAACCCTGCCTGCCTCTCACTGTTTTAAACTGTGAGAAACCTGCTCACCTCTCGTTGTTTTAAACTGTTTGAAACCTGCTCACTTCTCGCTGTTTTATACTGTGAAAACCCAGCTGTCCTCTCGCTGTTTTAAACTGTGGAAAACCTCCTCTCCTCTTGCTGTTTTAAACTGTGAAAAACCTGCTCTCCTCTCGCTGTTTTAAACTGTGAAAACCCAGCTCTCCTCTCGCTGTTTTAAACTGTGAAAAACCTGCTCCCCTCTCGCTGTTTTAAACTGTGAAAAACCTGCTCTCCTCTCGCTGTTTTAAACTGTGAAAATCCTGGATCTCCAGTCGCTGTTTTAAACTGTGAAAACCCTGCTCTCCTCTCGCTGTTTTAAACTGTGAAAACCCTGCTCCCCTCTTGCTGTTTTAAACTGTGAAAAACCTGCTTTCCTCTCGCTGTTTTAAACTGTGGAAACCCAGCTCTCCTCTCGCTGTTTTAAACTGTGAAAATCCTGCTCTCTTCTCGCTGTTTTAAACTTTAAAAACCCTGCTATCCTCTCGCTGTTTTAAACTCTGAAAATCCCAGCTCACCTCTCGCTGTTTTAAACTGTGAAACTCCTGCTCTCCTCTCGCTGTTTTAAAGTGTGAAAACCCTGCTCTCCTCTCGCTGTTTTAAACTGTGAAAACCCTGCTCTCCTCTCGCTGTTTTATACTGTGAAAATCCTGGGTCTCCAGTCGCTGTTTTAAACTTTGAAATTCCTGCTCTCCTCTCGCTGTTTTAAACTGTAAAAATCCTGCGTTCTCCTCGCTGTTTTAAACAGTGAAAAACCTGCTCTCCTCTCGCTGTTTTAAACAGTGAAAACCCTGCTCTCCTCTCGCTGTTTTGAACTGTGAAATTCCTGCTCTCCTCTAGCTGTTTTAAACTGTGAAATACCTGCTCCCCTCTCGTTGTTTTAAACTGTTTAAATCCTGCTCACCACTCGTTGTTTTAAACTGTGGAAAACCTGCTCTCCTCTCGCTGTTTTAAACTGTGAAAACCCTGCTCTCCTCTCGCTGTTTTAAACTGTGAAAACCCTGCTCTCCTCTCACTGTTATAAACTGTGAAATTCCTGCTCTCCTCTCGCTGTTTTAAACAGTGAAAACCCTGCTCTCCTCTCGCTGTTTTAAACTGTGAAAAAGCTGCTCTCCTCTCGCTGTTTTAAACTGTGAAATTGCTGCTCTCCTCACGCTTTTTTAAACTGTGAAATTCCTGTCTCCTCTTGCTTTTTTAAAGTGTGAAAATCCCGATGTCGTCTCGCAGTGTTAAACTGTGAAAATCCCGCTCTCCCCTCGCTATTTTGAACTGTGAAAATCCGGCCCTCTTGTGTTGTTTGAAACAGTGAAAACCCGGCTCTCCACTCGATGTTTTGAACTGTGAAAATGCCGCCTTCCTCTCGCTGCTTTAATCTGTGTAAATCCCGGCCAATCTCTCG
The DNA here is from genome assembly GCA_026770705.1 of Isurus oxyrinchus. NCBI lineage: Eukaryota > Metazoa > Chordata > Chondrichthyes > Lamniformes > Lamnidae > Isurus > Isurus oxyrinchus. The sequence continues at coordinate 163,065 of JANJGN010000401.1, forward strand.
TTGTTATAAATTGTGAAAACCGGGCTCTCCTCTCTCTGTTTCAAACTGTGAAAACCCTGCTCCCCTCTCGCTGTTTTAAACAGTGAAAATCGTGCTGTCCTCTCGCTGTTTTAAACAGTGAAATTCGTGCTGTCCTCTCGCTGTTTTAAACTGTGAATAGCCGGCTATCCTCTCGCTGTTTAAAACTCAGAAAATCCTGGCTCTCCTCTCGTGTTTTAAACTCTGAAAATCCTGGGTTCCACTCGCTTTCTTAAACTGTGAAAACCCTGCTCGCCTCTCGCTGTTTTAAACTGTGAAATTCCTGCTCTCCTCTTGCTGTTTTAAACTGTGAAAACCCTGCTCTCCTCTAGCTGTTTAAAACTGTGAAAAACCTACTCTCCTCCCGCTGTTTTAAACTGTGAAAACCCTGCTCTCCTCTCGCTGTTTTATATTGTGAAACTCCTGCTCACCTCTTGCTGTTTTAAACTGGGAAAACCCTGCTCTCCACTTGCTGTTTAAAACTGTGAAAACCCAGCTCTCCTCTCGCTGTTTTAAACTGTGAAAACCCAGCTCTCCTCTCGCTGTTTTAAACTGTGAAAAACCTGCTCCCCTCTCGCTGTTTTAAACTGTGAAAAACCTGCTCTCCTCTCGCTGTTTTAAACTGTGAAAATCCTGGATCTCCAGTCGTTGTTTTTAACTGTGAAAACCCTGCTCTCCTCTCGCTGTTTTAAACTGTGAAAACCCTGCTCTCCTCTCACTGTTTTAAACTGTGAAAACCCTGCTCTCCTCTCGCAGTTTTAAACTGTGAAATTCCTGCTCTCCTCTCGCTGTTTTAAATTGTGAAAAACCTGCTCTCCTCTCGCTGTTTTAAACTGTGAAATTCCTGCTCTCCTCTCGCTGTATTAAATTGTGAAACTCCTGCTCACCTCTTGCTGTTTTAAACTGGGAAAAGCCTGCTCTCCTCTTGCTGTTTAAAACTGTGAAAACCCTGCTCTCCTCTCGCAGTTTTAAACTGTGAAATTCCTGCTCTCCTCTCGCTGTTTAAAACTGTGAAAAATCTGCTTTCCTCTCGCTGTTTTAAACTGTGAAATTCCTGCTCTCCTCTCGCTGTTTTAAACTGTGAAATTCCTGCTCGCCTCTCGCTGTTTAAACTGTGAAAATCCCAGCTCTCCTCTCGCTGTTTTAAACTGTGAAAACCCTGCCTGCCTCTCACTGTTTTAAACTGTGAGAAACCTGCTCACCTCTCGTTGTTTTAAACTGTGAGAAACCTGCTCTCTTCTCGTTGTTTTATACTGTGAAAACCCAGCTCTCCTCTCGCTGTTTTAAACTGTGGAAAACCTCCTCTCCTCTTGCTGTTTTAAACTGTGAAAAACCTGCTCTCCTCTCGCTGTTTTAAACTGTGAAAACCCAGCTCTCCTCTCGCTGTTTTAAACTGTGAAAAACCTGCTCCCCTCTCGCTGTTTTAAACTGTGAAGAACCTGCTCTCCTCTCGCTGTTTTAAACTGTGAAAATCCTGGATCTCCAGTCGATGTTTTTAACTGTGAAAACCCTGTTCTCCTCTTGCTGTTTTAAACTTTGAAAACCCTGCTCCCCCCTTGCTGTTTTAAACTGTGAAAAACCTGCTTTCCTCTCGCTGTTTTAAACTGTGGAAACCCAGCTCTCCTCTCGCTGTTTTAAACTGTGAAAATCCTGCTCTCTTCTCGCTGTTTTAAACTGTAAAAACCCTGCTATCCTCTCGCTGTTTTAAACTCTGAAAATCCCAGCTCACCTCTCGCTGTTTTAAACTGAGAAACTCCTGCTCTCCTCTTGCTGTTTTCAATTCTGAAAAACCTACTCTCCACCGCTGTTTTAAACTGTGAAATTCCTGCTCTCCTCTCGCTGTTTTAAAATGTGAAAAACCTGCTCTCCTCTCGCTGTTTTAAACTGTGAAAAACCTGCTCTCCTCTCGCTGTTTTAAACTGTGAAAAACCTGCTCTCCTCTCGCAGTTTTAAACTGTGAAAATCGTGCTGACCTCTCGCTGTTTTAAACAGTGAATAGCCGACTATCCTCTCGCTGTTTTAAACTGTGAGAACTCAGCTCTCCCCTCGCTGTTTTAAACTGTGAAAATAGTGCAGTCCTCTCGCTGTTTTAAACTGTGAAAATCCTGCTCTCCTCTCGCTGTTTTAAACAGTGAAATTCCTGCTCTCCTCTCGCTGTTTTAAACTAGTGAAATTCCTGCTCTCCTCTCGCAGTTTTAAACTGTGAAAAAACTGCTCTCCTCTCGCTGTTTTAAACTGTGAAATTCCTGCTCCCCTCTTGCTGTTTTAAACTGTGAAAATCCTGGGTCTCCGCACGCTGTTTTAAACTGTGAAAATCGTGCTGACCTCTCGCTGTTTTAAACAGTGAATAGCCGACTATCCTCTCGCTGTTTTAAACTGTGAAAACTCAGCTCTCCTCTCGCTGTTTTAAACTGTGAAAATAGTGCAGTCCTCTCGCTGTTTTAAACTGTGAAAATCCTGCTCTCCTCTCGCTGTTTTAAACTGTGAAATTCCCGCTCTCCTCTCGCTGTTTTAAACTAGTGAAATTCCTGCTCTCCTCTCGCTGTTTTAAACTGTGAAAAAACTGCTCTCCTCTCGCTGTTTTAAACTGTGAAATTCCTGCTCCCCTCTTGCTGTTTTAAACTGTGAAAATCCTGGGTCTCCGCACGCTGTTTTAAACTGTGAAATTCCTGGGTCTCCAGTCGCTGTATTAAACTTTGAAATTCCAGCTCTCCTCTCGCTGTTTTAAACTGTGAAATTCCTGCTCTCCTCTCGCTGTTTTAAACTGTGAAAACCCAGCTCTCCTCTCGCTGTTTTAAAGTGTGAAAAACCTGCTCTCCTCTCGCTGTTTTAAACTGTGAAAACCCTGCTCTCCTCTCGCTGTTTTATACTGTGAAAATCCTGGGTCTCCAGTCGCTGTTTTAAACTTTGAAATTCCTGCTCTCCTCTCGCTGTTTTAAACTGTGAAAATCCTGCGTTCCCCTCGCTGTTTTAAACTGTGAAAAACCTGCTCTCCTCTCGCTGTTTTAAACTGTGAAATTCCTGCTCTCCTCTCGCTGTTTTAAACTGTGAAATACCTGCTCCCCTCTCGTTGTTTTAAACTGTTCAAATCCTGCTCACCACTCGTTGTTTTAAACTGTGGAAAACCTGCTCTCCTCTCGCTGTTTTAAACTGTGAAAACCCTGCTCTCCTCTCGCTGTTTTAAACTGTGAAAACCCTGCTCTCCTCTCACTGTTATAAACTGTGAAATTCCTGCTCTCCTCTCGCTGTTTTAAACAGTGAAAACCCTGCTCTCCTCTCGCTGTTTTAAACTGTGAAAAAGCTGCTCTCCTCTCGCTGTTTTAAACTGTGAAATTCCTGCTCTCCTCTCGCTGTTTTAAACTGTGAAATTCCTGTCTCCTCTTGCTGTTTTAAAGTGTGAAAATCCCGATGTCGTCTCGCAGTGTTAAACTGTGAAAATCCCGCTCTCCCCTCGCTATTTTGAACTGTGAAAATCCGGCCCTCTTGTGTTGTTTGAAACAGTGAAAACCCGGCTCTCCACTCGATGTTTTGAACTGTGAAAATGCCGCCTTCCTCTCGCTGCTTTAATCTGTGTAAATCCCGGCCAATCTCTCGTTGTTATAAATTGTGAAAACCGGGCTCTCCTCTCTCTGTTTTAAACTGTGAAAACCCTGCTCCCCTCTCGCTGTTTTAAACAGTGAAAATCGTGCTGTCCTCTCGCTGTTTAAACAGTGAAATTCGTGCTGTCCTCTCGCTGTTTTAAACTGTGAATAGCCGACTATCCTCTCGCTGTTTAAAACTCAGAAAATCCTGGCTCTCCTCTCGCTGTTTTAAACTCTGAAAATCCTGGGTTCCACTCGCTTTCTTAAACTGTGAAAACCCTGCTCGCCTCTCGCTGTTTTAAACTGTGAAATTCCTGCTCTCCTCTCACTGTTTTAAACTGTGAAAACCCTGCTCTCCTCTCGCAGGTTTAAACTGTGAAATTCCTGCTCTCCTCTCGCTGTTTTAAATTGTGAAAAACCTGCTCTCCTCTCGCTGTTTTAAACTGTGAAATTCCTGCTCTCCTCTCGCTGTATTAAATTGTGAAACTCCTGCTCACCTCTTGCTGTTTTAAACTGGGAAAAGCCTGCTCTCCTCTTGCTGTTTAAAACTGTGAAAACCCTGCTCTCCTCTCGCAGTTTTAAACTGTGAAATTCCTGCTCTCCTCTCGCTGTTTAAAACTGTGAAAAATCTGCTTTCCTCTCGCTGTTTTAAACTGTGAAATTCCTGCTCTCCTCTCGCTGTTTTAAACTGTGAAATTCCTGCTCGCCTCTCGCTGTTTAAACTGTGAAAATCCCAGCTCTCCTCTCGCTGTTTTAAACTGTGAAAACCCTGCCTGCCTCTCACTGTTTTAAACTGTGAGAAACCTGCTCACCTCTCGTTGTTTTAAACTGTGAGAAACCTGCTCTCTTCTCGTTGTTTTATACTGTGAAAACCCAGCTCTCCTCTCGCTGTTTTAAACTGTGGAAAACCTCCTCTCCTCTTGCTGTTTTAAACTGTGAAAAACCTGCTCTCCTCTCGCTGTTTTAAACTGTGAAAACCCAGCTCTCCTCTCGCTGTTTTAAACTGTGAAAAACCTGCTCCCCTCTCGCTGTTTTAAACTGTGAAGAACCTGCTCTCCTCTCGCTGTTTTAAACTGTGAAAATCCTGGATCTCCAGTCGATGTTTTTAACTGTGAAAACCCTGTTCTCCTCTTGCTGTTTTAAACTTTGAAAACCCTGCTCCCCCCTTGCTGTTTTAAACTGTGAAAAACCTGCTTTCCTCTCGCTGTTTTAAACTGTGGAAACCCAGCTCTCCTCTCGCTGTTTTAAACTGTGAAAATCCTGCTCTCTTCTCGCTGTTTTAAACTGTAAAAACCCTGCTATCCTCTCGCTGTTTTAAACTCTGAAAATCCCAGCTCACCTCTCGCTGTTTTAAACTGAGAAACTCCTGCTCTCCTCTTGCTGTTTTCAATTCTGAAAAACCTACTCTCCACCGCTGTTTTAAACTGTGAAATTCCTGCTCTCCTCTCGCTGTTTTAAAATGTGAAAAACCTGCTCTCCTCTCGCTGTTTTAAACTGTGAAAAACCTGCTCTCCTCTCGCTGTTTTAAACTGTGAAAAACCTGCTCTCCTCTCGCAGTTTTAAACTGTGAAAATCGTGCTGACCTCTCGCTGTTTTAAACAGTGAATAGCCGACTATCCTCTCGCTGTTTTAAACTGTGAGAACTCAGCTCTCCCCTCGCTGTTTTAAACTGTGAAAATAGTGCAGTCCTCTCGCTGTTTTAAACTGTGAAAATCCTGCTCTCCTCTCGCTGTTTTAAACTGTGAAATTCCTGCTCTCCTCTCGCTGTTTTAAACTAGTGAAATTCCTGCTCTCCTCTCGCAGTTTTAAACTGTGAAAAAACTGCTCTCCTCTCGCTGTTTTAAACTGTGAAATTCCTGCTCCCCTCTTGCTGTTTTAAACTGTGAAAATCCTGGGTCTCCGCACGCTGTTTTAAACTGTGAAAATCGTGCTGACCTCTCGCTGTTTTAAACAGTGAATAGCCGACTATCCTCTCGCTGTTTTAAACTGTGAAAACTCAGCTCTCCTCTCGCTGTTTTAAACTGTGAAAATAGTGCAGTCCTCTCGCTGTTTTAAACTGTGAAAATCCTGCTCTCCTCTCGCTGTTTTAAACTGTGAAATTCCCGCTCTCCTCTCGCTGTTTTAAACTAGTGAAATTCCTGCTCTCCTCTCGCTGTTTTAAATTGTGAAAAAACTGCTCTCCTCTCGCTGTTTTAAACTGTGAAATTCCTGCTCCCCTCTTGCTGTTTTAAACTGTGAAAATCCTGGGTCTCCGCACGCTGTTTTAAACTGTGAAATTCCTGGGTCTCCAGTCGCTGTATTAAACTTTGAAATTCCAGCTCTCCTCTCGCTGTTTTAAACTGTGAAATTCCTGCTCTCCTCTCGCTGTTTTAAACTGTGAAAACCCAGCTCTCCTCTCGCTGTTTTAAAGTGTGAAAAACCTGCTCTCCTCTCGCTGTTTTAAACTGTGAAAACCCTGCTCTCCTCTCGCTGTTTTATACTGTGAAAATCCTGGGTCTCCAGTCGCTGTTTTAAACTTTGAAATTCCTGCTCTCCTCTCGCTGTTTTAAACTGTGAAAATCCTGCGTTCCCCTCGCTGTTTTAAACTGTGAAAAACCTGCTCTCCTCTCGCTGTTTTAAACTGTGAAATTCCTGCTCTCCTCTCGCTGTTTTAAACTGTGAAATACCTGCTCCCCTCTCGTTGTTTTAAACTGTTCAAATCCTGCTCACCACTTTTTGTTTTAAACTGTGGAAAACCTGCTCTCCTCTCGCTGTTTTAAACTGTGAAAACCCTGCTCTCCTCTCGCTGTTTTAAACTGTGAAAACCCTGCTCTCCTCTCACTGTTATAAACTGTGAAATTCCTGCTCTCCTCTCGCTGTTTTAAACAGTGAAAACCCTGCTCTCCTCTCGCTGTTTTAAACTGTGAAAAAGCTGCTCTCCTCTCGCTGTTTTAAACTGTGAAATTCCTGCTCTCCTCTCGCTGTTTTAAACTGTGAAATTCCTGTCTCCTCTTGCTGTTTTAAAGTGTGAAAATCCCGATGTCGTCTCGCAGTGTTAAACTGTGAAAATCCCGCTCTCCCCTCGCTATTTTGAACTGTGAAAATCCGGCCCTCTTGTGTTGTTTGAAACAGTGAAAACCCGGCTCTCCACTCGATGTTTTGAACTGTGAAAATGCCGCCTTCCTCTCGCTGCTTTAATCTGTGTAAATCCCGGCCAATCTCTCGTTGTTATAAATTGTGAAAACCGGGCTCTCCTCTCTCTGTTTTAAACTGTGAAAACCCTGCTCCCCTCTCGCTGTTTTAAACAGTGAAAATCGTGCTGTCCTCTCGCTGTTTAAACAGTGAAATTCGTGCTGTCCTCTCGCTGTTTTAAACTGTGAATAGCCGACTATCCTCTCGCTGTTTAAAACTCAGAAAATCCTGGCTCTCCTCTCGCTGTTTTAAACTCTGAAAATCCTGGGTTCCACTCGCTTTCTTAAACTGTGAAAACCCTGCTCGCCTCTCGCTGTTTTAAACTGTGAAATTCCTGCTCTCCTCTTGCTGTTTTAAACTGTGAAATCCCTGCTCTCCTCTAGCTGTTTAAAACTGTGAAAAACCTACTCTCCTCCCGCTGTTTTAAACTGTGAAAACCCTGCTCTCCTCTCGCTGTTTTAAATTGTGAAACTCCTGCTCACCTCTTGCTGTTTTAAACTGGGAAAACCCTGCTCTCCTCTTGCTGTTTAAATGTGTGAAAACCCTGCTCTCCTCTCGCAGTTTTAAACTGTGAAATTCCTGCTCTCCTCTCGCTGTTTAAAACGGTGAAAAACCTGCTCTCCTCTCGCTGTTTTAAACTGTGAAATTCCTGCTCTCCTCTCGCTGTTTTAAACTGTGAAATTCCTGCTCGCCTCTCGCTGGTTAAAACTGTGAAAATCCCAGCTCTCCTCTCGCTGTTTTAAACTGTGAAAACCCTGCCTGCCTCTCACTGTTTTAAACTGTGATAAACCTGCTCACCTCTCGTTGTTTTAAACTGTGAGAAACCTGCTCACTTCTCGCTGTTTTATACTGTGAAAACCCAGCTGTCCTCTCGCTGTTTTAAACTGTGGAAAACCTCCTCTCCTCTTGCTGTTTTAAACTGTGAAAACCCAGCTCTCCTCTCGCTGTTTTAAACTGTGAAAACCCAGCTCTCCTCTCGCTGTTTTAAACTGTGAAAAACCTGCTCCCCTCTCGCTGTTTTAAACTGTGAAAAACCTGCTCTCCTCTCGCTGTTTTAAACTGTGAAAATCCTGGATCTCCAGTCGTTGTTTTTAACTGTGAAAACACAGCTCTCCTCTCGCTGTTTTAAACTGTGAAAACCCTGCTCCCCTCTTGCTGTTTTAAACTGTGAAAAACCTGCTTTCCTCTCGCGGTTTAAAACTGTGGAAACCCAGCTCTCCTCTCGCTGTTTTAAACTGTGAAAATCCTGCTCTCTTCTCGCTGTTTTAAACTGTAAAAACCCTGCTATCCTCTCGCTGTTTTAAACTCTGAAAATCCCAGCTCACCTCTCGCTGTTTTAAACTGTGAAACTCCTGCTCTCCTCTTGCTGTTTTCAATTCTGAAAAACCGACTCTCCACCGCTGTTTTAAACTGTGAAATTCCTGCTCTCCTCTCGCTGTTTTAAAATGTGAAAAACCTGCTCTCCTCTCGCTGTTTTAAACTGTGAAAAACCTGCTCTCCTCTCGCTGTTTTAAACTGTGAAAAACCTGCTCTCCTCTCGCAGTTTTAAACTGTGAAATTCGTGCTGACCTCTCGCTGTTTTAAACAGTGAATAGCCGACTATCCTCTCGCTGTTTTAAAATGTGAGAACTCAGCTCTCCTCTCGCTGTTTTAAACTGTGAAAATAGTGCAGTCCTCTCGCTGTTTTAAACTGTGAAAATCCTGCTCTCCTCTCGCTGTTTTAAACTGTGAAATTCCTGCTCTGCTCTCGCTGTTTTAAACTAGTGAAATTCCTGCTCTCCACTCGCTGTTTTAAACTGTGAAAAAACTGCTCTCCTCTCGCTGTTTTAAACTGTGAAATTCCTGCTCCCCTCTTGCTGTTTTAAACTGTGAAAATCCTGGGTCTCCGCACGCTGTTTTAAACTGTGAAAATCGTGCTGACCTCTCGCTGTTTTAAACAGTGAATAGCTGACTATCCTCTCGCTGTTTTAAACTGTGAAAACTCAGCTCTCCTCTCGCTGTTTTAAACAGTGAAAATAGTGCAGTCCTCTCGCTGTTTTAAACTGTGAAAATCCTGCTCTCCTCTCGCTGTTTTAAACTGTGAAATTCCTGCTCTCCTCTCGCTGTTTTAAACTAGTGAAATTCCTGCTCTCCTCTCGCTGTTTTAAACTGTGAAAAAAGTGCTCTCCTCTCGTTGTTTTAAACTGTGAAATTCCTGCTCCCCTCTTGCTGTTTTAAATTGTGAAAATCCTGGGTCTCTGCACGCTGTTTTAAACTGTGAAATTCCTGGGTCTCCAGTCGCTATTTTAAACTTTGAAATTCCTGCTCGCCTCTCGCTGTTTTAAACTGTGAAATTCCTGCTCTCCTCTTGATGTTTTAAACTGTGAAAACCCTGCTCTCCTCTAGCTGTTTAAAACTGTGAAAAACCTACTCTCCTCCCGCTGTTTTAAACTGTGAAAACCCTGCTCTCCTCTCGCTGTTTTAAATTGTGAAACTCCTGCTCACTTCTTGCTGTTTTAAACTGGGAAAACCCTGCTCTCCTCTTGCTGTTTAAAACTGTGAAAACCCTGCTCTCCTCTCGCAGTTTTAAACTGGGAAAACCCTGCTCTCCTCTTGCTGTTTAAAACTGTGAAAACCCTGCTCTCCTCTCGCAGTTTTAAACTGTGAAATTCCTGCTCTCCTCTCGCTGTTTAAAACTGTGAAAAATGTGCTCTGCTCTCGCTGTTTTAAACTGTGAAATTCCTGCTCTCCTCTCGCTGTTTTAAACTGTGAAATTCCTGCTCGCCTCTCGCTGTTTAAAACTGTGAAAATCCCAACTCTCCTCTCGCTGTTTTAAACTGTGAAAACCCTGCTCTCCTCTCACTGTTTTAAACTGTGAAAACCCTGCTCTCCTCTCGCTGTTTTAAATTGTGAAAAACCTGCTCTCCTCTCGCTGTTGTAAACTGTGAAAATCCTACGTTCCCCTCGCTGTTTTAAACTGTGAAAAACCTGCTCTCCTCTCGCTGTTTTAAACAGTGAAAACCCTGCTCTCCTCTCGCTGTTTTCAACTGTGCAATTCCTGCTCTCCTCTCGCTGTTTTAAACTGTGAAATACCTGCTCCCCTCTCGCTGTTTTAAACTGTTTAAATCCTGCTCACCACTCATTGTTTTAAACTGTGGAAAACCTGCTCTCCTCTCGCTGTTTTAAACTGTGAAAACCCTGCTCTCCTCTCGCTGTTTTAAACTGTGAAAACCCTGCTCTCCTCTCACTGTTATAAACTGTGAAATTCCTGCTCTCCTCTCGCTGTTTTAAACTGTGAAAAAGCTGCTCTCCTCTCGCTGTTTTAAACTGTGAAATTCCTGCTCTCCTCACGCTGTTTTAAACTGTGAAATTCCTGTTTCCTCTCGGTTTTTTAAAGTGTGAAAATCCCGATGTCGTCTCGCAGTGTTAAACTGTGAAAATCCCGCTCTCCCCTCGCTATTTTGAACTGTGAAAATCCGGCCCTCTTGTGTTGTTTGAAACAGTGAAAACCCGGCTCTCCACTCGATGTTTTGAACTGTGAAAATGCCGCCTTCCTCTCGCTGCTTTAATCTGTGTAAATCCCGGCCAATCTCACGTTGTTATAAATTGTGAAACCGGGCTCTCCTCTCTCTGTTTTAAACTGTGAAAACCCTGCTCCCCTCTCGCTGTTTTAAACAGTGAAAATCGTGCTGTCCTCTCGCTGTTTTAAACAGTGAAATTTGTGCTGTCCTCTCGCTGTTTTAAACTGTGAATAGCCGACTATCCTCTCGCTGTTTAAAACTCAGAAAATCCTGGCTCTCCTCTCGCTGTTTTAAACTCTGAAAATCCTGGGTTGCACTCGCTTTCTTAAACTGTGAAAACCCTGCTCGCCTCTCGCTGTTTTAAACTGTGAAATTCCTGCTCTCCTCTTGCTGTTTTAAACTGTGAAAACCCTGCTCTCCTCTAGCTGTTTAAAACTGTGAAAAACCTACTCTCCTCCCGCTGTTTTAAACTGTGAAAACCCTGCTCTCCTCTCGCTGTTTTAAACTGTGAAACTCCTGCTCACCTCTTGCTGTTTTAAACTGGGAAAAGCCTGCTCTCCTCTTGCTGTTTAAAACTGTGAAAACCCTGCTCTCCTCTCGCAGTTTTCAACTGTGAAATTCCTGCTCTCCTCTCGCTGTTTAAAACTGTGAAAAATCTGCTCTCCTCTCGCTGTTTTAAACTGTGAAATTCCAGCTCTCCTCTCGCTGTTTTAAACTGTGAAATTCCTGCTCGCCTCTCGCTGTTCAAAACTGTGAAAATCCCAGCTCTCCTCTCGCTGTTTTAAACTGTGAAAACCCTGCCTGCCTCTCACTGTTTTAAAGTGTGAGAAACCTGCTCACCTCTCGTTGTTTTAAACTGTGAGAAACCTGCTCTCTGCTCGCTGTTTTATACTGTGAAAACCCAGCTGTCCTCTCGCTGTTTTAAACTGTGGAAAACCTCCTCTCCTCTTGCTGTTTTAAACTGTGAAAAACCTGCTCTCCTCTCGCTGTTTTAAACTGTGAAAAGCCAGCTCTCCTCTCGCTGTTTTAAACTGTGAAAAACCTGCTCCCCTCTCGCTGTTTTAAACTGTGAAAATCCTGGATCTCCAGTCGCTGTTTTTAACTGTGAAAACCCTGCTCTCCTCTCGCTGTTTTAAACTGTGAAAACCCTGCTCCCCTCTTGCTGTTTTAAAATGTGAAAAACCTGCTTTCCTCTAGCTGTTTTAAACTGTGGAAACCCAGCTCTCCTCTCGCTGTTTTAAACTGTGAAAATCCTGCTCTCTTCTCGCTGTTTTAATCTGTAAAAACCCTGCTATCCTCTCGCTGTTTTAAACTGAGAAAATCCCAGCTCACCTCTCGCTGTTTTAAACTGTGAAACTCCTGCTCTCCTCTTGCTGTTTTCAATTCTGAAAAACCTACTCTCCACCGCTGTTTTAAACTGTGAAATTCCTGCTCTCCTCTCGCTGTTTTAAAATGTGAAAAATCTGCTCTCCTCTCGCTGTTTTAAACTGTGAAAAACCTGCTCTCCTCTCGCAGTTTTAAACTGTGAAAATCGTGCTGACCTCTCGCTGTTTTAAACAGTGAATAGCCGACTATCCTCTCGCTGTTTTAAACTGTGAAAACTCAGCTCTCCTCTCGCTGTTTTAAACTGTGAAAATAGTGCAGTCCTCTCGCTGTTTTAAACTGTGAAAATCCTGCTCTCCGCTCGCTGTTTTAAACTGTGAAATTCCTGCTCTCCTCTCGCTGTTTTAAACTAGTGAAATTCCTGCTCTCCTCTCGCTGTTTTAAACTGTGAAAAAACTACTCTCCTCTCGCAGTTTTAAACTGTGAAATTCCTGCTCCCCTCTTGCTGTTTTAAACTGTGAAAATCCTGGGTCTCCGCACGCTGTTTTAAACTGTGAAATTCCTGCTCTCCTCTTGCTGTTTTAAACTGTGAAAACCCTGCTCTCCTCTAGCTGTTTAAAACTGTGAAAAACCTACTCTCCTCCCGCTGTTTTAAACTGTGAAATTCCTGCTCTCCTCTCGCTGTTTTAAATTGTGAAAATCTGGCTCTCCTCTCGCTGTTTAAAACTGTGAAAAAAGTGCTCTCCTCTCGTTGTTTTAAACTGTGAAATTCCTGCTCCCCTCTTGCTGTTTTAAATTGTGAAAATCCTGGGTCTCTGCACGCTGTTTTAAACTGTGAAATTCCTGGGTCTCCAGTCGCTATTTTAAACTTTGAAATTCCTGCTCGCCTCTCGCTGTTTTAAACTGTGAAATTCCTGCTCTCCTCTTGATGTTTTAAACTGTGAAAACCCTGCTCTCCTCTAGCTGTTTAAAACTGTGAAAAACCTACTCTCCTCCCGCTGTTTTAAACTGTGAAAACCCTGCTCTCCTCTCGCTGTTTTAAATTGTGAAACTCCTGCTCACTTCTTGCTGTTTTAAACTGGGAAAACCCTGCTCTCCTCTTGCTGTTTAAAACTGTGAAAACCCTGCTCTCCTCTCGCAGTTTTAAACTGGGAAAACCCTGCTCTCCTCTTGCTGTTTAAAACTGTGAAAACCCTGCTCTCCTCTCGCAGTTTTAAACTGTGAAATTCCTGCTCTCCTCTCGCTGTTTAAAACTGTGAAAAATGTGCTCTGCTCTCGCTGTTTTAAACTGTGAAATTCCTGCTCTCCTCTCGCTGTTTTAAACTGTGAAATTCCTGCTCGCCTCTCGCTGTTTAAAACTGTGAAAATCCCAACTCTCCTCTCGCTGTTTTAAACTGTGAAAACCCTGCTCTCCTCTCACTGTTTTAAACTGTGAAAACCCTGCTCTCCTCTCGCTGTTTTAAATTGTGAAAAACCTGCTCTCCTCTCGCTGTTGTAAACTGTGAAAATCCTACGTTCCCCTCGCTGTTTTAAACTGTGAAAAACCTGCTCTCCTCTCGCTGTTTTAAACAGTGAAAACCCTGCTCTCCTCTCGCTGTTTTCAACTGTGCAATTCCTGCTCTCCTCTCGCTGTTTTAAACTGTGAAATACCTGCTCCCCTCTCGCTGTTTTAAACTGTTTAAATCCTGCTCACCACTCATTGTTTTAAACTGTGGAAAACCTGCTCTCCTCTCGCTGTTTTAAACTGTGAAAACCCTGCTCTCCTCTCGCTGTTTTAAACTGTGAAAACCCTGCTCTCCTCTCACTGTTATAAACTGTGAAATTCCTGCTCTCCTCTCGCTGTTTTAAACTGTGAAAAAGCTGCTCTCCTCTCGCTGTTTTAAACTGTGAAATTCCTGCTCTCCTCACGCTGTTTTAAACTGTGAAATTCCTGTTTCCTCTCGGTTTTTTAAAGTGTGAAAATCCCGATGTCGTCTCGCAGTGTTAAACTGTGAAAATCCCGCTCTCCCCTCGCTATTTTGAACTGTGAAAATCCGGCCCTCTTGTGTTGTTTGAAACAGTGAAAACCCGGCTCTCCACTCGATGTTTTGAACTGTGAAAATGCCGCCTTCCTCTCGCTGCTTTAATCTGTGTAAATCCCGGCCAATCTCACGTTGTTATAAATTGTGAAACCGGGCTCTCCTCTCTCTGTTTTAAACTGTGAAAACCCTGCTCCCCTCTCGCTGTTTTAAACAGTGAAAATCGTGCTGTCCTCTCGCTGTTTTAAACAGTGAAATTTGTGCTGTCCTCTCGCTGTTTTAAACTGTGAATAGCCGACTATCCTCTCGCTGTTTAAAACTCAGAAAATCCTGGCTCTCCTCTCGCTGTTTTAAACTCTGAAAATCCTGGGTTGCACTCGCTTTCTTAAACTGTGAAAACCCTGCTCGCCTCTCGCTGTTTTAAACTGTGAAATTCCTGCTCTCCTCTTGCTGTTTTAAACTGTGAAAACCCTGCTCTCCTCTAGCTGTTTAAAACTGTGAAAAACCTACTCTCCTCCCGCTGTTTTAAACTGTGAAAACCCTGCTCTCCTCTCGCTGTTTTAAACTGTGAAACTCCTGCTCACCTCTTGCTGTTTTAAACTGGGAAAAGCCTGCTCTCCTCTTGCTGTTTAAAACTGTGAAAACCCTGCTCTCCTCTCGCAGTTTTCAACTGTGAAATTCCTGCTCTCCTCTCGCTGTTTAAAACTGTGAAAAATCTGCTCTCCTCTCGCTGTTTTAAACTGTGAAATTCCAGCTCTCCTCTCGCTGTTTTAAACTGTGAAATTCCTGCTCGCCTCTCGCTGTTCAAAACTGTGAAAATCCCAGCTCTCCTCTCGCTGTTTTAAACTGTGAAAACCCTGCCTGCCTCTCACTGTTTTAAAGTGTGAGAAACCTGCTCACCTCTCGTTGTTTTAAACTGTGAGAAACCTGCTCTCTGCTCGCTGTTTTATACTGTGAAAACCCAGCTGTCCTCTCGCTGTTTTAAACTGTGGAAAACCTCCTCTCCTCTTGCTGTTTTAAACTGTGAAAAACCTGCTCTCCTCTCGCTGTTTTAAACTGTGAAAAGCCAGCTCTCCTCTCGCTGTTTTAAACTGTGAAAAACCTGCTCCCCTCTCGCTGTTTTAAACTGTGAAAATCCTGGATCTCCAGTCGCTGTTTTTAACTGTGAAAACCCTGCTCTCCTCTCGCTGTTTTAAACTGTGAAAACCCTGCTCCCCTCTTGCTGTTTTAAAATGTGAAAAACCTGCTTTCCTCTAGCTGTTTTAAACTGTGGAAACCCAGCTCTCCTCTCGCTGTTTTAAACTGTGAAAATCCTGCTCTCTTCTCGCTGTTTTAAACTGTAAAAACCCTGCTATCCTCTCGCTGTTTTAAACTCTGAAAATCCCAGCTCACCTCTCGCTGTTTTAAACTGTGAAACTCCTGCTCTCCTCTTGCTGTTTTCAATTCTGAAAAACCTACTCTCCACCGCTGTTTTAAACTGTGAAATTCCTGCTCTCCTCTCGCTGTTTTAAAATGTGAAAAATCTGCTCTCCTCTCGCTGTTTTAAACTGTGAAAAACCTGCTCTCCTCTCGCAGTTTTAAACTGTGAAAATCGTGCTGACCTCTCGCTGTTTTAAACAGTGAATAGCCGACTATCCTCTCGCTGTTTTAAACTGTGAAAACTCAGCTCTCCTCTCGCTGTTTTAAACTGTGAAAATAGTGCAGTCCTCTCGCTGTTTTAAACTGTGAAAATCCTGCTCTCCGCTCGCTGTTTTAAACTGTGAAATTCCTGCTCTCCTCTCGCTGTTTTAAACTAGTGAAATTCCTGCTCTCCTCTCGCTGTTTTAAACTGTGAAAAAACTACTCTCCTCTCGCAGTTTTAAACTGTGAAATTCCTGCTCCCCTCTTGCTGTTTTAAACTGTGAAAATCCTGGGTCTCCGCACGCTGTTTTAAACTGTGAAATTCCTGCTCTCCTCTTGCTGTTTTAAACTGTGAAAACCCTGCTCTCCTCTAGCTGTTTAAAACTGTGAAAAACCTACTCTCCTCCCGCTGTTTTAAACTGTGAAATTCCTGCTCTCCTCTCGCTGTTTTAAATTGTGAAAATCTGGCTCTCCTCTCGCTGTTTAAAACTCTGATAATCCTGGGTCTCCTATCGCTGTTTAAAACTGTGAAATCCCTGCTCACTTCTTGCTGTTTTAAACTGTGAAAAACCTGCCCTGCTCTCGTTGTTTTAAACTGTGAAAACACAGCTCACCTCTCGCTATTTTAACTGCGAAAACCCTGCTCTCCTCTCGCTGTTTTAAACTGTGAAAATTCTAGCTCAACCTCTCGCTGTTTTAAACTGTGAAAAACCTGCTCTCCTCTCGCTGTTTAAAACTGTGAAAAACCAGCTCTCCTCTCGCTGTTTTAAACTGTGAAAAACCTGCTCTCCTCTCGCTGTTTTAAACTGTGAAAATCCTGGCTCCTCTCGCTGTTTAAAATTCTGAAAGTCGTGCTCACCTCTCGCTGTTTTAAACTGTGAAAAACCTGCTCGGCATTCGCTGTTTCAAATTGTGAAAAACCTGCTCTCCTCTCGCTGTTTTAAACTGTGAAAAACCTGCTCTCCTCTCACTGTTTTAAACTGTGAAAACCCTGCTCTCCTCTCGCTGTTTTAAACTGTGAAAACCCTGCTCTCCTCTCGCTGTTTTAAACTTTGAAAACCCAGGTCTCCTCTCGCTGTTTTAAACTGTGAAATTCGTGCTCTCCTCTCACTGTTTTAAACAGTGAAAACCCTGCCTTCCCCTCGCAGTTTTAAACTGTGAAATTCCTGCTCTCCTCTCGCTGTTTTAAATTGTGAAAAATATGATCTCCTCTCGCTGTTTTAAACTGTGAAATTCCTGCTCTCCTCTCGCTGTATTAAATTGTGAAAATCCTGCTCACCTCTTGCTGTTTTAAACTGTGAAAACCCTGCTCTCCTCTTGCTGTTTAAAACTGTGAAAACCCTGCTCTCCTCTCACAGTTTTAAACTGTGAAATTCCTGCTCTCCTCTCGCTGTTTTAAACTGTGAAAACCCTGCTCTCCTCTCACTGTTTTAAACTGTGAAATTCCTGCTCTCCTCTCGCTGTTTTAAAGTGTGAAAAAACTGCTCTCCTCTCGCTGTTTTAAACAGTGAAAACCCTGCCTTCCTCTCGCTGTTTTCAACTGTGAAATTCCTGCTCTCCACTCGCTATTTTAAACTGAAAATCCTGGTCCCCTCTCGCTGTTTTAAACTGTGAAATTCCTGCTCTCTTCTCGCTGTTTAAAACTGTGAAATTCCTGCTCTCCACTCGCTATTTTAAACTGTGAAAATCCTGGTCCCCTCTCGCTGTTTTAAAGTGTGATAATCCCAATGTCCTCTCGCTGTGTTAAACTGTGAAAATCCCGCTCTCCCCTCTCGATTTTGAACTGTGAAAATCCGGCCCTGTTGTGTTGTTTGAAAGAGTGAAAACCTGGCTCTCCACTCGCTGTTTTGAAATGTGAAAATGCTGCATTCCTCTCGCTGTTTTATTCTGTGAAAATCCCGGCCCATCTCTCGTTGTTATAAATTGTGAAAACCTGGCTCTCCTCTCTATGTTTTAAACTATGAAATTCGTGCTGTCCTCTTGCTGTTTTAAACAGTGAAAATCGTGCTGACCTCTCGCTGTTTTAAACAGTGAAAGCCCTGCTCTCCTCTCGCTGTTTTATACTGTGAAAACCAGGCTCTCCTCTCGCTGTTTTAAACTGTGAAAAACCTGCTCACCTCTCGGTGTTTTAAACTTTTAAATCCTGCTCACCACTCGTTTTAAACTGTGGAAAACCTGCTCTCCTCTCGCTGTTTTAAACAGTGAAAACCCTGCCTTCCTCTCACTGTTTTAAACTGTGAAATTCTTGCCCTCCACTCGCTATTTTAAACTGTGAAAATCCTGGTCCCCTCTTGCTGTTTCAAACTGTGAAATTCCTGCTCTCCTCTCGCTGTTTTAATCTGTGAAATTCCTGTCTCCTCTTGCTGTTTTAAAGTGTGAAAATCCCGATGTCGTCTCGCAGTGTTAAACTGTGAAAATCCCGCTCTCCCCTCGCTATTTTGAACTGTGAAAATCCGGCCCTATTGTGTTTTTTGAAACAGTGAAAACCCGGCTCTCCACTCGATGTTTTGAACTGTGAAAATGCCGCCTTCCTCTCGCTGCTTTAATCTGTGTAAATCCCGGCCTATCTATCGTTGTTATAAATTGTGAAAACCGGGCTCTCCTCTCTCTGTTTTAAACTGTGAAAAACCTGCTCTCCTCTCGCTGTTTTAAACTGTGAAAATCCTGGCTCCTCTCGCTGTTTAAAATTCTGAAAGTCGTGCTCACCTCTCGCTGTTTTAAACTGTGAAAAACCTGCTCGGCATTCGCTGTTTCAAATTGTGAAAAACCTGCTCTCCTCTCGCTGTTTTAAACTGTGAAAAACCTGCTCTCCTCTCACTGTTTTAAACTGTGAAAACCCTGCTCTCCTCTCGCTGTTTTAAACTGTGAAAACCCTGCTCTCCTCTCGCTGTTTTAAACTTTGAAAACCCAGGTCTCCTCTCGCTGTTTTAAACTGTGAAATTCGTGCTCTCCTCTCACTGTTTTAAACAGTGAAAACCCTGCCTTCCCCTCGCAGTTTTAAACTGTGAAATTCCTGCTCTCCTCTCGCTGTTTTAAATTGCGAAAAATATGATCTCCTCTCGCTGTTTTAAACTGTGAAATTCCTGCTCTCCTCTCGCTGTATTAAATTGTGAAAATCCTGCTCACCTCTTGCTGTTTTAAACTGTGAAAACCCTGCTCTCCTCTTGCTGTTTAAAACTGTGAAAACCCTGCTCTCCTCTCACAGTTTTAAACTGTGAAATTCCTGCTCTCCTCTCGCTGTTTTAAACTGTGAAAACCCTGCTCTCCTCTCACTGTTTTAAACTGTGAAATTCCTGCTCTCCTCTCGCTGTTTTAAACAGTGAAAACCCTGCTCCCCTCTCGCTGTTTTAAACTGTGAAAAAGCTGCTCTCCTCTCGCTGTTTTAAACTGTGAAATTCCTGCTCTCCTCTCGCTGTTTTAAAGTGTGAAAAAACTGCTCTCCTCTCGCTGTTTTAAACAGTGAAAACCCTGCCTTCCTCTCGCTGTTTTCAACTGTGAAATTCCTGCTCTCCACTCGCTATTTTAAACTGAAAATCCTGGTCCCCTCTCGCTGTTTTAAACTGTGAAATTCCTGCTCTCTTCTCGCTGTTTAAAACTGTGAAATTCCTGCTCTCCACTCGCTATTTTAAACTGTGAAAATCCTGGTCCCCTCTCGCTGTTTTAAAGTGTGATAATCCCAATGTCCTCTCGCTGTGTTAAACTGTGAAAATCCCGCTCTCCCCTCTCGATTTTGAACTGTGAAAATCCGGCCCTGTTGTGTTGTTTGAAAGAGTGAAAACCTGGCTCTCCACTCGCTGTTTAGAAATGTGAAAATGCTGCATTCCTCTCGCTGTTTTATTCTGTGAAAATCCCGGCCCATCTCTCGTTGTTATAAATTGTGAAAACCTGGCTCTCCTCTCTATGTTTTAAACTATGAAATTCGTGCTGTCCTCTTGCTGTTTTAAACAGTGAAAATCGTGCTGACCTCTCGCTGTTTTAAACAGTGAAAGCCCTGCTCTCCTCTCGCTGTTTTATACTGTGAAAACCAGGCTCTCCTCTCGCTGTTTTAAACTGTGAAAAACCTGCTCACCTCTCGGTGTTTTAAACTTTTAAATCCTGCTCACCACTCGTTTTAAACTGTGGAAAACCTGCTCTCCTCTCGCTGTTTTAAACAGTGAAAACCCTGCCTTCCTCTCACTGTTTTAAACTGTGAAATTCTTGCCCTCCACTCGCTATTTTAAACTGTGAAAATCCTGGTCCCCTCTTGCTGTTTCAAACTGTGAAATTCCTGCTCTCCTCTCGCTGTTTTAATCTGTGAAATTCCTGTCTCCTCTTGCTGTTTTAAAGTGTGAAAATCCCGATGTCGTCTCGCAGTGTTAAACTGTGAAAATCCCGCTCTCCCCTCGCTATTTTGAACTGTGAAAATCCGGCCCTATTGTGTTTTTTGAAACAGTGAAAACCCGGCTCTCCACTCGATGTTTTGAACTGTGAAAATGCCGCCTTCCTCTCGCTGCTTTAATCTGTGTAAATCCCGGCCTATCTATCGTTGTTATAAATTGTGAAAACCGGGCTCGCCTCTCTCTGTTTTAAACTGTGAAAACCCTGCTCCCCTCTCGCTGTTTTAAACAGTGAAAATCGTGCTGTCCTCTCGCTTTTTTAAACAGTGAAATTCGTGCTGTCCTCTCGCTGTTTTAAACTGTGAATAGCCGACAATCCTCTCGCTGTTTAAAACTCAGAAAATCCTGGCTCTCCTCTCGCTGTTTTAAACTCTGAAAATCCAGGGTTCCACTCGCTTTTTTAAACTGTGAAAACCCTGCTCGCTTCTCGCTGTTTTAAACTGTGAAATTCCTGCTCTCCTCTTGCTGTTTTAAGCTGTGAAAACCCTGCTCTCCTCTAGCTGTTTAAAACTGTGAAAAACCTACTCTCCTCCCGCTGTTTTAAACTGTGAAATTCCTGCTCTCCTCTCGCTGTTTTAAATTGTGAAAATCTGGCTCTCCTCTCGCTGTTTAAAACTCTGATAATCCTGGGTCTCCTATCGCTGTTTAAAACTGTGAAATCCCTGCTCACTTCTTGCTGTATTAAACTGTGAAAAAGCTGCTCTGCTCTCGCTGTTTTAAACTGTGAAAACACAGCTCACCTCTCGCTATTTTAACTGCGAAATACCTGCTCTCCTCTCGCTGTTTTAAACTGTGAAAATCCCAGCTCAACCTCTCGCTGTTTTAAACTGTGAAAAACCAGCTCTCCTCTCGCTGTTTTAAACTGTGAAAAACCAGCTCTCCTCTCGCTGTTTTAAACTGTGAAAAACCTGCTCTCCTCTCGCTGTTTTAAACTGTGAAATTCCTGCTCTCCTCTCGCTGTTTTAAACTGTGAAATTCCTGCTCGCCTCTCGCTGTTTTAAACTGTGAAAATCCCAGCTCTCCTCTCGCTGTTTTAAACTGTGAAAACCCTGCCTGCCTCTCACTGTTTTAAACTGTGAGAAACCTGCTCACCTCTCGTTGTTTTAAACTGGGAGAAACCTGCTCACTTCTCGCTGTTTTATAATGTGAAAACCCAGCTGTCCTCTCGCTGTTTTAATGTGTGGAAAACCTCCTCTCCTCTAGCTGTTTTAAACAGTGAAAAACCTGCTCTCCTCTCACTGTTTTTAACTGTGAAAACCCAGCTCTCCTCTCGCTGTTTTAAACTGTGAAAAACCTGCTCCCCTCTCGCTGTTTTTAACTGTGAAAACCCTGCTCTCCTCTCGCTATTTTAAACTGTGAAAAACCTGCTCCCCTCTTGCTGTTTTAAACTGTGAAAAACCTGCTTTCCTCTCGCTGTTTTAAACTGTGGAAACCCAGCTCTCCTCTCGCTATTTAAAACTGTGAAAATCCTGCTCTCTTCTCGCTGTTTTAAACTGTAAAAACCCTGCTATCCTCTCGCTGTTTTAAACTCTGAAAATCCCAGCTCATCTCTCGCTGTTTTAAACTGTGAAACTCCTGCTCTCCTCTTGCTGTTTTCAATTCTGAAAAACCTACTCTCCACCGCTGTTTTAAACTGTGAAATTCCTGCTCTCCTCTCGCTGTTTTAAAATGTGAAATTCCTGCTCTCCACTCGCTATTTTAAACTGTGAAAATCCTGGTCCCCTCTCGCTGTTTTAAAGTGTGATAATCCCAATGTCCTCTCGCTGTGTTAAACTGTGAAAATCCCGCTCTCCCCTCTCTATTTTGAACTGTGAAAATCCGGCCCTGTTGTGTTGTTTGAAAGAGTGAAAACCTGGCTCTCCACTCGCTGTTTTGAAATGTGAAAATGCTGCATTCCTCTCGCTGTTTTATTCTGTGAAAATCCCGGCCCATCTCTCGTTGTTATAAATTGTGAAAACCTGGCTCTCCTCTCTATGTTTTAAACTATGAAATTCGTGCTGTCCTCTTGCTGTTTTAAACAGTGAAAATCGTGCTGACCTCTCGCTGTTTTAAACAGTGAAAGCCCTGCTCTCCTCTCGCTGTTTTATACTGTGAAAACCAGGCTCTCCTCTCGCTGTTTTAAACTGTGAAAAACCTGCTCACCTCTCGGTGTTTTAAACTTTTAAATCCTGCTCACCACTCGTTTTAAACTGTGGAAACCCTGCTCTCCTCTCGCTGTTTTAAACAGTGAAAACCCTGCCTTCCTCTCACTGTTTTAAACTGTGAAATTCTTGCCCTCCACTCGCTATTTTAAACTGTGAAAATCCTGGTCCCCTCTTGCTGTTTCAAACTGTGAAATTCCTGCTCTCCTCTCGCTGTTTTAATCTGTGAAATTCCTGTCTCCTCTTGCTGTTTTAAAGTGTGAAAATCCCGATGTCGTCTCGCAGTGTTAAACTGTGAAAATCCCGCTCTCCCCTCGCTATTTTGAACTGTGAAAATCCGGCCCTATTGTGTTTTTTGAAACAGTGAAAACCCGGCTCTCCACTCGATGTTTTGAACTGTGAAAATGCCGCCTTCCTCTCGCTGCTTTAATCTGTGTAAATCCCGGCCTATCTATCGTTGTTATAAATTGTGAAAACCGGGCTCTCCTCTCTCTGTTTTAAACTGTGAAAACCCTGCTCCCCTCTCGCTGTTTTAAACAGTGAAAATCGTGCTGTCCTCTCGCTTTTTTAAACAGTGAAATTCGTGCTGTCCTCTCGCTGTTTTAAACTGTGAATAGCTGACTATCCTCTCGCTGTTTAAAACTCAGAAAATCCTGGCTCTCCTCTCGCTGTTTTAAACTCTGAAAATCCTGGGTTCCACTCGCTTTTTTAAACTGTGAAAACCCTGCTCGCTTCTCGCTGTTTTAAACTGTGAAATTCCTGCTCTCCTCTTGCTGTTTTAAGCTGTGAAAACCCTGCTCTCCTCTAGCTGTTTAAAACTGTGAAAAACCTACTCTCCTCCCGCTGTTTTAAACTGTGAAATTCCTGCTCTCCTCTCGCTGTTTTAAATTGTGAAAATCTGGCTCTCCTCTCGCTGTTTAAAACTCTGATAATCCTGGGTCTCCTATCGCTGTTTAAAACTGTGAAATCCCTGCTCACTTCTTGCTGTATTAAACTGTGAAAAAGCTGCTCTGCTCTCGCTGTTTTAAACTGTGAAAACACAGCTCACCTCTCGCTATTTTAACTGCGAAATACCTGCTCTCCTCTCGCTGTTTTAAACTGTGAAAATCCCAGCTCAACCTCTCGCTGTTTTAAACTGTGAAAAACCAGCTCTCCTCTCGCTGTTTTAAACTGTGAAAAACCAGCTCTCCTCTCGCTGTTTTAAACTGTGAAAAACCTGCTCTCCTCTCGCTGTTTTAAACTGTGAAATTCCTGCTCTCCTCTCGCTGTTTTAAACTGTGAAATTCCTGCTCGCCTCTCGCTGTTTTAAACTGTGAAAATCCCAGCTCTCCTCTCGCTGTTTTAAACTGTGAAAACCCTGCCTGCCTCTCACTGTTTTAAACTGTGAGAAACCTGCTCACCTCTCGTTGTTTTAAACTGGGAGAAACCTGCTCACTTCTCGCTGTTTTATAATGTGAAAACCCAGCTGTCCTCTCGCTGTTTTAATGTGTGGAAAACCTCCTCTCCTCTAGCTGTTTTAAACAGTGAAAAACCTGCTCTCCTCTCACTGTTTTTAACTGTGAAAACCCAGCTCTCCTCTCGCTGTTTTAAACTGTGAAAAACCTGCTCCCCTCTCGCTGTTTTTAACTGTGAAAACCCTGCTCTCCTCTCGCTATTTTAAACTGTGAAAAACCTGCTCCCCTCTTGCTGTTTTAAACTGTGAAAAACCTGCTTTCCTCTCGCTGTTTTAAACTGTGGAAACCCAGCTCTCCTCTCGCTATTTAAAACTGTGAAAATCCTGCTCTCTTCTCGCTGTTTTAAACTGTAAAAACCCTGCTATCCTCTCGCTGTTTTAAACTCTGAAAATCCCAGCTCACCTCTCGCTGTTTTAAACTGTGAAACTCCTGCTCTCCTCTTGCTGTTTTCAATTCTGAAAAACCTACTCTCCACCGCTGTTTTAAACTGTGAAATTCCTGCTCTCCTCTCGCTGTTTTAAAATGTGAAAAACCTGCTCTCCACTCGCTGTTTTAAACTGTGAAAAACCTGCTCTCCTCTCGCTGTTTTAAACTGTGAAAAACCTGCTCTCCTCTCGGAGTTTTAAACTGTGAAAATCGTGCTGACCTCTCGCTGTTTTAAACAGTGAATAGCCGACTATCCTCTCGCTGTTTTAAACGGTGAAAACTCAGCTCTCCTCTCGCTGTTTTAAACTGTGAAATTCCTGCTCTCCTCTCGCTGTTTTAAACTAGTGAAATTCCTGCTTTCCTCTCGCTGTTTTAAACTGTGAAAAAACTGCTCTCCTCTCGCTGTTTTAAACTGTGAAATTCCTGCTCCCCTCTTGCTGTTTTAAACTGTGAAAATCCTGGGGTCTCCGCACGCTGTTTTAAACTGTGAAAATCGTGCTGACCTCTCGCTGTTTTAAACAGTGAATAGCCGACTATCCTCTCGCTGTTTTAAACTTGAAAACTCAGCTCTCCTCTCGCTGTTTTAAACTGTGAAAATAGTGCAGTCCTCTCGCTGTTTTAAACTGTGAAAATCCTGCTCTCCTCTCGCTGTTTTAAACTGTGAAATTCCAGCTCTCTTCTCGCTGTTTTAAACTAGTGAAATTCCTGCTCTCCTCTCGCTGTTTTAAACTGTGAAAAAACTGCTCTCCTTTCGCTGTTTTAAACTGTGAAAACACAGCTCTCCTCTCGCTGTTTTAAACTGTGAAAAACCTGCTCCCCTCTCGCTGTTTTAAACTGTGAAAAACCTGCTCTCCTCTCGCTGTTTTAAATTGTGAAATTCCTGGATCTCCAGTCGTTGTTTTAAACTGTGAAAACCCTGCTCTCCTCTCGATGTTTTAAACTGCGAAAACCCTGCTCTCCTCTCACTGTTTTAAACTGTGAAAACCCAGCTCTCCTCTCGCTGTTTTAAATTGTGAAAACCCAGCTCTCCTCTCGCTGTTTTAAACTGTGAAAAACCTGCTCCCCTCTCGCTGTTTTAAACTGTGAAAATCCTGGGTCTCCAGTCGCTGTTTTTAAATGTGAAAACGCTGCTCTCCTCTCGCTGTTTTAAACTGTGAAAACCCTGCTCCCCTCTTGCTGTTTTATGCTGTGAAAAACCGGCTTTCCTCTCGCTGTTTTAAACTGTGGAAACCCAGCTCTCCTCTCGCTGTTTTAAACTGTGAAAATCCTGCTCTCTTCTCGCTGTTTTAAACTGAAAAAACCCTGCTATCCTCTCGCTGTTTTAAACTCTGAAAATCCCAGCTCACCTCTCGGTGTTTTAAACTGTGAAACTTCTGCTCTCCTCTTGCTGTTTTCAATTCTGAAAAACCTACTCTCCACCGCTGTTTTAAACTGTGAAATTCCAGCTCTCCTCTCGCTGTTTTAAAATGTGAAAAATCTGCTCTCCTCTCGCTGTTTTAAACTGTGAAAAACCTGCTCTCCTCTCGCTGTTTTAAACTGTGAAAAACCTGCTCTCCTCTAGCTGTTTTAAACTGTGAAAAACCTGCTCTCCTCTCGCAGTTTTAAACTGTGAAAAACCTGCTCTCCTCTAGCTGTTTTAAACTGTGAAAAACCTGCTCTCCTCTCGCTGTTTTAAACTGTGAAAAACCTGCTCTCCTCTCGCAGTTTTAAACTGTGAAAATCGTGCTGACCTCTCGCTGTTTTAAACAGTGAATAGCCGACTATCATCTCGCTGTTTTAAACTGTGAAAACTCAGCTCTCCTCTCGCTGTTTTAAACTGTGAAAATAGTGCAGTCCTCTCGCTGTTTTAAACTGTGAAAATCCTGCTCTCCTCTCGCTGTTTTAAACTGTGAAATTCCTGCTCTCCTCTCGCTGTTTTAAACTAGTGAAATTCCTGCTTTCCTCTCGCTGTTTTAAACTGTGAAAAAACTGCTCTCCTCTCGCTGTTTTAAACTGTGAAATTCCTGCTCCCCTCTTGCTGTTTTAAACTGTGAAAATCCTGGGTCTCCGCATGCTGTTTTAAACTGTGAAAATCGTGCTGACCTCTCGCTGTTTTAAACAGTGAATAGCCGACTATCCTCTCGCTGTTTTAAACTGTGAAAACTCAGCTCTCCTCTCGCTGTTTTAAACTGTGAAAATAGTGCAGTCCTCTCGCTGTTTTAAACTGTGAAAATCCTGCTCTCCTCTCGCTGTTTTAAAATGTGAAATTCCAGCTCTCTTCTCGCTGTTTTAAACTAGTGAAATTCCTGCTCTCCTCTCGCTGTTTTAAACTGTGAAAAAACTGCTCTCCTTTCGCTGTTTTAAACTGTGAAATTCCTGCTCCCCTCTTGCTGTTTTAAACTGTGAAAATCTTGGGTCTCGGCACGCTGTTTTAAACTGTGAAATTCCTGGGACTCCAGTCGCTGTTTTAAACTTTGAAATTCCTGCTCTCCTCTCGCTGTTTTAAACTGTGAAATTACTGCTCTCCTCTCACTGTTTTAAACTGTGAAAACCCAGCTCTCCTCTCGCTTTTTTAAACTGTGAAATTCCTGCTCTCCTCTCGCTGTTTTAAACTGTGAAAACCCTGCTCTCCTCTCGCTGTTTTATACTGTGAAAATCCTGGGTCTCCAGTCGCTGTTTTAAACTTTGAAATTCCTGCTGTCCTCTCGCTGTTGTAAACTGTGAAAATCCTGCGTTCCCCTCGCTGTTTTAAACTGTGAAAAACCTGCTCTCCTCTCGCTGTTTTAAACTGTGAAAAACCAGCTCTCCTCTCGCTGTTTTAAACTGTGAAAAACCTGCTCTCCTCTCGCTGTTTTAAACTGTGAAATTCCTGCTCTCCTCTCGCTGTTTTAAACTGTGAAATTCCTGCTCGCCTCTCGCTGTTTTAAACTGTGAAAATCCCAGCTCTCCTCTCGCTGTTTTAAACTGTGAAAACCCTGCCTGCCTCTCACTGTTTTAAACTGTGAAAAACCTGCTCACCTCTCGTTGTTTTAAACTGGGAGAAACCTGCTCACTTCTCGCTGTTTTATAATGTGAAAACCCAGCTGTCCTCTCGCTGTTTTAATCTGTGGAAAACCTCCTCTCCTCTAGCTGTTTTAAACAGTGAAAAACCTGCTCTCCTCTCACTGTTTTTAACTGTGAAAACCCAGCTCTCCTCTCGCTGTTTTAAACTGTGAAAAACCTGCTCCCCTCTCGCTGTTTTTAACTGTGAAAACCCTGCTCTCCTCTCGCTATTTTAAACTGTGAAAAACCTGCTCCCCTCTTGCTGTTTTAAACTGTGAAAAACCTGCTTTCCTCTCGCTGTTTTAAACTGTGGAAACCCAGCTCTCCTCTCGCTATTTAAAACTGTGAAAATCCTGCTCTCTTCTCGCTGTTTTAAACTGTAAAAACCCTGCTATCCTCTCGCTGTTTTAAACTCTGAAAATCCCAGCTCACCTCTCGCTGTTTTAAACTGTGAAACTCCTGCTCTCCTCTTGCTGTTTTCAATTCTGAAAAACCTACTCTCCACCGCTGTTTTAAACTGTGAAATTCCTGCTCTCCTCTCGCTGTTTTAAAATGTGAAAAACCTGCTCTCCACTCGCTGTTTTAAACTGTGAAAAACCTGCTCTCCTCTCGCTGTTTTAAACTGTGAAAAACCTGCTCTCCTCTCGGAGTTTTAAACTGTGAAAATCGTGCTGACCTCTCGCTGTTTTAAACAGTGAATAGCCGACTATCCTCTCGCTGTTTTAAACGGTGAAAACTCAGCTCTCCTCTCGCTGTTTTAAACTGTGAAATTCCTGCTCTCCTCTCGCTGTTTTAAACTAGTGAAATTCCTGCTTTCCTCTCGCTGTTTTAAACTGTGAAAAAACTGCTCTCCTCTCGCTGTTTTAAACTGTGAAATTCCTGCTCCCCTCTTGCTGTTTTAAACTGTGAAAATCCTGGGGTCTCCGCACGCTGTTTTAAACTGTGAAAATCGTGCTGACCTCTCGCTGTTTTAAACAGTGAATAGCCGACTATCCTCTCGCTGTTTTAAACTTGAAAACTCAGCTCTCCTCTCGCTGTTTTAAACTGTGAAAATAGTGCAGTCCTCTCGCTGTTTTAAACTGTGAAAATCCTGCTCTCCTCTCGCTGTTTTAAACTGTGAAATTCCAGCTCTCTTCTCGCTGTTTTAAACTAGTGAAATTCCTGCTCTCCTCTCGCTGTTTTAAACTGTGAAAAAACTGCTCTCCTTTCGCTGTTTTAAACTGTGAAAACACAGCTCTCCTCTCGCTGTTTTAAACTGTGAAAAACCTGCTCCCCTCTCGCTGTTTTAAACTGTGAAAAACCTGCTCTCCTCTCGCTGTTTTAAATTGTGAAATTCCTGGATCTCCAGTCGTTGTTTTAAACTGTGAAAACCCTGCTCTCCTCTCGATGTTTTAAACTGCGAAAACCCTGCTCTCCTCTCACTGTTTTAAACTGTGAAAACCCTGCTCTCCTCTCGCTGTTTTAAATTGTGAAAACCCAGCTCTCCTCTCGCTGTTTTAAACTGTGAAAAACCTGCTCCCCTCTCGCTGTTTTAAACTGTGAAAATCCTGGGTCTCCAGTCGCTGTTTTTAAATGTGAAAACGCTGCTCTCCTCTCGCTGTTTTAAACTGTGAAAACCCTGCTCCCCTCTTGCTGTTTTATGCTGTGAAAAACCTGCTTTCCTCTCGCTGTTTTAAACTGTGGAAACCCAGCTCTCCTCTCGCTGTTTTAAACTGTGAAAATCCTGCTCTCTTCTCGCTGTTTTAAACTGAAAAAACCCTGCTATCCTCTCGCTGTTTTAAACTCT
Organism: Isurus oxyrinchus; assembly: GCA_026770705.1. Lineage (NCBI taxonomy): Eukaryota > Metazoa > Chordata > Chondrichthyes > Lamniformes > Lamnidae > Isurus > Isurus oxyrinchus. Next base: position 191,500 of record JANJGN010000401.1, read on the forward strand.
GAAAATCCCAGCTCACCTCTCGGTGTTTTAAACTGTGAAACTTCTGCTCTCCTCTTGCTGTTTTCAATTCTGAAAAACCTACTCTCCACCGCTGTTTTAAACTGTGAAATTCCAGCTCTCCTCTCGCTGTTTTAAAATGTGAAAAATCTGCTCTCATCTCGCTGTTTTAAACTGTGAAAAACCTGCTCTCCTCTCGCTGTTTTAAACTGTGAAAAACCTGCTCTCCTCTAGCTGTTTTAAACTGTGAAAAACCTGCTCTCCTCTCGCAGTTTTAAACTGTGAAAAACCTGCTCTCCTCTAGCTGTTTTAAACTGTGAAAAACCTGCTCTCCTCTCGCTGTTTTGAACTGTGAAAAACCTGCTCTCCTCTCGCAGTTTTAAACTGTGAAAATCGTGCTGACCTCTCGCTGTTTTAAACAGTGAATAGCCGACTATCATCTCGCTGTTTTAAACTGTGAAAACTCAGCTCTCCTCTCGCTGTTTTAAACTGTGAAAATAGTGCAGTCCTCTCGCTGTTTTAAACTGTGAAAATCCTGCTCTCCTCTCGCTGTTTTAAACTGTGAAATTCCTGCTCTCCTCTCGCTGTTTTAAACTAGTGAAATTCCTGCTTTCCTCTCGCTGTTTTAAACTGTGAAAAAACTGCTCTCCTCTCGCTGTTTTAAACTGTGAAATTCCTGCTCCCCTCTTGCTGTTTTAAACTGTGAAAATCCTGGGTCTCCGCACGCTGTTTTAAACTGTGAAAATCGTGCTGACCTCTCGCTGTTTTAAACAGTGAATAGCCGACTATCCTCTCGCTGTTTTAAACTGTGAAAACTCAGCTCTCCTCTCGCTGTTTTAAACTGTGAAAATAGTGCAGTCCTCTCGCTGTTTTAAACTGTGAAAATCCTGCTCTCCTCTCGCTGTTTTAAAATGTGAAATTCCAGCTCTCTTCTCGCTGTTTTAAACTAGTGAAATTCCTGCTCTCCTCTCGCTGTTTTAAACTGTGAAAAAACTGCTCTCCTTTCGCTGTTTTAAACTGTGAAATTCCTGCTCCCCTCTTGCTGTTTTAAACTGTGAAAATCTTGGGTCTCGGCACGCTGTTTTAAACTGTGAAATTCCTGGGACTCCAGTCGCTGTTTTAAACTTTGAAATTCCTGCTCTCCTCTCGCTGTTTTAAACTGTGAAATTACTGCTCTCCTCTCACTGTTTTAAACTGTGAAAACCCAGCTCTCCTCTCGCTTTTTTAAACTGTGAAATTCCTGCTCTCTTCTCGCTGTTTTAAACTGTGAAAACCCTGCTCTCCTCTCGCTGTTTTATACTGTGAAAATCCTGGGTCTCCAGTCGCTGTTTTAAACTTTGAAATTCCTGCTGTCCTCTCGCTGTTGTAAACTGTGAAAATCCTGCGTTCCCCTCGCTGTTTTAAACTGTGAAAAACCTGCTCTCCTCTCGCTGTTTTAAACAGTGAAAACCCTGCTCTCCTCTCGCTGTTTTCAACTGTGCAATTCCTGCTCTCCTCTCGCTGTTTTAAACTGTGAAATACCTGCTCCCCTCTCATTGTTTTAAACGGTTTAAATCCTGCTCACCACTCGTTGTTTTAAACTGTGGAAAACCTGCTCTCCTCTCGCTGTTTTAAACTGTGAAAACCCTGCTCTCCTCTCGCTGTTTTAAACTGTGAAATTCCTGGGACTCCAGTCGCTGTTTTAAACTTTGAAATTCCTGCTCTCCTCTCGCTGTTTTAAACTGTGAAATTACTGCTCTCCTCTCACTGTTTTAAACTGTGAAAACCCAGCCATCCTCTCGCTTTTTTAAACTGTGAAATTCCTGCTCTCTCTCGCTGTTTTAAACTGTGAAAACCCTGCTCTCCTCTCGCTGTTTTATACTGTGAAAATCCTGGGTCTCCAGTCGCTGTTTTAAACTTTGAAATTCCTGCTGTCCTCTCGCTGTTGTAAACTGTGAAAATCCTGCGTTCCCCTCGCTGTTTTAAACTGTGAAAAACCTGCTCTCCTCTCGCTGTTTTAAACAGTGAAAACCCTGCTCTCCTCTCACTGTTTTCAACTGTGCAATTCCTGCTCTCCTCTCGCTGTTTTAAACTGTGAAATACCTGCTCCCCTCTCGTTGTTTTAAACTGTTTAAATCCTGCTCACCACTCGATGTTTTAAACTGTGGAAAACCTGCTCTCCTCTCGCTGTTTTAAACTGTGAAAACCCTGCTCTCCTCTCGCTGTTTTAAACAGTGAAAATCGTGCTGTCCTCTCGCTGTTTTAAACAGTGAAATTCGTGCTGTCCTCTCGCTGTTTTAAACTGTGAATAGCCGACTATCCTCTCGCTGTTTAAAACTCAGAAAATCCTGGCTCTCCTCTCGCTGTTTTAAACTCTGAAAATCCTGGGTTCCACTCGCTTTCTTAAACTGTGAAAACCCTGCTCGCATCTCGGTGTTTTAAACTGTGAAATTCCTGCTCTCCTCTTGCTGTTTTAAACTGTGAAAACCCTGCTCTCCTCTAGCTGTTTAAAACTGTGAAAAACCTACTCTCCTCCCGCTGTTTTAAACTGTGAAAACCCTGCTCTCCTCTCGCTGTTTTAAATTATGAAACTCCTGCTCACCTCTTGCTGTTTTAAACTGGGAAAAGCCTGCTCTCCTCTTGCTGTTTAAAACTGTGAAAACCCTGCTCTCCTCTCGCAGTTTTAAACTGTGAAATTCCTGCTCTCCTCTCGTTGTTTAAAACTGTGAAAAATCTGCTCTCCTCTCGCTGTTTTAAACTGTGAAATTCCAGCTCTCCTCTCGCTGTTTTAAACTGTGAAATTCCTGCTCGCCTCTCGCTGTTTAAAACTGTGAAAATCCCAGCTCTCCTCTCGCTGTTTTAAACTGTGAAAAACCTGCCTGCCTCTCACTGTTTTAAACTGTGAGAAACCTGCTCACCTCTCGTTGTTTTAAACTGTGAGAAACCTGCTCACTTCTCGCTGTTTTATGCTGTGAAAACCCAGCTGTCCTCTCGCTGTTTTAGACTGTGGAAAACCTCCTCTCCTCTTGCTGTTTTAAACTGTGAAAAACCTGCTCTCCTCTCGCTGTTTTAAACTGTGAAAACCCAGCTCTCCTCTCGCTGTTTTAAACTGTGAAAAACCTGCTCCCCTCTCGCTGTTTTAAACTGTGAAATACCTGCTCTCCTCTCGCTGTTTTAAACTGTGAAATTCCTGGATCGCCAGTTGTTGTTTTTAACTGTGAAAACCCAGCTCTCCTCTCGCTTTTTTAAACTGTGAAATTCCTGCTCTCCTCTCGCTGTTTTAAACTGTGAAAACCCTGCTCTCCTCTCGCTGTTTTATACTGTGAAAATCCTGGGTCTCCAGTCGCTGTTTTAAACTTTGAAATTCCTGCTGTCCTCTCGCTGTTGTAAACTGTGAAAATCCTGCGTTCCCCTCGCTGTTTTAAACTGTGAAAAACCTGCTCTCCTCTCGCTGTTTTAAACAGTGAAAACCCTGCTCTCCTCTCGCTGTTTTCAACTGTGCAATTCCTGCTCTCCTCTCGCTGTTTTAAACTGTGAAATACCTGCTCCCCTCTCGTTGTTTTAAACGGTTTAAATCCTGCTCACCACTCGTTGTTTTAAACTGTGGAAAACTTGCTCTCCTCTCGCTGTTTTAAACTGTGAAAACCCTGCTCTCCTCTCGCTGTTTTAAACTGTGAAATTCCTGGGACTCCAGTCGCTGTTTTAAACTTTGAAATTCCTGCTCTCCTCTCGCTGTTTTAAACTGTGAAATTACTGCTCTCCTCTCACTGTTTTAAACTGTGAAAACCCAGCCATCCTCTCGCTTTTTTAAACTGTGAAATTCCTGCTCTCCTCTCGCTGTTTTAAACTGTGAAAACCCTGCTCTCCTCTCGCTGTTTTATACTGTGAAAATCCTGGGTCTCCAGTCGCTGTTTTAAACTTTGAAATTCCTGCTGTCCTCTCGCTGTTGTAAACTGTGAAAATCCTGTGTTCCCCTCGCTGTTTTAAACTGTGAAAAACCTGCTCTCCTCTCGCTGTTTTAAACAGTGAAAACCCTGCTCTCCTCTCACTGTTTTCAACTGTGCAATTCCTGCTCTCCTCTCGCTGTTTTAAACTGTGAAATACCTGCTCCCCTCTCGTTGTTTTAAACTGTTTAAATCCTGCTCACCACTCGATGTTTTAAACTGTGGAAAACCTGCTCTCCTCTCGCTGTTTTAAACTGTGAAAACCCTGCTCTCCTCTCGCTGTTTTAAACAGTGAAAATCGTGCTGTCCTCTCGCTGTTTTAAACAGTGAAATTCGTGCTGTCCTCTCGCTGTTTTAAACTGTGAATAGCCGACTATCCTCTCGCTGTTTAAAACTCAGAAAATCCTGGCTCTCCTCTCGCTGTTTTAAACTCTGAAAATCCTGGGTTCCACTCGCTTTCTTAAACTGTGAAAACCCTGCTCGCATCTCGGTGTTTTAAACTGTGAAATTCCTGCTCTCCTCTTGCTGTTTTAAACTGTGAAAACCCTGCTCTCCTCTAGCTGTTTAAAACTGTGAAAAACCTACTCTCCTCCCGCTGTTTTAAACTGTGAAAACCCTGCTCTCCTCTCGCTGTTTTAAATTATGAAACTCCTGCTCACCTCTTGCTGTTTTAAACTGGGAAAAGCCTGCTCTCCTCTTGCTGTTTAAAACTGTGAAAACCCTGCTCTCCTCTCGCAGTTTTAAACTGTGAAATTCCTGCTCTCCTCTCGTTGTTTAAAACTGTGAAAAATCTGCTCTCCTCTCGCTGTTTTAAACTGTGAAATTCCAGCTCTCCTCTCGCTGTTTTAAACTGTGAAATTCCTGCTCGCCTCTCGCTGTTTAAAACTGTGAAAATCCCAGCTCTCCTCTCGCTGTTTTAAACTGTGAAAAACCTGCCTGCCTCTCACTGTTTTAAACTGTGAGAAACCTGCTCACCTCTCGTTGTTTTAAACTGTGAGAAACCTGCTCACTTCTCGCTGTTTTATGCTGTGAAAACCCAGCTGTCCTCTCGCTGTTTTAGACTGTGGAAAACCTCCTCTCCTCTTGCTGTTTTAAACTGTGAAAAACCTGCTCTCCTCTCGCTGTTTTAAACTGTGAAAACCCAGCTCTCCTCTCGCTGTTTTAAACTGTGAAAAACCTGCTCCCCTCTCGCTGTTTTAAACTGTGAAATACCTGCTCTCCTCTCGCTGTTTTAAACTGTGAAATTCCTGGATCGCCAGTTGTTGTTTTTAACTGTGAAAACCCTGCTCTCCTCTCGCTGTTTTAAACTGTGAAAACCCTGCTCTCCTCTCACTGTTTTAAACTGTGAAAACCCTGCTCTCCTCTCGCTGTTTTAAATTGTGAAAACCCAGCTCTCCTCTCGCTGTTTTAAACTGTGAAAAACCTGCTCCCCTCTCGCTGTTTTAAACTGTGAAAATCCTGGATCTCCAGTCGCTGTTTTTAACTGTGAAAACCCTGCTCTCCTCTCGCTGTTTTAAACTGTGAAAACCCTGCTCTCCTCTCACTGTTTTTAACTGTGAAAACCCAGCTCTCCTCTCGCAGTTTTAAACTGTGAAATTCCTGCTCCCCTCTCGCTGTTTTAAATTGTGAAAAACCTGCTCTCCTCTCGCTGTTTTAAACGGTGAAATTCCTGCTCTCCTCTCGCTGTATTAAATTGTGAAACTCCTGCTCACCTCTTGCTGTTTTAAACTGGGAAAACCCTGCTCTCCTCTCGCTGTTTAAAACTGTGAAAAATCTTCTCTCCTCTCGCAGTTTTAAACTGTGAAATTCCTGCTTTCCTCTCGCTCTTTAAAACTGTCAAAAATCTGCTCTCCTCTCGCTGTTTTAAACTGTGAAATTCCTGCTCTCCTCTCGGTGTTTTAAACTGTGAAATTCCTGCTCGCCACTCGCTGTTTTAAACTGTGAAAATCCCAGCTCTCCTCTCGCTGTTTTAAACTGTGAAAACCCTGCCTGCCTCTCACTGTTTTAAACTGTGAGAAACCTGCTCACCTCTCGTTGTTTTAAACTGGGAGAAACCTGCTCACTTCTCGCTGTTTTATACTGTGAAAACCCAGCTGTCCTCTCGCTGTTTTAAACTGTGGAAAACCTCCTCCTCTCTTGCTGTTTTAAACAGTGAAAAACCTGCTCTCCTCTCGCTGTTTTTAACTGTGAAAACCTAGCTCTCCTCTCGCTGTTTTAAACTGTGAAAAACCTGCTCCCCTCTCGCTGTTTTAAACTGTGAAAAACCTGCTCTCCTCTCGCTGTTTTAAACTGTGAAAATCCTGGATCTCCAGTCGCTGTTTTTAACTGTGAAAACCCTGCTCTCCTCTGGCTGTTTTAAACTGTGAAAACCCTGCTCTCCTCTTGCTGTTTTAAACTGTGAAAAACCTGCTTTCCTCTCGCTGTTTTAAACTGTGGAAACCCAGCTCTCCTCTCGCTGTTTAAAACTGTGAAAATCCTGCTCTCTTCTCGCTGTTTTAAACTGTAAAAACCCTGCTATCCTCTCGCTGTTTTAAACTCTGAAAATCCCAGCTCAACTCTCGCTGTTTTAAACTGTGAAACTCCTGCTCTCCTCTTGCTGTTTTCAATTCTGAAAAACCTACTCTCCACCACTGTTTTAAACTGTGAATTTCCTGCTCTCCTCTCGCTGTTTTAAAATGTGAAAAACCTGCTCTCCTCTCGCTGTTTTAAACTGTGAAAAACCTGCTCTCCTCTCGCTGTTTTAAACTGTGAAAAACCTGCTCTCCTCTCGCTGTTTTAAACTGTGAAAAACCTGCTCTCCTCTCGCAGTTTTAAACTGTGAAAATCGTGCTGACCTCTCGCTGTTTTAAACAGTGAATAGCCGACTATCCTCTCGCTGTTTTAAACTGTGAAAACTCAGCTCTCCTCTCGCTGTTTTAAACTGTGAAAATAGTGCAGTCCTCTCGCTGTTTTAAACTGTGAAAATCCTGCTCTCCTCTCGCTGTTTTAAACTGTGAAATTCCTGCTCTCCTCTCGCTGTTTTAAACTAGTGAAATTCCTGCTTTCCTCTCGCTGTTTTAAACTGTGAATAAACTGTTCTCCTCTCGCTGTTTTAAACTGTGAAATTCCTGCTCCCCTCATGCTGTTTTAAACTGTGAAAATCCTGGGTCTCCGCACGCTGTTTTAAACTGTGAAAATCGTGCTGACCTCTCGCTGTTTTAAACAGTGAATAGCCGACTATCCTCTCGCTGTTTTAAACTGTGAAAACTCAGCTCTCCTCTCGCTGTTTTAAACTGTGAAAATAGTGTATTCCTCTCGCTGTTTTAAACTGTGAAAATCCTGCTCTCCTCTCGCTGTTTTAAACTGTGAAAAACCTGCTCTCCTCTCGCTGTTTTAAACTGTGAAAAACCTGCTCTCCTCTCGCAGTTTTAAACTGTGAAAATCGTGCTGACCTCTCGCTGTTTTAAACAGTGAATAGCCGACTATCCTCTCGCTGTTTTAAACTGTGAAAACTCAGCTCTCCTCTCGCTGTTTTAAACTGTGAAAATAGTGCAGTCCTCTCGCTGTTTTAAACTGTGAAAATCCTGCTCTCCTCTCGCTGTTTTAAACTGTGAAAAAACTGCTCTCCTCTCGCTGTTTTAAACTGTGAAATTCCTGCTCCCCTCTTGCTGTTTTAAACTGTGAAAATCCTGGGTCTCCGCACGCTGTTTTAAACTGTGAAAATCGTGCTGACCTCTCGCTGTTTTAAACTGTGAAAAAACTGCTCTCCTCTCGCTGTTTTAAACTGTGAAATTCCTGCTCCCCTCTTGCTGTTTTAAACTGTGAAAACCCTGGGTCTCCGCACGCTGTTTTAAACTGTGAAAATCGTGCTGACCTCTCGCTGTTTTAAACAGTGAATTGCCGACTATCCTCTCGCTGTTTTAAACTGTGAAAACTCAGCTCTCCTCTCGCTGTTTTAAACTGTGAAAATAGTGCAGTCTTCTCGCTGTTTTAAACTGTGAAAATCCTGCTCTCCTCTCGCTGTTTTAAACTAGTGAAATTCCTGCTCTCCTCTCGCTGTTTTTAACTGTGAAAACCCTGCTCTCCTCTCACTGTTTTTAACTGTGAAAACCCAGCTCTCCTCTCGCAGTTTTAAACTGTGAAATTCCTGCTCCCCTCTCGCTGTTTTAAATTGTGAAAAACCTGCTCTCCTCTCGCTGTTTTAAACGGTGAAATTCCTGCTCTCCTCTCGCTGTATTAAAATGTGAAACTCCTGCTCACCTCTTGCTGTTTTAAACTGGGAAAACCCTGCTCTCCTCTCGCTGTTTAAAACTGTGAAAAATCTTCTCTCCTCTCGCAGTTTTAAACTGTGAAATTCCTGCTTTCCTCTCGCTCTTTAAAACTGTCAAAAATCTGCTCTCCTCTCGCTGTTTTAAACTGTGAAATTCCTGCTCTCCTCTCGGTGTTTTAAACTGTGAAATTCCTGCTCGCCTCTCGCTGTTTTAAACTGTGAAAATCCCAGCTCTCCTCTCGCTGTTTTAAACTGTGAAAACCCTGCCTGCCTCTCACTGTTTTAAACTGTGAGAAACCTGCTCACCTCTCGTTGTTTTAAACTGGGAGAAACCTGCTCACTTCTCGCTGTTTTATACTGTGAAAACCCAGCTGTCCTCTCGCTGTTTTAAACTGTGGAAAACCTCCTCCTCTCTTGCTGTTTTAAACAGTGAAAAACCTGCTCTCCTCTCGCTGTTTTTAACTGTGAAAACCTAGCTCTCCTCTCGCTGTTTTAAACTGTGAAAAACCTGCTCCCCTCTCGCTGTTTTAAACTGTGAAAAACCTGCTCTCCTCTCGCTGTTTTAAACTGTGAAAATCCTGGATCTCCAGTCGCTGTTTTTAACTGTGAAAACCCTGCTCTCCTCTGGCTGTTTTAAACTGTGAAAACCCTGCTCTCCTCTTGCTGTTTTAAACTGTGAAAAGCCTGCTTTCCTCTCGCTGTTTTAAACTGTGGAAACCCAGCTCTCCTCTCGCTGTTTAAAACTGTGAAAATCCTGCTCTCTTCTCGCTGTTTTAAACTGTAAAAACCCTGCTATCCTCTCGCTGTTTTAAACTCTGAAAATCCCAGCTCAACTCTCGCTGTTTTAAACTGTGAAACTCCTGCTCTCCTCTTGCTGTTTTCAATTCTGAAAAACCTACTCTCCACCACTGTTTTAAACTGTGAATTTCCTGCTCTCCTCTCGCTCTTTTAAAATGTAAAAAACCTGCTCTCCTCTCGCTGTTTTAAACTGTGAAAAACCTGCTCTCCTCTCGCTGTTTTAAACTGTGAAAAACCTGCTCTCCTCTCGCTGTTTTAAACTGTGAAAAACCTGCTCTCCTCTCGCAGTTTTAAACTGTGAAAATCGTGCTGACCTCTCGCTGTTTTAAACAGTGAATAGCCGACTATCCTCTCGCTGTTTTAAACTGTGAAAACTCAGCTCTCCTCTCGCTGTTTTAAACTGTGAAAATAGTGCAGTCCTCTCGCTGTTTTAAACTGTGAAAATCCTGATCTCCTCTCGCTGTTTTAAACTGTGAAATTCCTGCTCTCCTCTCGCTGTTTTAAACTAGTGAAATTCCTGCTTTCCTCTCGCTGTTTTAAACTGTGAATAAACTGTTCTCCTCTCGCTGTTTTAAACTGTGAAATTCCTGCTCCCCTCATGCTGTTTTAAACTGTGAAAATCCTGGGTCTCCGCACGCTGTTTTAAACTGTGAAAATCGTGCTGACCTCTCGCTGTTTTAAACAGTGAATAGCCGACTATCCTCTCGCTGTTTTAAACTGTGAAAACTCAGCTCTCCTCTCGCTGTTTTAAACTGTGAAAATAGTGTATTCCTCTCGCTGTTTTAAACTGTGAAAATCCTGCTCTCCTCTCGCTGTTTTAAACTGTGAAAAACCTGCTCTCCTCTCGCTGTTTTAAACTGTGAAAAACCTGCTCTCCTCTCGCTGTTTTAAACTGTGAAAATCGTGCTGACCTCTCGCTGTTTTAAACAGTGAATAGCCGACTATCCTCTCGCTGTTTTAAACTGTGAAAACTCAGCTCTCCTCTCGCTGTTTTAAACTGTGAAAATAGTGCAGTCCTCTCGCTGTTTTAAACTGTGAAAATCCTGCTCTCCTCTCGCTGTTTTAAACTGTGAAAAAACTGCTCTCCTCTCGCTGTTTTAAACTGTGAAATTCCTGCTCCCCTCTTGCTGTTTTAAACTGTGAAAATCCTGGGTCTCCACACGCTGTTTTAAACTGTGAAAATCGTGCTGACCTATCGCTGTTTTAAACTGTGAAAAAACTGCTCTCCTCTCGCTGTTTTAAACTGTGAAATTCCTGCTCCCCTCTTGCTGTTTTAAACTGTGAAAACCCTGGGTCTCCGCACGCTGTTTTAAACTGTGAAAATCGTGCTGACCTCTCGCTGTTTTAAACAGTGAATTGCCGACTATCCTCTCGCTGTTTTAAACTGTGAAAACTCAGCTCTCCTGTCGCTGTTTTAAACTGTGAAAATAGTGCAGTCTTCTCGCTGTTTTAAACTGTGAAAATCCTGCTCTCCTCTCGCTGTTTTAAACTAGTGAAATTCCTGCTCTCCTCTCGCTGTTTTAAACTGTGAAAAAACTGCTCTCCTTTCGCTGTTTTAAACTGTGAAATTCCTGCTCCCCTCTTGCTGTTTTAAACTGTGAAAATCTTGGGTCTCCGCACGCTGTTTTAAACTGTGAAATTCCTGGGACTCCAGTCGCTGTTTTAAACTTTGAAATTCCTGCTCTCCTCTCGCTGTTTTAAACTGTGAAATTACTGCTCTCCTCTCGCTGTTTTAAACTGTGAAAACCCAGCTCTCCTCTCGCTTTTTTAAACTGTGAAATTCCTGCTCTCCACTCGCTGTTTTAAACTGTGAAAACCCTGCTCTCCTCTCGCTGTTTTATACTGTGAAAATCCTGGGTCTCCAGTCGCTGTTTTAAACTTTGAAATTCCTGCTCTCCTCTCGCTGTTGTAAACTGTGAAAATCCTGCATTCCCCTCGCTGTTTTAAACTGTGAAAAACCTGCTCTCCTCTCGCTGTTTTAAACAGTGAAAACCCTGCTCTCCTCTCGCTGTTTTCAACTGTGCAATTCCTGCTCTCCTCTCGCTGTTTTAAACTGTGAAATACCTGCTCCCCTCTCGTTGTTTTAAACTGTTTAAATCCTGCTCACCACTCGTTGTTTTAAACTGTGGAAAACCTGCTCTCCTCTCGCTGTTTTAAACTGTGAAAACCCTGCTCTCCTCTCGCTGTTTTGAACTGTGAAAACCCTGCTCTCCTCTCACTGTTATAAACTGTGAAATTCCTGCTCTCCTCTCGCTTTTTTAAACAGCGAAAACCCTGCTCTCCTCTCGCTGTTTTAAACTGTGAAAAAGCTCCTCTCCTCTCGCTGTTTTAAACTGTGAAATTCCTGCTCTCCTCACGCTGTTTTAAACTGTGAAATTCCTGTCTCCTCTTGCTTTTTTAAAGTGTGAAAATCCCGATGTCGTCTCGCAGTGTCAAACTGTGAAAATCCCGCTCTCCCCTCGCTATTTTGAACTGTGAAAATCCGGCCCTCTTGTGTTGTTTGAAACAGTGAAAACCCGGCTCTCCACTCGATGTTTTGAACTGTGAAAATGCCGCCTTCCTCTCGCTGCTTTAATCTGTGTAAATCCCGGCCAATCTCTCGTTGTTATAAATTGTGAAAACCGGGCTCTCCTCTCTCTGTTTTAAACTGTGAAAACCCTGCTCCCCTCTCGCTGTTTTAAACAGTGAAAATCGTGCTGTCCTCTCGCTGTTTTAAACAGTGAAATTCGTGCTGTCCTCTCGCTGTTTTAAACTGTGAATAGCCGACTATCCTCTCGCTGTTTAAAACTCAGAAAATCCTGGCTATCCTCTCGCTGTTTTAAACTCTGAAAATCCTGGGTTCCACTCGCTTTCTTAAACTGTGAAAACCCTGCTCGCCTCTCGCTGTTTTAAACTGTGAAATTCCTGCTCTCCTCTTGCTGTTTTAAACTGTGAAAACCCAGCTCTCCTCTAGCTGTTTAAAACTGTGAAAAACCTACTCTCCTCCCGCTGTTTTAAACTGTGAAAACCCTGCTCTCCTCTCGCTGTTTTAAACTGGGAAAAGCCTGCTCTCCTCTTGCTGTTTAAAACTGTGAAAACCCTGCTCTCCTCTCGCAGTTTTAAACTGTGAAATTCCTGCTCTCCTCTCGCTGTTTAAAACTGTGAAAAATCAGCTCTCCTCTCGCTGTTTCAAACTGTGAAATTCCTGCTCTCCTCTCGCTGTTTTAAACTGTGAAATTCCTGCTCGCCTCTCGCTGTTTAAAACTGTGAAAATCCCAGCTCTCCTCTCGCTGTTTTAAACTGTGAAAACCCTGCCTGCCTCTCACTGTTTTAAACTGTGAGAAACCTGCTCACCTCTCGTTGTTTTAAACTGTGAGAAACCTGCTCCCTTCTCGCTGTTTTATACTGTGAAAACCCAGCTGTCCTCTCGCTGTTTTAAACTGTGGAAAACCTCCTCTCCTCTTGCTGTTTTAAACTGTGAAAAACCTGCTCTCCTCTCGCTGTTTTAAACTGTGAAAACCCAGCTCTCCTCTCGCTGTTTTAAACTGTGAAAAACCTGCTCCCCTCTCGCTGTTTTAAACTGTGAAAAACCTGCTCTCCTCTCGCTGTTTTAAACTGTGAAATTCCTGGATCTCAAGTCGTTGTTTTTAACTGTGAAAACCCTGCTCTCCTCTCGCTGTTTTAAACTGTGAAAACCCTGCTCTCCTCTCACTGTTTTAATCTGTGAAAACCCTGCTCTCCTCTTGCTGTTTTAAATTGTGAAAACCCAGCTCTCCTCTCGCTGTTTTAAACTGTGAAAATCCTGCTCCCCTCTCGCTGTTTTAAACTGTGAAAATCCTGGATCTCCAGTCGCTGTTTTTAACTGTGAAAACCCTGCTCTCCTCTCGCTGTTTTAAACTGTGAAAACCCCGCTCCCCTCTTGCTGTTTTAAACTGTGAAAAACCTGCTTTCCTCTCGCTGTTTTAAACTGTGGAAACCCAGCTCTCCTCTCGCTGTTTTAAACTGTGAAAATCCTGCTCTCTTCACGCTGTTTTAAACTGTAAAAACCCTGCTATCCTCTCGCTGTTTTAAACTCTGAAAATTCCAGCTCACCTCTCGCTGTTTTAAACTGTGAAACTCCTGCTCTCCTCTTGCTGTTTTCAATTCTGAAAAACCTGCTCTCCTCTCGCTGTTTTAAACTGTGAAAAACCTGCTCTCCTCTAGCTGTTTTAAACTGTGAAAAACCTGCTCTCCTCTCGCAGTTTTAAACTGTGAAAAACCTGCTCTCCTCCCGCTGTTTTAAACTGTGAAAAACCTGCTCTCCTCTCGCTGTTTTAAACTCTGAAAAACCTGCTCTCCTCTCGCAGTTTTAAACTGTGAAAATCGTGCTGACCTCTCGCTGTTTTAAACAGTGAATAGCCGACTATCCTCTCGCTGTTTTAAACTGTGAAAACTCAGCTCTCCTCTCGCTGTTTTAAACTGTGAAAATAGTGCAGTCCTCTCGCTGTTTTAAACTGTGAGAATCCTGCTCCCCTCTCGCTGTTTTAAACTGTGAAATTCCTGCTCTCCTCTCGCTGTTTTAAACTGTGAAAAAACTGCTCTCCTCTCGCTGTTTTAAACTGTGAAATTCCTGCTCCCCTCTTGCTGTTTTAAACTGTGAAAATCCTGGGTCTCCGCACGCTGTTTTAAACTGTGAAATTCCTGCTCTCCTCTTGCTGTTTTAAACTGTGAAAACCCTGCTCTCCTCTAGCTGTTTAAAACTGTGAAAACACAGCTCACCTCTCGCTATTTTAACTGCGAAAACCCTGCTCTCCTCTCGCTGTTTTAAACTGTGAAAAACCTGCTCTGCTCTCGCTGTTTTAAACTGTGAAAACCCTGCTCTCCTCTCACTGTTTTAAACTGTGAAAACCCTGCTCTCCTCTCGCTGTTTTAAACTGTGAAAACCCTGCTCTCCTCTCGCTGTTTTAAACTGTGAAAACCCAGGTCTCCTCTCGCTGTTTTAAACTGTGAAATTCGTGCTCTCCTCTCGCTGTTTTAAACTGTGATAACCCTGCTCTCCTCTCGCAGTTTTAAACTGTGAAATTCCTGCTCTCCTCTCGCTGTTTTAAATTGTGAAAAACCTGCTCTCCTTTCGCTGTTTTAAACTGTGAAATTCCTGCTCTCCTCTCACAGTTTTAAACTGTGAAATTCCTGCTCTCCTCTTGCTGTTTTAAACTGTGAAAACCCTGCTCTCCTCTCACTGTTTTAAACTGTGAAATTCCGGCGCTCCTCTCGCTGTTTTAAACAGTGAAAACCCTGCTCTCCTCTCGCTGTTTTAAACTGTGAAAAAGCTGCTCTCCTCTCGCTGTTTTAAACTGTGAAATTCCTGCTCTCCTCTCGCTGTTTTAAAGTGTGAAAAAACTGCTCTCCTGTCGCTGTTTTAAACAGTGAAAACCCTGCCTTCCTCTCGCTGTTTTAAACTGTGAAATTCCTGCTCTCCACTCGCTATTTTAAACTGAAAATCCTGGTCCCCCCTCGCTGTTTTAAAGTGTGATAATCCCGATGTCCTCTCGCTGTGTTAAACTGTGAAAATCCCGCTCTCCCCTCGCTATTTTGAACTGTGAAAATCCGGCCCTGTTGTGTTGTTTGAAAGAGTGAAAACCTGGCTCTCCACTCGCTGTTTTGAACTGTGAAAATGCTGCATTCCTCTCGCTGTTTTAATCTGTGAAAAAAACGGCCCATCTCTCGTTGTTATAAATTGTGAAAACCTGGCTCTCCTCTCTATGTTTTAAACTATGAAATTCGTGCTGTCCTCTCGCTGTTTTAAACAGTGAAAATCGTGCTGTCCTCTCGCTGTTTTAAACTGTGAAAGCCCTGCTCTCCTCTCGCTGTTTTATACTGTGAAAACCAGGCTCTCCTCTCGCTGTTTTAAACTGTGAAAAACCTGCTCACCTCTCAGTGTTTTAAACTTTGAAAACCCTGCTCACCTCTCGTTGTTTTAAACTGTTTAAATCCTGCTCACCACTCGTTTTAAACTGTGGAAAACCTGCTCTCCTCTCGCTGTTTTAAACAGTGAAAACCCTGCCTTCCTCTCGCTGTTTTAAACTGTGAAATTCCTGTCTCCTCTTGCTGTTTTAAAGTGTGAAAATCCCGATGTCGTCTCGCAGTGTTAAACTGTGAAAATCCCGCTCTCCCCTCGCTATTTTGAACTGTGAAAATCCGGCCCTCTTGTGTTGTTTGAAACAGTGAAAACCCGGCTCTCCACTCGATGTTTTGAACTGTGAAAATGCCGCCTTCCTCTCGCTGCTTTAATCTGTGTAAATCCCGGCCTATCTCTCGTTGTTATAAATTGTGAAAACCGGGCTCTCCTCTCTCTGTTTTAAACTGTGAAAACCCTGCTCCCCTCTCGCTGTTTTAAACAGTGAAAATCGTGCTGTCCTCTCGCTGTTTTAAACAGTGAAATTCGTGCTGTCCTCTCGCTGTTTTAAACTGTGAATAGCCGACTATCCTCTCGCTGTTTAAAACTCAGAAAATCCTGGCTCTCCTCTCGCTGTTTTAAACTCTGAAAATCCTGGGTTCCACTCGCTTTCTTAAACTGTGAAAACCCTGCTCGCCTCTCGCTGTTTTAAACTGTGAAATTCCTGCTCTCCTCTTGCTGTTTTAAACTGTGAAAACCCTGCTCTCCTCTAGCTGTTTAAAACTGTGAAAAACCTACTCTCCACCCGCTGCTTTAAACTGTGAAATTCCTGCTCTCCTCTTGCTGTTTTAAATTGTGAAAATCTGGCTCTCCTCTCGCTGTTTAAAACTCTGATAATCCTGGGTCTCCTATCGCTGTTTAAAACTGTGAAATCCCTGCTCACTTCTTGCTGTATTAAACTGTGAAAAACCTGCTCTGCTCTCGCTGTTTTTAACTGTGAAAACCCTGCTCTCCTCTCGCTGTTTTAAACTGTGAAAACCCCGCTCCCCTCTTGCTGTTTTAAACTGTGAAAAACCTGCTTTCCTCTCGCTGTTTTAAACTGTGGAAACCCAGCTCTCCTCTCGCTGTTTTAAACTGTGAAAATCCTGCTCTCTTCACGCTGTTTTAAACTGTAAAAACCCTGCTATCCTCTCGCTGTTTTAAACTCTGAAAATTCCAGCTCACCTCTCGCTGTTTTAAACTGTGAAACTCCTGCTCTCCTCTTGCTGTTTTCAATTCTGAAAAACCTGCTCTCCTCTCGCTGTTTTAAACTGTGAAAAACCTGCTCTCCTCTAGCTGTTTTAAACTGTGAAAAACCTGCTCTCCTCTCGCAGTTTTAAACTGTGAAAAACCTGCTCTCCTCCCGCTGTTTTAAACTGTGAAAAACCTGCTCTCCTCTCGCTGTTTTAAACTGTGAAAAACCTGCTCTCCTCTCGCAGTTTTAAACTGTGAAAATCGTGCTGACCTCTCGCTGTTTTAAACAGTGAATAGCCGACTATCCTCTCGCTGTTTTAAACTGTGAAAACTCAGCTCTCCTCTCGCTGTTTTAAACTGTGAAAATAGTGCAGTCCTCTCGCTGTTTTAAACTGTGAGAATCCTGCTCCCCTCTCGCTGTTTTAAACTGTGAAATTCCTGCTCTCCTCTCGCTGTTTTAAACTGTGAAAAAACTGCTCTCCTCTCGCTGTTTTAAACTGTGAAATTCCTGCTCCCCTCTTGCTGTTTTAAACTGTGAAAATCCTGGGTCTCCGCACGCTGTTTTAAACTGTGAAATTCCTGCTCTCCTCTTGCTGTTTTAAACTGTGAAAACCCTGCTCTCCTCTAGCTGTTTAAAACTGTGAAAACACAGCTCACCTCTCGCTATTTTAACTGCGAAAACCCTGCTCTCCTCTCGCTGTTTTAAACTGTGAAAAACCTGCTCTGCTCTCGCTGTTTTAAACTGTGAAAACCCTGCTCTCCTCTCACTGTTTTTAACTGTGAAAACCCTGCTCTCCTCTCGCTGTTTTAAACTGTGAAAACCCTGCTCTCCTCTCGCTGTTTTAAACTGTGAAAACCCAGGTCTCCTCTCGCTGTTTTAAACTGTGAAATTCGTGCTCTCCTCTCGCTGTTTTAAACTGTGATAACCCTGCTCTCCTCTCACAGTTTTAAACTGTGAAATTCCTGCTCTCCTCTTGCTGTTTTAAACTGTGAAAACCCTGCTCTCCTCTCACTGTTTTAAACTGTGAAATTCCGGCGCTCCTCTCGCTGTTTTAAACAGTGAAAACCCTGCTCTCCTCTCGCTGTTTTAAACTGTGAAAAAGCTGCTCTCCTCTCGCTGTTTTAAACTGTGAAATTCCTGCTCTCCTCTCGCTGTTTTAAAGTGTGAAAAAACTGCTCTCCTGTCGCTGTTTTAAACAGTGAAAACCCTGCCTTCCTCTCGCTGTTTTAAACTGTGAAATT
The DNA here is from genome assembly GCA_026770705.1 of Isurus oxyrinchus. Lineage (NCBI taxonomy): Eukaryota > Metazoa > Chordata > Chondrichthyes > Lamniformes > Lamnidae > Isurus > Isurus oxyrinchus. The sequence goes on from JANJGN010000401.1 coordinate 208,796, forward strand.
CCTGCTCTCCACTCGCTATTTTAAACTGAAAATCCTGGTCCCCCCTCGCTGTTTTAAAGTGTGATAATCCCGATGTCCTCTCGCTGTGTTAAACTGTGAAAATCCCGCTCTCCCCTCGCTATTTTGAACTGTGAAAATCCGGCCCTGTTGTGTTGTTTGAAAGAGTGAAAACCTGGCTCTCCACTCGCTGTTTTGAACTGTGAAAATGCTGCATTCCTCTCGCTGTTTTAATCTGTGAAAAAAACGGCCCATCTCTCGTTGTTATAAATTGTGAAAACCTGGCTCTCCTCTCTATGTTTTAAACTATGAAATTCGTGCTGTCCTCTCGATGTTTTAAACAGTGAAAATCGTGCTGTCCTCTCGCTGTTTTAAACTGTGAAAGCCCTGCTCTCCTCTCGCTGTTTTATACTGTGAAAACCAGGCTCTCCTCTCGCTGTTTTAAACTGTGAAAAACCTGCTCACCTCTCAGTGTTTTAAACTTTGAAAACCCTGCTCACCTCTCGTTGTTTTAAACTGTTTAAATCCTGCTCACCACTCGTTTTAAACTGTGGAAAACCTGCTCTCCTCTCGCTGTTTTAAACAGTGAAAACCCTGCCTTCCTCTCGCTGTTTTAAACTGTGAAATTCCTGTCTCCTCTTGCTGTTTTAAAGTGTGAAAATCCCGATGTCGTCTCGCAGTGTTAAACTGTGAAAATCCCGCTCTCCCCTCGCTATTTTGAACTGTGAAAATCCGGCCCTCTTGTGTTGTTTGAAATAGTGAAAACCCGGCTCTCCACTCGATGTTTTGAACTGTGAAAATGCCGCCTTCCTCTCGCTGCTTTAATCTGTGTAAATCCCGGCCTATCTCTCGTTGTTATAAATTGTGAAAACCGGGCTCTCCTCTCTCTGTTTTAAACTGTGAAAACCCTGCTCCCCTCTCGCTGTTTTAAACAGTGAAAATCGTGCTGTCCTCTCGCTGTTTTAAACAGTGAAATTCGTGCTGTCCTCTCGCTGTTTTAAACTGTGAATAGCCGACTATCCTCTCGCTGTTTAAAACTCAGAAAATCCTGGCTCTCCTCTCGCTGTTTTAAACTCTGAAAATCCTGGGTTCCACTCGCTTTCTTAAACTGTGAAAACCCTGCTCTCCTCTCGCTGTTTTAAACTGTGAAAACCCAGGTCTCCTCTCGCTGTTTTAAACTGTGAAATTCGTGCTCTCCTCTCGCTGTTTTAAACTGTGATAACCCTGCTCTCCTCTCGCAGTTTTAAACTGTGAAATTCCTGCTCTCCTCTCGCTGTTTTAAATTGTGAAAAACCTGCTCTCCTTTCGCTGTTTTAAACTGTGAAATTCCTGCTCTCCTCTCACAGTTTTAAACTGTGAAATTCCTGCTCTCCTCTTGCTGTTTTAAACTGTGAAAACCCTGCTCTCCTCTCACTGTTTTAAACTGTGAAATTCCGGCGCTCCTCTCGCTGTTTTAAACAGTGAAAACCCTGCTCTCCTCTCGCTGTTTTAAACTGTGAAAAAGCTGCTCTCCTCTCGCTGTTTTAAACTGTGAAATTCCTGCTCTCCTCTCGCTGTTTTAAAGTGTGAAAAAACTGCTCTCCTGTCGCTGTTTTAAACAGTGAAAACCCTGCCTTCCTCTCGCTGTTTTAAACTGTGAAATTCCTGCTCTCCACTCGCTATTTTAAACTGAAAATCCTGGTCCCCCCTCGCTGTTTTAAAGTGTGATAATCCCGATGTCCTCTCGCTGTGTTAAACTGTGAAAATCCCGCTCTCCCCTCGCTATTTTGAACTGTGAAAATCCGGCCCTGTTGTGTTGTTTGAAAGAGTGAAAACCTGGCTCTCCACTCGCTGTTTTGAACTGTGAAAATGCTGCATTCCTCTCGCTGTTTTAATCTGTGAAAAAAACGGCCCATCTCTCGTTGTTATAAATTGTGAAAACCTGGCTCTCCTCTCTATGTTTTAAACTATGAAATTCGTGCTGTCCTCTCGCTGTTTTAAACAGTGAAAGTCGTGCTGTCCTCTCGCTGTTTTAAACTGTGAAAGCCCTGCTCTCCTCTCGCTGTTTTATACTGTGAAAACCAGGCTCTCCTCTCGCTGTTTTAAACTGTGAAAAACCTGCTCACCTCTCAGTGTTTTAAACTTTGAAAACCCTGCTCACCTCTCGTTGTTTTAAACTGTTTAAATCCTGCTCACCACTCGTTTTAAACTGTGGAAAACCTGCTCTCCTCTCGCTGTTTTAAACAGTGAAAACCCTGCCTTCCTCTCGCTGTTTTAAACTGTGAAATTCCTGTCTCCTCTTGCTGTTTTAAAGTGTGAAAATCCCGATGTCGTCTCGCAGTGTTAAACTGTGAAAATCCCGCTCTCCCCTCGCTATTTTGAACTGTGAAAATCCGGCCCTCTTGTGTTGTTTGAAACAGTGAAAACCCGGCTCTCCACTCGATGTTTTGAACTGTGAAAATGCCGCCTTCCTCTCGCTGCTTTAATCTGTGTAAATCCCGGCCTATCTCTCGTTGTTATAAATTGTGAAAACCGGGCTCTCCTCTCTCTGTTTTAAACTGTGAAAACCCTGCTCCCCTCTCGCTGTTTTAAACAGTGAAAATCGTGCTGTCCTCTCGCTGTTTTAAACAGTGAAATTCGTGCTGTCCTCTCGCTGTTTTAAACTGTGAATAGCCGACTATCCTCTCGCTGTTTAAAACTCAGAAAATCCTGGCTCTCCTCTCGCTGTTTTAAACTCTGAAAATCCTGGGTTCCACTCGCTTTCTTAAACTGTGAAAACCCTGCTCGCCTCTCGCTGTTTTAAACTGTGAAATTCCTGCTCTCCTCTTGCTGTTTTAAACTGTGAAAACCCTGCTCTCCTCTAGCTGTTTAAAACTGTGAAAAACCTACTCTCCACCCGCTGCTTTAAACTGTGAAATTCCTGCTCTCCTCTTGCTGTTTTAAATTGTGAAAATCTGGCTCTCCTCTCGCTGTTTAAAACTCTGATAATCCTGGGTCTCCTATCGCTGTTTAAAACTGTGAAATCCCTGCTCACTTCTTGCTGTATTAAACTGTGAAAAACCTGCTCTGCTCTCGCTGTTTTTAACTGTGAAAACCCTGCTCTCCTCTCGCTGTTTTAAACTGTGAAAACCCCGCTCCCCTCTTGCTGTTTTAAACTGTGAAAAACCTGCTTTCCTCTCGCTGTTTTAAACTGTGGAAACCCAGCTCTCCTCTCGCTGTTTTAAACTGTGAAAATCCTGCTCTCTTCACGCTGTTTTAAACTGTAAAAACCCTGCTATCCTCTCGCTGTTTTAAACTCTGAAAATTCCAGCTCACCTCTCGCTGTTTTAAACTGTGAAACTCCTGCTCTCCTCTTGCTGCTTTCAATTCTGAAAAACCTGCTCTCCTCTCGCTGTTTTAAACTGTGAAAAACCTGCTCTCCTCTAGCTGTTTTAAACTGTGAAATACCTGCTCTCCTCTCGCAGTTTTAAACTGTGAAAAACCTGCTCTCCTCCCGCTGTTTTAAACTGTGAAAAACCTGCTCTCCTCTCGCTGTTTTAAACTGTGAAAAACCTGCTCTCCTCTCGCAGTTTTAAACTGTGAAAATCGTGCTGACCTCTCGCTGTTTTAAACAGTGAATAGCCGACTATCCTCTCGCTGTTTTAAACTGTGAAAACTCAGCTCTCCTCTCGCTGTTTTAAACTGTGAAAATAGTGCAGTCCTCTCGCTGTTTTAAACTGTGAGAATCCTGCTCCCCTCTCGCTGTTTTAAACTGTGAAATTCCTGCTCTCCTCTCGCTGTTTTAAACTGTGAAAAAACTGCTCTCCTCTCGCTGTTTTAAACTGTGAAATTCCTGCTCCCCTCTTGCTGTTTTAAACTGTGAAAATCCTGGGTCTCCGCACGCTGTTTTAAACTGTGAAATTCCTGCTCTCCTCTTGCTGTTTTAAACTGTGAAAACCCTGCTCTCCTCTAGCTGTTTAAAACTGTGAAAACACAGCTCAACTCTCGCTATTTTAACTGGGAAAACCCTGCTCTCCTCTCGCTGTTTTAAACTGTGAAAAACCTGCTCTGCTCTCGCTGTTTTAAACTGTGAAAACCCTGCTCTCCTCTCACTGTTTTTAACTGTAAAACCCTGCTCTCCTCTCGCTGTTTTAAACTGTGAAAACCCTGCTCTCCTCTCGCTGTTTTAAACTGTGAAAACCCAGGTCTCCTCTCGCTGTTTTAAACTGTGAAATTCGTGCTCTCCTCTCGCTGTTTTAAACTGTGATAACCCTGCTCTCCTCTCGCAGTTTTAAACTGTGAAATTCCTGCTCTCCTCTCGCTGTTTTAAATTGTGAAAACCCTGCTCTCCTTTCGCTGTTTTAAACTGTGAAATTCCTGCTCTCCTCTCACAGTTTTAAACTGTGAAATTCCTGCTCTCCTCTTGCTGTTTTAAACTGTGAAAACCCTGCTCTCCTCTCACTGTTTTAAACTGTGAAATTCCGGCGCTCCTCTCGCTGTTTTAAACAGTGAAAACCCTGCTCTCCTCTCGCTGTTTTAAACTGTGAAAAAGCTGCTCTCCTCTCGCTGTTTTAAACTGTGAAATTCCTGCTCTCCTCTCGCTGTTTTAAAGTGTGAAAAAACTGCTCTCCTGTCGCTGTTTTAAACAGTGAAAACCCTGCCTTCCTCTCGCTGTTTTAAACTGTGAAATTCCTGCTCTCCACTCGCTATTTTAAACTGAAAATCCTGGTCCCCCCTCGCTGTTTTAAAGTGTGATAATCCCGATGTCCTCTCGCTGTGTTAAACTGTGAAAATCCCGCTCTCCCCTCGCTATTTTGAACTGTGAAAATCCGGCCCTGTTGTGTTGTTTGAAAGAGTGAAAACCTGGCTCTCCACTCGCTGTTTTGAACTGTGAAAATGCTGCATTCCTCTCGCTGTTTTAATCTGTGAAAAAAACGGCCCATCTCTCGTTGTTATAAATTGTGAAAACCTGGCTCTCCTCTCTATGTTTTAAACTATGAAATTCGTGCTGTCCTCTCGCTGTTTTAAACAGTGAAAATCGTGCTGTCCTCTCGCTGTTTTAAACTGTGAAAGCCCTGCTCTCCTCTCGCTGTTTTATACTGTGAAAACCAGGCTCTCCTCTCGCTGTTTTAAACTGTGAAAAACCTGCTCACCTCTCAGTGTTTTAAACTTTGAAAACCCTGCTCACCTCTCGTTGTTTTAAACTGTTTAAATCCTGCTCACCACTCGTTTTAAACTGTGGAAAACCTGCTCTCCTCTCGCTGTTTTAAACAGTGAAAACCCTGCCTTCCTCTCGCTGTTTTAAACTGTGAAATTCCTGTCTCCTCTTGCTGTTTTAAAGTGTGAAAATCCCGATGTCGTCTCGCAGTGTTAAACTGTGAAAATCCCGCTCTCCCCTCGCTATTTTGAACTGTGAAAATCCGGCCCTCTTGTGTTGTTTGAAACAGTGAAAACCCGGCTCTCCACTCGATGTTTTGAACTGTGAAAATGCCGCCTTCCTCTCGCTGCTTTAATCTGTGTAAATCCCGGCCTATCTCTCGTTGTTATAAATTGTGAAAACCGGGCTCTCCTCTCTCTGTTTTAAACTGTGAAAACCCTGCTCCCCTCTCGCTGTTTTAAACAGTGAAAATCGTGCTGTCCTCTCGCTGTTTTAAACAGTGAAATTCGTGCTGTCCTCTCGCTGTTTTAAACTGTGAATAGCCGACTATCCTCTCGCTGTTTAAAACTCAGAAAATCCTGGCTCTCCTCTCGCTGTTTTAAACTCTGAAAATCCTGGGTTCCACTCGCTTTCTTAAACTGTGAAAACCCTGCTCGCCTCTCGCTGTTTTAAACTGTGAAATTCCTGCTCTCCTCTTGCTGTTTTAAACTGTGAAAACCCTGCTCTCCTCTAGCTGTTTAAAACTGTGAAAAACCTACTCTCCACCCGCTGCTTTAAACTGTGAAATTCCTGCTCTCCTCTTGCTGTTTTAAATTGTGAAAATCTGGCTCTCCTCTCGCTGTTTAAAACTCTGATAATCCTGGGTCTCCTATCGCTGTTTAAAACTGTGAAATCCCTGCTCACTTCTTGCTGTATTAAACTGTGAAAAACCTGCTCTGCTCTCGCTGTTTTAAACTGTGAAAACACAGCTCACCTCTCGCTATTTTAACTGCGAAAAACCTGCTCTCCTCTCGCTGTTTTAAACTGTGAAAATCCCAGCTCAACCTCTCGCTGTTTTAAACTGTGAAAAACCTGCTCTCCTCTCGCTGTTTTAAACTTTGAAAACCCTGCCTGCCTCTCGCTGTTTTAAACTGTGAAAATCCTGCTCTCCTCTCGCTGTTTTAAACTGTGAAAATCCTGGCTCCTCTCGCTGTTTAAAATTCTGAAAGTCGTGCTCAACTCTCGCTGTTTTAAACTGTGAAAACCCTGCCTGCCTCTCACTGTTTTAAACTGTGAGAAACCTGCTCACCTCTCGTTGTTTTAAACTGTGAGAAACCTACTCACTTCTCGCTGTTTTATACTGTGAAAACCCAGCTGTCCTCTCGCTGTTTTAAACTGTGGAAAACCTCCTATCCTCTTGCTGTTTTAAACTGATATAAACCTGCTCTCCTCTCGCTGTTTTAAACTGTGAAAACCCAGCTCTCCTCTCGCTGTTTTAAACTGTGAAAAACCTGCTCCCCTCTCGCTGTTTTAAACTGTGAAAAACCTGCTCTCCTCTCGCTGTTTTAAACTGAAAATTCTGGATCTCCAGTCGTTGTTTTTAACTGTGAAAACCCTGCTCTCCTCTCGCAGTTTTAAACTGTGAAATTCCTGCTCTCCTGTCGCTGTTTTAAATTGTGAAAAACCTGCTCTCCTCTCGCTGTTTTAAACTGTGAAATTCCTGCTCTCCTCTCGCTGTATTAAATTGTGAAACTCCTGCTCACCTCTTGCTGTTTTAAACTGGGAAAACCCTGCTCTCCTCTTGCTGTTTAAAACTGTGAAAACCCTGCACTCCTCTCACAGTTTTAAACTGTGAAATTCCTGCTTTCCTCTCGCTGTTTAAAACTGTGAAAAATCTGCTCTCCTCTCGCTGTTTTAAACTGTGAAATTCCTGCTCTCCTCTCGCTGTTTTAAACTGTGAAATTCCTGCTCGCCTCTCGCTGTTTTAAACTGTGAAAACCATGCCTGCCTCTCGCTGTTTTAAACTGTGAAAACCATGCCTGCCTCTCACTGTTTTAAACTGTGAGAAACCTGCTCACCTCTCGTTGTTTTAAACTGTGAGAAACCTGCTCTCCTCTCGCTGTTTTAAACTGTGAAAACCCAGCTCTCCTCTCGCTGTTTTAAACTGTGAAAAACCTGCTCTCCTCTCGCTGTTTTAAACTGTGAAAAACCTGCTCTCCTCTCGCTGTTTTAAACTGTGAAAATCCTGGATCTCCAGTCGCTGTTTTTAACTGTGAAAACCCTGCTCTCCGCTCGCTGTTTTAAACTGTGAAAACCCTGCTCCCCTCTTGCTGTTTTATACTGTGAAAAACCTGCTTTCCTCTCGCTGTTTTAAACTGTGGAAACCCAGCTCTCCTCTCGCTGTTTTAAACTGTGGAAAAGCTGCTCTCCTCTCGCTGTTTTAAACTGTGAAATTCCTGCTCTCCTCTCGCTGTTTTAAAGTGTGAAAAAACTGCTCGCCTCTCGCTGTTTTAAACAGTGAAATTCCTGCTCTCCACTCGCTATTTTAAACTGTGAAAATCCTGGTCCCCTCTCGCTGTTTTAAAGTGTGATAATCCCGATGTCCTCTCGCTGTGTTAAACTGTGAAAATCACGCTCTCCCCTCGCTATTTTGAACTGTGAAAATCCGGCCCTGTTGTGTTGTTTGAAAGAGTGAAAACCTGGCTCTCCACTCGCTGTTTTGAACTGTGAAAATGCTGCATTCCTCTCGCTGTTTTAATCTGTGAAAATCCCGGCCCATCTCTCGTTGTTACAAATTGTGAAAACCTGGCTCTCCTCTCTATGTTTTAAACTATGAAATTCGTGCTGTCCTCTCGCTGTTTTAAACAATGAAAATCGTGCTGTCCTCTCGCTGTTTTAAACTGTGAAAGCCCTGCTCTCCTCTCGCTGTTTTTTCTGTGAAAACCAGGCTCTCCTCTCGCTGTTTTAAACTGTGAAAAACCTGCTCACCTCTCGGTGTTTTAAACTTTGAAAACCCTGCTCACCTCTCGTTGTTTTAAACTGTTTAAATCCTGCTCACCACTCCTTTTAAACTGGAAAACCTGCTCTCCTCTCGCTGTTTTAAACAGTGAAAACCCTGCCTTCCTCTCGCTGTTTTAAACTGTGAAATTCTTGCCCTCCACTCGCTATTTTAAACTGTGAAAATCCTGGTCCCCTCTTGCTGTTTTAAACTGTGAAATTCCTGCTCTCCTCTCGCTGTTTTAAACTGTGAAATTCCTGTCTCCTCTTGCTGTTTTAAAGTGTGAAAATCCCGATGTCGTCTCGCAGTGTTAAACTGTGAAAATCCCGCTCTCCCCTCGCTATTTTGAACTGTGAAAATCCGGCCCTCTTGTGTTGTTTGAAACAGTGCAAACCCGGCTCTCCACTCGATGTTTCGAACTGTGAAAATGCCGCCTTCCTCTCGCTGCTTTAATCTGTGTAAATCCCGGCCTATCTCTCGTTGTTATAAATTGTGAAAACCGGGCTCTCCTCTCTTTGTTTTAAACTGTGAAAACCCTGCTCCCCTCTCGCTGTTTTAAACAGTGAAAATCGTGCTGTCCTCTCGCTGTTTTAAACTGTGAAAATCCTGCTCTCTTCTCGCTGTTTTGAACTGTAAAAACCCTGCTATCCTCTCGCTGTTTTAAACTCTGAAAATCCCAGCTCACCTCTCGCTGTTTTAAAATGTGAAAAACCTGCTCTCCACCGCTGTTTTAAACTGTGAAATTCCTGCTCTCCTCTCGCTGTTTTAAAATGTGAAAAACCTGCTCTCCTCTCACTGTTTTAAACTGTGAAAACCCAGCTCTCCTCTCGCTGTTTTAAACTGTGAAAAACCTGCTCCCCTCTCGCTGTTTTAAACTGTGAAAAACCTGCTCTCCTCTCGCTGTTTTAAACTGTGAAATTCCTGGATCTCCAGTCGTTGTTTTTAACTGTGAAAACCCTGCTCTCCTCTCGCTGTTTTAAACTGTGAAACCCCTGCTCTCCTCTCACTGTTTTAAACTGTGAAAACCCTGCTCTCCTCTCGCAGTTTTAAACTGTGAAATTCCTGCTCTCCTCTCGCTGTTTTAAATTGTGAAAAACCTGCTCTCCTCTCGCTGTTTTAAACTGTGAAATTCCTGCTCTCCTCTCGCTGTATTAAATTGTGAAACTCCTGCTCACCTCTTGCTGTTTTAAACTGGGAAAAGCCTGCTCTCCTCTTGCTGTTTAAAACTGTGAAAACCCTGCTCTCCTCTCGCAGTTTTAAACTGTGAAATTCCTGCTCTCCTCTCGCTGTTTAAAACTGTGAAAAACCTGCTCTCCTCTCGCTGTTTTAAACTGTGAAATTCCTGCTCGCCTCTCGCTGTTTAAAACTGTGAAAATCCCAGCTCTCCTCTCGCTGTTTTAAACTGTGAAAACCCTGCCTGCCTCTCACTGTTTTAAACTGTGAGAAACCTGCTCACCTCTCGTTGTTTTAAACTGTGAGAAACCTGCTCTCTTCTCGCTGTTTTATACTGTGAAAACCCAGCTGTCCTCTCGCTGTTTTAAACTGTGGAAAACCTCCTCTCCTCTTGCTGTTTTAAACTGTGAAAAACCTGCTCTCCTCTCGCTGTTTTAAACTGTGAAAACCCAGCTCTCCACTCGCTGTTTTAAACTGTGAAAAACCTGCTCCCCTCTCGCTGTTTCAAACTGTGAAAATCCTGGATCTCCAGTCGCTGTTTTTAACTGTGAAAACCCTGCTCTCCTCTCGCTGTTTTAAACTGTGAAAACCCTGCTCCCCTCTTGCTGTTTTAAACTGTGAAAAACCTGCTTTCCTCTCGCTGTTTTAAACTGTGGAAACCCAGCTCTCCTCTCGCTGTTTTAAACTGTGAAAATCCTGCTCTCTTCTCGCTGTTTTAAACTGCAAAAACCCTGCTATCCTCTCGCTGTTTTAAACTCTGAAAATCCCAGCTCACCTCTCGCTGTTTTAAACTGTGAAACTCCTGCTCTCCTCTTGCTGTTTTCAATTCTGAAAAACCTAATCTCCACCGCTGTTTTAAACTGTGAAATTCCAGCTCTCCTCTCGCTGTTTTAAAATGTGAAATACCTGCTCTCCTCTCGCTGTTTTAAACTGTGAAAAACCTGCTCTCCTCTCGCTGTTTTAAACTGTGAAAAACCTGCTCTCCTCTAGCTGTTTTAAACTGTGAAAAACCTGCTCTCCTCTCGCAGTTTTAAACTGTGAAAAACCTGCTCTCCTCTAGCTGTTTTAAACTGTGAAAAACCTGCTCTCCTCACGCTGTTTTAAACTGTGAAAAACCTGCTCTCCTCTCGCAGTTTTAAACTGTGAAAATCGTGCTGACCTCTCGCTGTTTTAAACAGTGAATAGCCGACTATCCTCTCGCTGTTTTAAACTGTGAAAACTCAGCTCTCCTCTCGCTGTTTTAAACTGTGAAAATAGTGCAGTCCTCTCGTTTTAAACTGTGAAAATCCTGCTCCCCTCTCGCTGTTTTAAACTGTGAAATTCCTGCTCTCCTCTCGCTGTTTTAAACTGTGAAAAAACTGCTCTCCTCTCGCTGTTTTAAACTGTGAAATTCCTGCTCCCCTCTTGCTGTTTTAAACTGTGAAAATCCTGGGTCTCCGCACGCTGTTTTAAACTGTGAAATTCCTGCTCTCCTCTTGCTGTTTTAAACTGTGAAAACCCTGCTCTCCTCTAGCTGTTTAAAACTGTGAAAACACAGCTCACCTCTCGCTATTTTAACTGCGAAAACCCTGCTCTCCTCTCGCTGTTTTAAACTGTGAAAATCCCAGCTCAACCTCTCGCTGTTTTAAACTGTGAAAAACCTGCGCTCCTCTCGCTGTTTTAAACTGTGAAAAACGTGCTCTCCTCTCGCTGTTTTAAACTGTGAAAATCCTGGCTCCTCTCGCTGTTTAAAATTCTGAAAGTCGTGCTCACTTCTCGCTGTTTTAAACTGTGAAAAACCTGCTCTGCTCTCGCTGTTTTAAACTGTGAAAACCCTGCTCTCCTCTCACTGTTTTAAACTGTGAAAACCCTGCTCTCCTCTCGCTGTTTTAAACTGTGAAAACCCTGCTCTCCTCTCGCTGTTTTAAACTGTGAAAACCCAGGTCTCCTCTCGCTGTTTTAAACTGTGAAATTCGTGCTCTCCTCTCGCTGTTTTAAACTGTGAAAACCCTGCTCTCCTCTCGCAGTTTTAAACTGTGAAATTCCTGCTCTCCTCTCGCTGTTTTAAATTGTGAAAAACCTGCTCTCCTTTCGCTGTTTTAAAGTGTGAAATTCCTGCTCTCCTCTCGCTGTATTAAATTGTGAAATTCCTGCTCACCTCTTGCTGTTTTAAACTGGGAAAACCCTGCTCTCCTCTTGCTGTTTAAAACTGTGAAAACCCTGCTCTCCTCTCACAGTTTTAAACTGTGAAATTCCTGCTCGCCTCTCGCTGTTTTAAACTGTGAAAACCCTGCTCTCCTCTCACTGTTTTAAACTGTGAAATTCCTGCGCTCCTCTCGCTGTTTTAAACTGTGAAAACCCTGCTCTCCTCTCGCTGTTTTAAACTGTGAAAAAGCTGCTCTCCTCTCGCTGTTTTAAACTGTGAAATTCCTGCTCTCCTCTCGCTGTTTTAAAGTGTGAAAAAACTGCTCTCCTGTCGCTGTTTTAAACTGTGAAAACCCTGCCTTCCTCTCGCTGTTTTAAACTGTGAAAAACCTCCTCTCCTCTCGCTGTTTTAAACTGTGAAATTCCTGCTCTCCACTCGCTATTTTAAACTGAAAATCCTGGTCCCCCCTCGCTGTTTTAAAGTGTGATAATCCCGATGTCCTCTCGCTGTGTTAAACTGTGAAAATCCCGCTCTCCCCTCGCTATTTTGAACTGTGAAAATCCGGCCCTGCTGTGTTGTTTGAAAGAGTGAAAACCTGGCTCTCCACTCGCTGTTTTGAACTGTGAAAATGCTGCATTCCTCTCGCTGTTTTAATCTGTGAAAATCCCGGCCCATCTCTCGTTGTTATAAATTGTGAAAACCTGGCTCTCCTCTCGCTGTTTTAAACTGTGAAATTCGTGCTCTCCTCTCGCTGTTTTAAACTGTGAAAACCCTGCTCTCCTCTCGCAGTTTTAAACTGTGAAATTCCTGCTCTCCTCTCGCTGTTTTAAATTGTGAAAAACCTGCTCTCCTTTCGCTGTTTTAAACTGTGAAATTCCTGCTCTCCTCTCACAGTTTTAAACTGTGAAATTCCTGCTCGCCTCTCGCTGTTTTAAACTGTGAAAACCCTGCTCTCCTCTCACTGTTTTAAACTGTGAAATTCCTGCGCTCCTCTCGCTGTTTTAAGCAGTGAAAACCCTGCTCTCCTCTCGCTGTTTTAAACTGTGAAAAAGCTGCTCTCCTCTCGCTGTTTTAAACTGTGAAATTCCTGCTCTCCTCTCGCTGTTTTAAAGTGTGAAAAAACTGCTCTCCTGTCGCTGTTTTAAACTGTGAAAACCCTGCCTTCCTCTCGCGGTTTTAAACTGTGAAAAACCTCCTCTCCTCTCGCTGTTTTAAACTGTGAAATTCCTGCTCTCCACAAGCTATTTTAAACTGAAAATCCTGGTCCCCCCTCGCTGTTTTAAAGTGTGATAATCCCGATGTCCTCTCGCTGTGTTAAACTGTGAAAATCCCGCTCTCCCCTCGCTATTTTGAACTGTGAAAATCCGGCCCTGTTGTGTTGTTTGAAAGAGTGAAAACCTGGCTCTCCACTCGCTGTTTTGAACTGTGAAAATGCTGCATTCCTCTAGCTGTTTTAATCTGTGAAAATCCCGGCCCATCTCTCGTTGTTATAAATTGTGAAAACCTGGCTCTCCTCTCTATGTTTTAAACTATGAAATTCGTGCTGTCCTCTCGCTGTTTTAAACAGTGAAAATCGTGCTGTCCACTCGCTGTTTTAAACTGTGAAAACCAGGCTCTCCTCTCGCTGTTTTAAACTGTGAAAAACCTCCTCACCTCTCGGTGTTTTAAACTTTGAATTCCCTGCTCACCTCTCATTGTTTTAAACTGTTTAAATCCTGCTCACCACTCGTTTTAAACTGTGGAAAACCTGCTCTCCTCTCGCTGTTTTAAACAGTGAAAACCCTGCCTTCCTCTCGCTGTTTTAAACTGTGAAATTCCTGTCTCCTCTTGCTGTTTTAAAGTGTGAAAATCCCGATGTCGTCTCGCAGTGTTAAACTGTGAAAATCCCGCTCTCCCCTCGCTATTTTGAACTGTGAAAATCCGGCCCTCTTGTGTTGTTTGAAACAGTGAAAACCCGGCTCTCCACTCGATGTTTTGAACTGTGAAAATGCCGCCTTCCTCTCGCTGCTTTAATCTGTGTAAATCCCGGCCTATCTCTCGTTGTTATAAATTGTGAAAACCGGGCTCTCCTCTCTCTGTTTTAAACTGTGAAAACCCTGCTCCCCTCTCGCTGTTTTAAACAGTGAAAATCGTGCTGTCCTCTCGCTGTTTTAAACAGTGAAATTCGTGCTGTCCTCTCGCTGTTTTAAACTGTGAATAGCCGACTATCCTCTCGCTGTTTAAAACTCAGAAAATCCAGGCTCTCCTCTCGCTGTTTTAAACTGTGAAATTCCTGCTCTCCTCTCGCTGTTTTAAATTGTGAAAAACCTGCTCTCCTTTCGCTGTTTTAAAGTGTGAAATTCCTGCTCTCCTCTCGCTGTATTAAATTGTGAAATTCCTGCTCACCTCTTGCTGTTTTAAACTGGGAAAACCCTGCTCTCCTCTTGCTGTTTAAAACTGTGAAAACCCTGCTCTCCTCTCACAGTTTTAAACTGTGAAATTCCTGCTCGCCTCTCGCTGTTTTAAACTGTGAAAACCCTGCTCTCCTCTCACTGTTTTAAACTGTGAAATTCCTGCGCTCCTCTCGCTGTTTTAAACAGTGAAAACCCTGCTCTCCTCTCGCTGTTTTAAACTGTGAAAAAGCTGCTCTCCTCTCGCTGTTTTAAACTGTGAAATTCCTGCTCTCCTCTCGCTGTTTTAAAGTGTGAAAAAACTGCTCTCCTGTCGCTGTTTTAAACTGTGAAAACCCTGCCTTCCTCTCGCTGTTTTAAACTGTGAAAAACCTCCTCTCCTCTCGCTGTTTTAAACTGTGAAATTCCTGCTCTCCACTCGCTATTTTAAACTGAAAATCCTGGTCCCCCCTCGCTGTTTTAAAGTGTGATAATCCCGATGTCCTCTCGCTGTGTTAAACTGTGAAAATCCCGCTCTCCCCTCGCTATTTTGAACTGTGAAAATCCGGCCCTGTTGTGTTGTTTGAAAGAGTGAAAACCTGGCTCTCCACTCGCTGTTTTGAACTGTGAAAATGCTGCATTCCTCTCGCTGTTTTAATCTGTGAAAATCCCGGCCCATCTCTCGTTGTTATAAATTGTGAAAACCTGGCTCTCCTCTCGCTGTTTTAAACTGTGAAATTCGTGCTCTCCTCTCGCTGTTTTAAACTGTGAAAACCCTGCTCTCCTCTCGCAGTTTTAAACTGTGAAATTCCTGCTCTCCTCTCGCTGTTTTAAATTGTGAAAAACCTGCTCTCCTTTCGCTGTTTTAAACTGTGAAATTCCTGCTCTCCTCTCGCTGTATTAAATTGTGAAATTCCTGCTCACCTCTTGCTGTTTTAAACTGGGAAAACCCTGCTCTCCTCTTGCTGTTTAAAACTGTGAAAACCCTGCTCTCCTCTCACAGTTTTAAACTGTGAAATTCCTGCTCGCCTCTCGCTGTTTTAAACTGTGAAAACCCTGCTCTCCTCTCACTGTTTTAAACTGTGAAATTCCTGCGCTCCTCTCGCTGTTTTAAGCAGTGAAAACCCTGCTCTCCTCTCGCTGTTTTAAACTGTGAAAAAGCTGCTCTCCTCTCGCTGTTTTAAACTGTGAAATTCCTGCTCTCCTCTCGCTGTTTTAAAGTGTGAAAAAACTGCTCTCCTGTCGCTGTTTTAAACTGTGAAAACCCTGCCTTCCTCTCGCGGTTTTAAACTGTGAAAAACCTCCTCTCCTCTCGCTGTTTTAAACTGTGAAATTCCTGCTCTCCACAAGCTATTTTAAACTGAAAATCCTGGTCCCCCCTCGCTGTTTTAAAGTGTGATAATCCCGATGTCCTCTCGCTGTGTTAAACTGTGAAAATCCCGCTCTCCCCTCGCTATTTTGAACTGTGAAAATCCGGCCCTGTTGTGTTGTTTGAAAGAGTGAAAACCTGGCTCTCCACTCGCTGTTTTGAACTGTGAAAATGCTGCATTCCTCTCGCTGTTTTAATCTGTGAAAATCCCGGCCCATCTCTCGTTGTTATAAATTGTGAAAACCTGGCTCTCCTCTCTATGTTTTAAACTATGAAATTCGTGCTGTCCTCTCGCTGTTTTAAACAGTGAAAATCGTGCTGTCCTCTCGCTGTTTTAAACTGTGAAAACCAGGCTCTCCTCTCGCTGTTTTAAACTGTGAAAAACCTCCTCACCTCTCGGTGTTTTAAACTTTGAATTCCCTGCTCACCTCTCATTGTTTTAAACTGTTTAAATCCTGCTCACCACTCGTTTTAAACTGTGGAAAACCTGCTCTCCTCTCGCTGTTTTAAACAGTGAAAACCCTGCCTTCCTCTCGCTGTTTTAAACTGTGAAATTCCTGTCTCCTCTTGCTGTTTTAAAGTGTGAAAATCCCGATGTCGTCTCGCAGTGTTAAACTGTGAAAATCCCGCTCTCCCCTCGCTATTTTGAACTGTGAAAATCCGGCCCTCTTGTGTTGTTTGAAACAGTGAAAACCCGGCTCTCCACTCGATGTTTTGAACTGTGAAAATGCCGCCTTCCTCTCGCTGCTTTAATCTGTGTAAATCCCGGCCTATCTCTCGTTGTTATAAATTGTGAAAACCGGGCTCTCCTCTCTCTGTTTTAAACTGTGAAAACCCTGCTCCCCTCTCGCTGTTTTAAACAGTGAAAATCGTGCTGTCCTCTCGCTGTTTTAAACAGTGAAATTCGTGCTGTCCTCTCGCTGTTTTAAACTGTGAATAGCCGACTATCCTCTCGCTGTTTAAAACTCAGAAAATCCAGGCTCTCCTCTCGCTGTTTTAGACTCTGAAAATCCTGGGTTCCACTCGCTTTCTTAAACTGTGAAAACCCTGCTCGCCTCTCGCTGTTTTAAACTGTGAAAACCCTGCTCTCCTCTAGCTGTTTAAAACTGTGAAAAACCTACTCTCCTCCCGCTGCTTTAAACTGTGAAATTCCTGCTCTCCTCTTGCTGTTTTAAATTGTGAAAATCTGGCTCTCCTCTCGCTGTTTAAAACTCTGATAATCCTGGGTCTCCTATCGCTGTTTAAAACTGTGAAATCCCTGCTCACTTCTTGCTGTATTAAACTGTGAAAAACCTGCTCTGCTCTCGCTGTTTTAAACTGTGAAAACACAGCTCACCTCTCGCTATTTTAACTGCGAAAAACCTGCTCTCCTCTCGCTGTTTTAAACTGTGAAAATCCCAGCTCAACCTCTCGCTGTTTTAAACTGTGAAAAACCTGCTCTCCTCTCGCTGTTTTAAACTTTGAAAACCCTGCCTGCCTCTCGCTGTTTTAAACTGTGAAAAACCTGCTCTCCTCTCGCTGTTTTAAACTGTGAAAATCCTGGCTCCTCTCGCTGTTTAAAATTCTGAAAGTCGTGCTCAACTCTCGCTGTTTTAAACTGTGAAAACCCTGCCTGCCTCTCACTGTTTTAAACTGTGAGAAACCTGCTCACCTCTCGTTGTTTTAAACTGTGAGAAACCTACTCACTTCTCGCTGTTTTATACTGTGAAAACCCAGCTGTCCTCTCGCTGTTTTAAACTGTGGAAAACCTCCTATCCTCTTGCTGTTTTAAACTGATATAAACCTGCTCTCCTCTCGCTGTTTTAAACTGTGAAAACCCAGCTCTCCTCTCGCTGTTTTAAACTGTGAAAAACCTGCTCCCCTCTCGCTGTATTAAATTGTGAAAAACCTGCTCTCCTCTCGCTGTTTTAAACTGAAAATTCTGGATCTCCAGTCGTTGTTTTTAACTGTGAAAACCCTGCTCTCCTCTCGCAGTTTTAAACTGTGAAATACCTGCTCTCCTCTCGCTGTATTAAATTGTGAAACTCCTGCTCACCTCTTGCTGTTTTAAACTGGGAAAACCCTGCTCTCCTCTTGCTGTTTAAAACTGTGAAAACCCTGCTCTCCTCTCGCAGTTTTAAACTGTGAAATTCCTGCTTTCCTCTCGCTGTTTAAAACTGTGAAAAACTGCTCTCCTCTCGCTGTTTTAAACTGTGAAATTCCTGCTCTCCTCTCGCTGTTTTAAACTGTGAAATTCCTGCTCGCCTCTCGCTGTTTTAAACTGTGAAAATCCCAGCTCTCCTCTCGCTGTTTTAAACTGTGAAAACCATGCCTGCCTCTCACTGTTTTAAACTGTGAGAAACCTGCTCACCTCTCGTTGTTTTAAACTGTGAGAAACCTGCTCTCCTCTCGCTGTTTTAAACTGTGAAAACCCAGCTCTCCTCTCGCTGTTTTAAACTGTGAAAAACCTGCTCCCCTCTCGCTGTTTAAACTGTGAAAAACCTGCTCTCCTCTCGCTGTTTTAAACTGTGAAAATCCTGGATCTCCAGTCGCTGTTTTTAACTGTGAAAACCCTGCTCTCCGCTCGCTGTTTTAAACTGTGAAAACCCTGCTCCCCTCTTGCTGTTTTATACTGTGAAAAACCTGCTTTCCTCTCGCTGTTTTAAACTGTGGAAACCCAGCTCTCCTCTCGCTGTTTTAAACTGTGGAAAAGCTGCTCTCCTCTCGCTGTTTTAAACTGTGAAATTCCTGCTCTCCTCTCGCTGTTTTAAAGTGTGAAAAAACTGCTCTCCTCTCGCTGTTTTAAACAGTGAAATTCCTGCTCTCCACTCGCTATTTTAAACTGTGAAAATCCTGGTCCCCTCTCGCTGTTTTAAAGTGTGATAATCCCGATGTCCTCTCGCTGTGTTAAACTGTGAAAATCCCGCTCTCCCCTCGCTATTTTGAACTGTGAAAATCCGGCCCTGTTGTGTTGTTTGAAAGAGTGAAAACCTGGCTCTCCACTCGCTGTTTTGAACTGTGAAAATGCTGCATTCCTCTCGCTGTTTTAATCTGTGAAAATCCCGGCCCATCTCTCGTTGTTATAAATTGTGAAAACCTGGCTCTCCTCTCTATGTTTTAAACTATGAAATTCGTGCTGTCCTCTCGCTGTTTTAAACAGTGAAAGTCCTGCTGTCCTCTCGCTGTTTTAAACTGTGAAAGCCCTGCTCTCCTCTCGCTGTTTTATACTGTGAAAACCAGGCTCTCCTCTCGGTGTTTTAAACTTTGAAAACCCTGCTCACCTCTCGTTGTTTTAAACTGTTTAAATCCTGCTCACCACTCGTTTTAAACTGTGGAAAACCTGCTCTCCTCTCGCTGTTTTAAACAGTGAAAACCCTGCCTTCCTCTCGCTGTTTTAAACTGTGAAATTCTTGCCCTCCACTCGCTATTTTAAACTGTGAAAATCCTGGTCCCCTCTTGCTGTTTTAAACTGTGAAATTCCTGCTCTCCTCTCGCTGTTTTAAACTGTGAAATTCCTGTCTCCTCTTGCTGTTTTAAAGTGTGAAAATCCCGATGTCGTCTCGCAGTGTTAAACTGTGAAAATCCCGCTCTCCCCTCGCTATTTTGAACTGTGAAAATCCGGCCCTCTTGTGTTGTTTGAAACAGTGAAAACCCGGCTCTCCACTCGATGTTTTGAACGTTGAAAATGCCGCCTTCCTCTCGCTGCTTTAATCTGTGTAAATCCCGGCCTATCTCTCGTTGTTATAAATTGTGAAAACCGGGCTCTCCTCTCTTTGTTTTAAACTGTGAAAACCCTGCTCCCCTCTCGCTGTTTTAAACAGTGAAAATCGTGCTGTCCTCTCGCTGTTTTAAACTGTGAAAATCCTGCTCTCTTCTCGCTGTTTTGAACTGTAAAAACCCTGCTATCCTCTCGCTGTTTTAAACTCTAAAAATCCCAGCTCACCTCTCGCTGTTTTAAACTGTGAAACTCCTGCTCTCCTCTTGCTGTTTTCAATTCTGAAAAACCTACTCTCCACCGCTGTTTTAAACTGTGAAATTCCTGCTCTCCTCTCGCTGTTTTAAAATGTGAAAAACCTGCTCTCCTCTCGCTGTTTTAAACTGTGAAAAACCTGCTCTCCTCTCGCTGTTTTAAACTGAAAATTCTGGATCTCCAGTCGTTGTTTTTAACTGTGAAAACCCTGCTCTCCTCTCGCAGTTTTAAACTGTGAAATACCTGCTCTCCTCTCGCTGTATTAAATTGTGAAACTCCTGCTCACCTCTTGCTGTTTTAAACTGGGAAAACCCTGCTCTCTTCTTGCTGTTTTAAACTGTGAAATTCCTGCTCTCCTCTCGCTGTTTAAAACTGTGAAAAACCTGCTCTCCTCTCGCTGTTTTAAACTGTGAAATTCCTGCTCGCCTCTCGCTGTTTAAAACTGTGAAAATCCCAGCTCTCCTCTCGCTGTTTTAAACTGTGAAAACCCTGCCTGCCTCTCACTGTTTTAAACTGTGAGAAACCTGCTCACCTCTCGTTGTTTTAAACTGTGAGAAACCTGCTCTCTTCTCGCTGTTTTATACTGTGAAAACCCAGCTGTCCTCTCGCTGTTTTAAACTGTGGAAAACATCCTCTCCTCTTGCTGTTTTAAACTGAGATAAACCTGCTCTCCTCTCGCTGTTTTAAACTGTGAAAACCCAGCTCTCCACTCGCTGTTTTAAACTGTGAAAAACCTGCTCCCCTCTCGCTGTTTCAAACTGTGAAAATCCTGGATCTCCAGTCGCTGTTTTTAACTGTGAAAACCCTGCTCTCCTCTCGCTGTTTTAAACTGTGAAAACCCTGCTCCCCTCTTGCTGTTTTAAACTGTGAAAAACCTGCTTTCCTCTCGCTGTTTTAAACTGTGGAAACCCAGCTCTCCTCTCGCTGTTTTAAACTGTGAAAATCCTGCTCTCTTCTCGCTGTTTTAAACTGCAAAAACCCTGCTATCCTCTCGCTGTTTTAAACTCTGAAAATCCCAGCTCACCTCTCGCTGTTTTAAACTGTGAAACTCCTGCTCTCCTCTTGCTGTTTTCAATTCTGAAAAACCTAATCTCCACCGCTGTTTTAAACTGTGAAATTCCAGCTCTCCTCTCGCTGTTTTAAAATGTGAAATACCTGCTCTCCTCTCGCTGTTTTAAACTGTGAAAAACCTGCTCTCCTCTCGCTGTTTTAAACTGTGAAAAACCTGCTCTCCTCTAGCTGTTTTAAACTGTGAAAAACCTGCTCTCCTCTCGCAGTTTTAAACTGTGAAAAACCTGCTCTCCTCTAGCTGTTTTAAACTGTGAAAAACCTGCTCTCCTCACGCTGTTTTAAACTGTGAAAAACCTGCTCTCCTCTCGCAGTTTTAAACTGTGAAAATCGTGCTGACCTCTCGCTGTTTTAAACAGTGAATAGCCGACTATCCTCTCGCTGTTTTAAACTGTGAAAACTCAGCTCTCCTCTCGCTGTTTTAAACTGTGAAAATAGTGCAATCCTCTCGTTTTAAACTGTGAAAATCCTGCTCCCCTCTCGCTGTTTTAAACTGTGAAATTCCTGCTCTCCTCTCGCTGTTTTAAACTGTGAAAAAACTGCTCTCCTCTCGCTGTTTTAAACTGTGAAATTCCTGCTCCCCTCTTGCTGTTTTAAACTGTGAAAATCCTGGGTCTCCGCACGCTGTTTTAAACTGTGAAATTCCTGCTCTCCTCTTGCTGTTTTAAACTGTGAAAACCCTGCTCTCCTCTAGCTGTTTAAAACTGTGAAAACACAGCTCACCTCTCGCTATTTTAACTGCGAAAACCCTGCTCTCCTCTCGCTGTTTTAAACTGTGAAAATCCCAGCTCAACCTCTCGCTGTTTTAAACTGTGAAAAACCTGCTCTCCTCTCGCTGTTTTAAACTGTGAAAAACCTGCTCTCCTCTCGCTGTTTTAAACTGTGAAAAACGTGCTCTCCTCTCGCTGTTTTAAACTGTGAAAATCCTGGCTCCTCTCGCTGTTTAAAATTCTGAAAGTCGTGCTCACTTCTCGCTGTTTTAAACTGTGAAAAACCTGCTCTGCTCTCGCTGTTTTAAACTGTGAAAACCCTGCTCTCCTCTCACTGTTTTAAACTGTGAAAACCCTGCTCTCCTCTCGCTGTTTTAAACTGTGAAAACCCTGCTCTCCTCTCGCTGTTTTAAACTGTGAAAACCCAGGTCTCCTCTCGCTGTTTTAAACTGTGAAATTCGTGCTCTCCTCTCGCTGTTTTAAACTGTGAAAACCCTGCTCTCCTCTCGCAGTTTTAAACTGTGAAATTCCTGCTCTCCTCTCGCTGTTTTAAATTGTGAAAAACCTGCTCTCCTTTCGCTGTTTTAAAGTGTGAAATTCCTGCTCTCCTCTCGCTGTATTAAATTGTGAAATTCCTGCTCACCTCTTGCTGTTTTAAACTGGGAAAACCCTGCTCTCCTCTTGCTGTTTAAAACTGTGAAAACCCTGCTCTCCTCTCACAGTTTTAAACTGTGAAATTCCTGCTCGCCTCTCGCTGTTTTAAACTGTGAAAACCCTGCTCTCCTCTCACTGTTTTAAACTGTGAAATTCCTGCGCTCCTCTCGCTGTTTTAAACAGTGAAAACCCTGCTCTCCTCTCGCTGTTTTAAACTGTGAAAAAGCTGCTCTCCTCTCGCTGTTTTAAACTGTGAAATTCCTGCTCTCCTCTCGCTGTTTTAAAGTGTGAAAAAACTGCTCTCCTGTCGCTGTTTTAAACTGTGAAAACCCTGCCTTCCTCTCGCTGTTTTAATCTGTGAAAAACCTCCTCTCCTCTCGCTGTTTTAAACTGTGAAATTCCTGCTCTCCACTCGCTATTTTAAACTGAAAATCCTGGTCCCCCCTCGCTGTTTTAAAGTGTGATAATCCCGATGTCCTCTCGCTGTGTTAAACTGTGAAAATCCCGCTCTCCCCTCGCTATTTTGAACTGTGAAAATCCGGCCCTGTTGTGTTGTTTGAAAGAGTGAAAACCTGGCTCTCCACTCGCTGTTTTGAACTGTGAAAATGCTGCATTCCTCTCGCTGTTTTAATCTGTGAAAATCCCGGCCCATCTCTCGTTGTTATAAATTGTGAAAACCTGGCTCTCCTCTCGCTGTTTTAAACTGTGAAATTCGTGCTCTCCTCTCGCTGTTTTAAACTGTGAAAACCCTGCTCTCCTCTCGCAGTTTTAAACTGTGAAATTCCTGCTCTCCTCTCGCTGTTTTAAATTGTGAAAAACCTGCTCTCCTTTCGCTGTTTTAAACTGTGAAATTCCTGCTCTCCTCTCGCTGTATTAAATTGTGAAATTCCTGCTCACCTCTTGCTGTTTTAAACTGGGAAAACCCTGCTCTCCTCTTGCTGTTTAAAACTGTGAAAACCCTGCTCTCCTCTCACAGTTTTAAACTGTGAAATTCCTGCTCGCCTCTCGCTGTTTTAAACTGTGAAAACCCTGCTCTCCTCTCACTGTTTTAAACTGTGAAATTCCTGCGCTCCTCTCGCTGTTTTAAGCAGTGAAAACCCTGCTCTCCTCTCGCTGTTTTAAACTGTGAAAAAACTGCTCTCCTGTCGCTGTTTTAAACTGTGAAAACCCTGCCTTCCTCTCGCGGTTTTAAACTGTGAAAAACCTCCTCTCCTCTCGCTGTTTTAAACTGTGATATTCCTGCTCTCCACCAGCTATTTTAAACTGAAAATCCTGGTCCCCCCTCGCTGTTTTAAAGTGTGATAATCCCGATGTCCTCTCGCTGTGTTAAACTGTGAAAATCCCGCTCTCCCCTCGCTATTTTGAACTGTGAAAATCCGGCCCTGTTGTGTTGTTTGAAAGAGTGAAAACCTGGCTCTCCACTCGCTGTTTTGAACTGTGAAAATGCTGCATTCCTCTCGCTGTTTTAATCTGTGAAAATCCCGGCCCATCTCTCGTTGTTATAAATTGTGAAAACCTGGCTCTCCTCTCTATGTTTTAAACTATGAAATTCGTGCTGTCCTCTCGCTGTTTTAAACAGTGAAAGTCCTGCTGTCCTCTCGCTGTTTTAAACTGTGAAAGCCCTGCTCTCCTCTCGCTGTTTTATACTGTGAAAACCAGGCTCTCCTCTCGGTGTTTTAAACTTTGAAAACCCTGCTCACCTCTCGTTGTTTTAAACTGTTTAAATCCTGCTCACCACTCGTTTTAAACTGTGGAAAACCTGCTCTCCTCTCGCTGTTTTAAACAGTGAAAACCCTGCCTTCCTCTCGCTGTTTTAAACTGTGAAATTCTTGCCCTCCACTCGCTATTTTAAACTGTGAAAATCCTGGTCCCCTCTTGCTGTTTTAAACTGTGAAATTCCTGCTCTCCTCTCGCTGTTTTAAACTGTGAAATTCCTGTCTCCTCTTGCTGTTTTAAAGTGTGAAAATCCCGATGTCGTCTCGCAGTGTTAAACTGTGAAAATCCCGCTCTCCCCTCGCTATTTTGAACTGTGAAAATCCGGCCCTCTTGTGTTGTTTGAAACAGTGAAAACCCGGCTCTCCACTCGATGTTTTGAACGTTGAAAATGCCGCCTTCCTCTCGCTGCTTTAATCTGTGTAAATCCCGGCCTATCTCTCGTTGTTATAAATTGTGAAAACCGGGCTCTCCTCTCTTTGTTTTAAACTGTGAAAACCCTGCTCCCCTCTCGCTGTTTTAAACAGTGAAAATCGTGCTGTCCTCTCGCTGTTTTAAACTGTGAAAATCCTGCTCTCTTCTCGCTGTTTTGAACTGTAAAAACCCTGCTATCCTCTCGCTGTTTTAAACTCTAAAAATCCCAGCTCACCTCTCGCTGTTTTAAACTGTGAAACTCCTGCTCTCCTCTTGCTGTTTTCAATTCTGAAAAACCTACTCTCCACCGCTGTTTTAAACTGTGAAATTCCTGCTCTCCTCTCGCTGTTTTAAAATGTGAAAAACCTGCTCTCCTCTCGCTGTTTTAAACTGTGAAAAACCTGCTCTCCTCTCGCTGTTTTAAACTGAAAATTCTGGATCTCCAGTCGTTGTTTTTAACTGTGAAAACCCTGCTCTCCTCTCGCAGTTTTAAACTGTGAAATACCTGCTCTCCTCTCGCTGTATTAAATTGTGAAACTCCTGCTCACCTCTTGCTGTTTTAAACTGGGAAAACCCTGCTCTCCTCTTGCTGTTTTAAACTGTGAAATTCCTGCTCTCCTCTCGCTGTTTAAAACTGTGAAAAACCTGCTCTCCTCTCGCTGTTTTAAACTGTGAAATTCCTGCTCTCCTCACGCTGTTTTAAACTGTGAAATTCCTGTCTCCTCTTGCTTTTTTAAAGTGTGAAAATCGCGATGTCGTCTCGCAGTGTTAAACTGAGAAAATCCCGCTCTCCCCCTCGCTATTTTGAACTGTGAAAATCCGGCCCTCTTGTGTTGTTTGAAACAGTGAAAACCCGGCTCTCCACTCGATGTTTTGAACTGTGAAAATGCCGCCTTCCTCTCGCTGCTTTAATCTGTGTAAATCCCGGCCAATCTCTCGTTGTTATAAATTGTGAAAACCGGGCTCTCCTCTCTCTGTTTTAAACTGTGAAAACCCTGCTCCCCTCTCGCTGTTTTAAACAGTGAAAATCGTGCTGTCCTCTCGCTGTTTTAAACAGTGAAATTCGTGCTGTCCTCTCGCTGTTTTAAACTGTGAATAGCCGACTATCCTCTCGCTGTTTAAAACTCAGAAAATCCTGGCTCTCCTCTCGCTGTTTTAAACTCTGAAAATCCTGGGTTCCACTCGCTTTCTTAAACTGTGAAAACCCTGCTCGCCTCTCGGTGTTTTAAACTGTGAAATTCCTGCTCTCCTCTTGCTGTTTTAAACTGTGAAAACCCTGCTCTCCTCTAGCTGTTTAAAACTGTGAAAAACCTACTCTCCTCCCGCTGTTTTAAACTGTGAAAACCCTGCTCTCCTCTCGCTGTTTTAAATTGTGAAACTCCTGCTCACCTCTTGCTGTTTTAAACTGTGAAATTCCTGCTCTCCTCTCGCTGTTTTAAACTGTGAAAAATGTGCTCTCCTCTCGCTGTTTTAAACTGTGAAATTCCTGCTCTCCTCTCGCTGTTTTAAACTGTGAAATTCCTGCTCGCCTCTCGCTGTTTAAAACTGTGAAAATCCCAGCTCTCCTCTCGCTGTTTTAAACTGTGAAAACCCAGATCTCCTCTCGCTGTTTTAAACTGTGAAATTCCTGCTCCCCTCTCGCTGTTTTAAACTGTGAAAAACCTGCTCTCCTCTCGCTGTTTTAAACTGTGAAATTCCTGGATCTCCAGTCGTTGTTTTTATCTGTGAAAACCCTGCTCTCCTCTCGCTGTTTTAAACTGTGAAAACCCTGCTCACCTCTCACTGTTTTAAACTGTGAAAACCCTGCTCTCCTCTCGCAGTTTTAAACTGTGAAATTCCTGCTCTCCTCTCGCTGTTTTAAATTGTGAAAAACCTGCTCTCCTCTCGCTGTTTTAAATTGTGAAAAACCTGCTCTCCTCTCGCTGTTTTAAAGTGTGAAAAACCTGCACTCCTCTCGCTGTTTTAAATTGTGAAAAACCTGCTCTCCTCTCGCTGTTTTAAACTGTGAAATACCTGCTCTCCTCTCGCTGTATTAAATGGTGAAACTCCTGCTCACCTCTTGCTGTTTTAAACTGGGAAAAGCCTGCTCTCCTCTTGCTGTTTAAAACTGTGAAAACCCTGCTCTCCTCTCGCAGTTTTAAACTGTGAAATTCCTGCTCTCCTCTCGCTGTTTAAAACTGTGAAAAATCTGCTCTCCTCTCGCTGTTTTAAACTGTGAAATTCCTGCTCGCCTCTCGCTGTTTAAAACTGTGAAAATCCTGGCCCATCTCTCGCTGTTTTAAACTGTGAAAACCCTGCCTGCCTCTCACTGTTTTAAACTGTGAGAAACCTGCTCACCTCTCGTTGTTTTAAACTGTGAGAAACCTGCTCTCTTCTCGCTGTTTTATACTGTGAAAACCCAGCTGTCCTCTCGCTGTTTTAAACTGTGGAAAACCTCCTCTCCTCTTGCTGTTTTAAACTGTGAAAAACCTGCTCTCCTCTCGCTGTTTTAAACTGTGAAAACCCAGCTCTCCACTCGCTGTTTTAAACTGTGAAAAACCTGCTCCCCTCTCGCTGTTTTAAACTGTGAAAATCCTGGATCTCCAGTCGCTGTTTTTAACTGTGAAAAGCCTGCTCTCCTCTCGCTGTTTTAAACTGTGAAAACCCTGCTCCCCTCTTGCTGTTTTAAACTGTGAAAAACCTGCTTTCCTCTCGCTGTTTTAAACTGTGGAAACCCAGCTCTCCTCTCGCTGTTTTAAACTGTGAAAATCCTGCTCTCTTCTCGCTGTTTTAAACTGTAAAAACCCTGCTATCCTCTCGCTGTTTTAAACTCTGAAAATCCCAGCTCACCTCTCGCTGTTTTAAACTGTGAAACTCCTGCTCTCCTCTTGCTGTTTTCAATTCTGAAAAACCTACTCTCCACCGCTGTTTTAAACTGTGAAATTCCAGCTATCCTCTCGCTGTTTTAACATGTGAAAAACCTGCTCTCCTCTCGCTGTTTTAAACTGTGAAAAACCTGCTCTCCTCTCGCTGTTTTAAACTGTGAAAAACCTGCTCTCCTCTAGCTGTTTTAAACTGTGAAAAACCTGCTCTCCTCTCGCAGTTTTAAACTGTGAAAAACCTGCTCTCCTCTAGCTGTTTTAAACTGTGAAAAACCTGCTCTCCTCTCGCTGTTTTAAACTGTGAAAAACCTGCTCTCCTCTCGCAGTTTTAAACTGTGAAAATCGTGCTGACCTCTCGCTGTTTTAAACAGTGAATAGCCGACTATCCTCTCGCTGTTTTAAACTGTGAAAACTCAGCTCTCCTCTCGCTGTTTTAAACTGTGAAAATAGTGCAGTCCTCTCGCTGTTTTAAACTGTGAAAATCCTGCTCCCCTCTCGCTGTTTTAAACTGTGAAATTCCTGCTCTCCTCTCGCTGTTTTAAACTAGTGAAATTCCTGCTCTCCTCTCGCTGTTTTAAACTGTGAAAAAACTGCTCTCCTCTCGCTGTTTTAAACTGTGAAATTCCTGCTCCCCTCTTGCTGTTTTAAACTGTGAAAATCCTGGGTCTCCGCACGTTGTTTTAAACTGTGAAATTCCTGCTCTCCTCTTGCTGTTTTAAACTGTGAAAACCCTGCTCTCCTCTAGCTGTTTAAAACTGTGAAAAACCTACTCTCCTCCCGCTGTTTTAAACTGTGAAATTCCTGCTCTCCTCTCGCTGTTTTAAATTGTGAAAATCTGGCTCTCCTCTCGCTGTTTAAAACTCTGATAATCCTGGGTCTTCTAACGCTGTTTAAAACTGTGAAATCCCTGCTCACTTCTTGCTGTTTTAAACTGTGAAAAACCTGCCCTGCTCTCGCTGTTTTAACTGTGAAAACACAGCTCACCTCTTGCTATTTTAACTGCAAAAACCCTGCTCTCCTCTCGCTGTTTTATACTGTGAAAATCCCAGCTCAACCTCTCGCTGTTTTAAATTGTGAAAAACCTGCTCACCTTTCGCTGTTTTAAACTGTGAAAAACCTGCTCTCCTCTCGCTGTTTTAAACTGAAAAACCTGCTCTCCTCTCGCTGTTTTAAACTGTGAAAATCCTGGCTCCTCTCGCTGTTTAAAATTCTGAAAGTCGTGCTCACCTCTCGCTGTTTTAAACTGTGAAAAACCTGCTCTGCTCTCGCTGTTTTAAACTGTGAAAACCCTGCTCTCCTCTCACTGTTTTATACTGTGAAAACCCAGCTGTCCTCTCGCTGTTTTAAACGGTGAAAACCCTGCTCTCCTCTCGCTGTTTTAAACTGTGAAAACCCAGGTCTCTTCTCGCTGTTTTAAACTGTGAAATTTGTGCTCTCCTCTCGCTGTTTTAAACTGTGAAAACCCTGCTCTCCTCTCGCAGTTTTAAACTGTGAAATTCCTGCTCTCCTCTCGCTGTTTTAAACTGTGAAAACCCTGCTCTCCTCTCGCTGTTTTAAACTGTGAAATTCCTGCTCTCCTCTCACTGTATTAAATTGGGAAATTCCTGCTCACCTCTTGCTGTTTTAAACTGGGAAAACCCTGCTCTCCTCTTGCTGTTTAAAACTGTGAAAACCCTGCTCTCCTCTCACAGTTTTAAACTGTGAAATTCCTGCTCTCCTCTTGCTGTTTTAAACTGTGAAAACCCTGCTCTCCTCTCACTGTTTAAAACTGTGAAAAACCTACTCTCCTCCCGCTGTTTTAAACTGTGAAATTCCTGCTCTCCTCTCGCTGTTTTAAATTGTGAAAATCTGGCTCTCCTCTCGCTGTTTAAAACTCTGATAATCCTGGGTCTCCTAACGCTGTTTAAAACTGTGAAATCCCTGCTCACTTCTTGCTGTTTTAAACTGTGAAAAACCTGCCCTGCTCTCGCTGTTTTAACTGTGAAAACACAGCTCACCTCTTGCTATTTTAACTGCAAAAACCCTGCTCTCCTCTCGCTGTTTTATACTGTGAAAATCCCAGCTCAACCTCTCGCTGTTTTAAATTGTGAAAAACCTGCTCACCTTTCGCTGTTTTAAACTGTGAAAAACCTGCTTTCCTCTCGCTGTTTTAAACTGAAAAACCTGCTCTCCTCTCGCTGTTTTAAACTGTGAAAATCCTGGCTCCTCTCGCTGTTTAAAATTCTGAAAGTCGTGCTCACCTCTCGCTGTTTTAAACTGTGAAAAACCTGCTCTGCGCTCGCTGTTTTAAACTGTGAAAACCCTGCTCTCCTCTCACTGTTTTATACTGTGAAAACCCAGCTGTCCTCTCGCTGTTTTAAACGGTGAAAACCCTGCTCTCCTCTCGCTGTTTTAAACTGTGAAAACCCAGGTCTCTTCTCGCTGTTTTAAACTGTGAAATTTGTGCTCTCCTCTCGCTGTTTTAAACTGTGAAAACCCTGCTCTCCTCTCGCTGTTTTAAACTGTGAAAACCCTACTCTCCTCTCGCTGTTTTAAACTGTGAAATTCCTGCTCTCCTCTCGCTGTATTAAATTGTGAAATTCCTGCTCACCTCTTGCTGTTTTAAACTGGGAAAACCCTGCTCTCCTCTTGCTGTTTAAAACTGTGAAAACCCTGCTCTCCTCTCACAGTTTTAAACTGTGAAATTCCTGCTCTCCTCTCGCTGTTTTAAACTGTGAAAACCCTGCTCTCCTCTCACTGTTTTAAACTGTGAAATTCCTGCTCTCCTCTCGCTGTTTGAAACAGTGAAAACCCTGCTCTCCTCTCGCTGTTTTAAACTGTGAAAAAGCTGCTCTCCTCTCGCTGTTTTAAACTGTGAAATTCCTGCTCTCCTCTCGCTGTTTTAAAGTGTGAAAAAACTGCTCTCCTCTCGCTGTTTTAAACAGTGAAAACCCTGCCTTCCTCTCGCTGTTTTAAACTGTTAAATCCCTGCTCTCCACTCGCTATTTTAAACTGAAAATCCTGGTCCCCTCTCGCTGTTTTAAACAGTGAAATTCCTGCTCTCTTCTCGCTGTTTTAAACTGTGAAATTCCTGCTCTCCACTCGCTATTTTAAACTGTGAAAATCCTGGTCCCCTCTCGCTGTTTTAAACAGTGAAATTCCTGCTCTCTTCTCGCTGTTTTAAACTGTGAAATTCCTGCTCCCCTCTCGCTGTTTTAAAGTGTGATAATCCCGATGTCCTCTCGCTGTGTTAAACTGTGAAAATCCCGCTCTCCCCTCGCTATTTTGAACTGTGAAAATCCGGCCCTGTTGTGTTGTTTGAAAGAGTGAAAACCTGGCTCTCCACTCGCTGTTTTGAACTGTGAAAATGCTGCATTCCTCTCGCTGTTTTAATCTGGTGAAAATCCCGGCCCATCTCTCGTTGTTATAAATTGTGAAAACCTGGCTCTCCACTCTATGTTTTAAACTATGAAATTCGTGCTGTCCTCTCGCTGTTTTAAACAATGAAAATCGTGCTGTCCTCTCGCTGTTTTAAAACTGTGAAAGCCCTGCTCTCCTCTCGCTGTTTTATACTGTGAAAACCAGGCTCTCCTCTCGCTGTTTTAAACAGTGAAAAACCTGCTCACCTCTCAGTGTTTTAAACTTTGAAACCCTGCTCACCTCTCGTTGTTTTAAACTGTTTAAATCCTGCTCACCACTCGTTTTAATCTGTGGAACACCTGCTCTCCTCTCGCTGTTTTTAAACAGTGGAAACCCTGCCTTCCTCTCGCTGTTTTAAAACTGTGAAAATCCTGGTCCCCTCTTGCTGTTTTAAACTGTGAAATTCCTGCTCTCCTCTCGCTGTTTTAAACTGTGAAATTCCTGTCTCCTCTTGCTGTTTTAAAGTGTGAAAATCCCGATGTCCTCTTGCTGTGTTAAACTGTGAAAATCCCGCTCTCCCCTCGCTATTTTGAACTGTGAAAATCCGGCCCTCTTGTGTTGTTTGAAACAGTGAATACCCGGCTCTCCACTCGATGTTTTGAACTGTGAAAATGCCGCCTTCCTCTCGCTGCTTTAATCTGTGTAAATCCCGGCCTATCTCTCGTTGTTATAAATTGTGAAAACCGGGCTCTCCTCTCGCTGTTTTCAACAGTGAAATTCGTGCTGTCCTCTCGCTGTTTTAAACTGTGAATAGCCGACTATCCTCTCGTTGTTTAAAACTCAGAAAATCCTGGCTCTCCTCTCGCTGTTTTAAACTCTGAAAATCCTGGGTTCCACTCGCTTTCTTAAACTGTGAAAACCCTGCTCGCCTCTCGCTGTTTTAAACTGTGAAATTCCTGCTCTCCTCTTGCTGTTTTAAACTGTGAAAACCCTGCTCTCCTCTAGCTGTTTAAAACTGTGAAAAACCTACTCTCCTCCCGCTGTTTTAAACTGTGAAATTCCTGCTCTCCTCTCGCTGTTTTAAATTGTGAAAATCTGGCTCTCCTCTCGCTGTTTAAAACTCTGATAATCCTGGGTCTCCTATCGCTGTTTAAAACTGTGAAATCCCTGCTCACTTCTTGCTGTATTAAACTGTGAAAAACCTGCTCTGCTCTCGCTGTTTTAAACTGTGAAAACACAGCTCACCTCTCGCTATTTTAACTGCGAAAAAACCTGCTCTCCTCTCGCTGTTTTAAACTGTGAAAATCCCAGCTCAACCTCTCGCTGTTTTAAACTGTGAAAAACCTGCTCTCCTCTCGCTGTTTTAAACTTTGAAAACCCTGCCTGCCTCTCGCTGTTTTAAACTGTGAAAAACCTGCTCTCCTCTCGCTGTTTTAAACTGTGAAAATTCTGGCTCCTCTCGCTGTTTAAAATTCTGAAAGCCGTGCTCACCTCTCGCTGTTTTAAACTGTGAAAACCCTGCCTGCCTCTCACTGTTTTAAACTGTGAGAAACCTGCTCACCTCTCGTTGTTTTAAACTGTGAGAAACCTACTCACTTCTCGCTGTTTTATACTGTGAAAACCCAGCTGTCCTCTCGCTGTTTTAAACTGTGGAAAACCACCTATCCTCTTGCTGTTTTAAACTGAGATAAACCTGCTCTCCTCTCGCTGTTTTAAACTGTGAAAACCCAGCTCTCCTCTCGCTGTTTTAAACTGTGAAAAACCTGCTCCCCTCTCGTTGTTTTAAACTGAAAAACCTGCTCTCCTCTCGCTGTTTTAAACTGTGAAAATTCTGGATCTCCAGTCGCTGTTTTTAACTGTGAAAACCCTGCTCTCCTCTCGCTGTTTTAAACAGTGAAAACCCTGCTCTCCTCTCACTGTTTAAAACTGTGAAAACCCTGCTCTCCTCTCGCTGTTTTAAACAGTGAAAACCCAGCTCTCCTCTCACTGTTTAAAACTGTGAAAACCCTGCTCTCCTCTCGCAGTTTTAAACTGTGAAATTCCTGCTTTCCTCTCGCTGTTTTAAATTGTGAAAAACCTGCTCTCCTCTCGCTGTTTTAAACTGTGAAATTCCTGCTCTCCTCTCGCTGTATTAAATTGTGAAACTCCTGCTCACCTCTTGCTGTTTTAAACTGGAAAAAACCCTGCTCTCCTCTTGCTGTTTAAAACTGTGAAAACCCTGCTCTCCTCTCGCAGTTTTAAACAGTGAAATTCCTGCTCTCCTCTCGCTGTTTAAAACTGTGAAAAATCTGCTTTCCTCTCGCTGTTTTAAACTGTGAAATTCCTGCTCTCCTCTCGCTGTTTTAAACTGTGAAATTCCTGCTCACCTCTCGCTGTTTTAAACTGTGAAAATCCCAGCTCTCCTCTCGCTGTTTTAAACTGTGAAAACCCTGCCTGCCTCTCACTGTTTTAAACTGTGAGAAACCTGCTCACCTCTCGTTGTTTTAAACTGTGAGAAACCTGCTCACTTCTCGCTGTTTTATACTGTGAAAATCACGGCCCATCTCTCGTTGTTATAAATTGTGAAAACCTGGCTCTCCTCTCTATGTTTTAAACTATGAAATTCGTTCTGTCCTCTCGCTGTTTTAAACAGTGAAAATCGTGCTGTCCACTCGCTGTTTTAAACTGTGAAAGCCCTGACTCTCCTCTCGCTGTTTTGTACTGTGAAAACCAGGCTCTCCTCTCGCTGTTTTAAACTGTGAAAAACCTGCTCACCTCTCGGTGTTTTAAACTTTGAAAACCCTGCTCACCTCTCGTTGTTTTAAACTGTTTAAATCCTGCTCACCACTCGTTTTAAACTGTGGAAAACCTGCTCTCCTCTCGCTGTTTTAAACAGTGAAAACCCTGCCTTCCTCTCGCTGTTTTAAACTGTGAAATTCCTGGTCCCCTCTTGCTGTTTTAAACTGTGAAATTCCTGCTCTCCTCTCACTGTTTTAAACTGTGAAATTCCTGTCTCCTCTTGCTGTTTTACAGTGTGAAAATCCCGATATCGTCTCGCAGTGTTAAACACTGAAAATCCCGCTCTCCCCTCGCTATTTTGAACTGTGAAAATCCGGCCCTCTGTGTTGTTTGAAACAGTGAAAACCCGGCTCTCCACTCGATGTTTTGAACTGTGAAAATGCCGCCTTCCTCTCGCTGCTTTAATCTGTGAAAATCCCGGCCTATCTCTCGTTGTTATAAATTGTGAAAACCGGGCTCTCCTCTCTCTGTTTTAAACTGTGAAAACCCTGCTCCCCTCTCGCTGTTTTAAACAGTGAAAATCGTGCTGTCCTCTCGCTGTTTTAAACAGTGAAATTCGTGCTGTCCTCTCGCTGTTTTAAACTGTGAATAGCCGACTATCCTCTCGCTGTTTAAAACTCAGAAAATCCTGGCTCTCCTCTCGCTGTTTTAAACTCTGAAAATCCTGGGTTCCACTCGCTTTCTTTAACTGTGAAAACCCTGCTCGCCTCTCGCTGTTTTAAACTGTGAAAACCCTGCTCTCCTCTAGCTGTTTAAAACTGTGAAAAACCTACTCTCCTCCCGCTGTTTTAAACTGTGAAATCCCAGCTCTCCTCTCACTGTTTTAAACTGTGAAAACC
Source organism: Isurus oxyrinchus (assembly GCA_026770705.1). Classification (NCBI taxonomy): domain Eukaryota; kingdom Metazoa; phylum Chordata; class Chondrichthyes; order Lamniformes; family Lamnidae; genus Isurus; species Isurus oxyrinchus. Next base: position 242,247 of record JANJGN010000401.1, read on the forward strand.
TGCTCTCCTCTCGCAGTTTTAAACTGTGAAATTCCTGCTCTCCTCTCGCTGTTTTAAACTGTGAAATTTCCTGCTCTCATCTCGCTGTATTAAATTGTGAAACTCTTGCTCACCTCTTGCTGTTTTAAACTGGGAAAAACCCTGCTCTCCTCTTGCTGTTTAAAACTGTGAAAACCTGCTCTCCTCTCGCAGTTTTACACTGTGAAATTCCTGCTCTCCTCTCGCTGTTTAAAAACTATGAAAAATCTGCTCTCCTCTCGCTGTTTGAAACAGTGAAAACCCTGCTATCCTCTCGCTGTTTTAAACTGTGAAAAAGCTGCTCTCCTCTCGCTGTTTTTAAACTGTGAAATTCCTGCTCTCCTCTCGCTGTTTTAAAGTGTGAAAAAACTGCTCTCCTCTCGCTGTTTTAAACAGTGAAAACCCTGCCTTCCTCTCGCTGTTTTAAACTGTTAAATCCCTGCTCTCCACTCGCTATTTTAAACTGAAAATCCTGGTCCCCTCTCGCTGTTTTAAACAGTGAAATTCCTGCTCTCTTCTCGCTGTTTTAAACTGTGAAATTCCTGCTCTCCACTCGCTATTTTAAACTGTGAAAATCCTGGTCCCCTCTCGCTGTTTTAAACAGTGAAATTCCTGCTCTCTTCTCGCTGTTTTAAACTGTGAAATTCCTGCTCCCCTCTCGCTGTTTTAAAGTGTGATAATCCCGATGTCCTCTCGCTGTGTTAAACTGTGAAAATCACGCTCTCCCCTCGCTATTTTGAACTGTGAAAATCCGGCCCTGTTGTGTTGTTTGAAAGAGTGAAAACCTGGCTCTCCACTCGCTGTTTTGACTGTGAAAATGCTGCATTCCTCTCGCTGTTTTAATCTGTGAAAATCCCGGCCCATCTCTCGTTGTTATAAATTGTGAAAACCTGGCTCTCCTCTCTATGTTTTAAACTATGAAATTCGTGCTGTCCTCTCGCTGTTTTAAACAATGAAAATCGTGCTGTCCTCTCGCTGTTTTAAACTGTGAAAGCCCTGCTCTCCTCTCGCTGTTTTATACTGTGAAAACCAGGCTCTCCTCTCGCTGTTTTAAACAGTGAAAAACCTGCTCACCTCTCGGTGTTTTAAACTTTGAAAACCCTGCTCACCTCTCGTTGTTTTAAACTGTTTAAATCCTGCTCACCACTCGTTTTAATCTGTGGAAAACCTGCTCTCCTCTCGCTGTTTTAAACAGTGGAAACCCTGCCTTCCTCTCGCTGTTTTAAACTGTGAAAATCCTGGTCCCCTCTTGCTGTTTTAAACTGTGAAATTCCTGCTCTCCTCTCGCTGTTTTAAACTGTGAAATTCCTGTCTCCTCTTGCTGTTTTAAAGTGTGAAAATCCCGATGTCCTCTTGCTGTGTTAAACTGTGAAAATCCCGCTCTCCCCTCGCTATTTTGAACTGTGAAAATCCGGCCCTCTTGTGTTGTTTGAAACAGTGAAAACCCGGCTCTCCACTCGATGTTTTGAACTGTGAAAATGCCGCCTTCCTCTCGCTGCTTTAATCTGTGTAAATCCCGGCCTATCTCTCGTTGTTATAAATTGTGAAAACCGGGCTCTCCTCTCGCTGTTTTCAACAGTGAAATTCGTGCTGTCCTCTCGCTGTTTAAACTGTGAATAGCCGACTATCATCTCGTTGTTTAAAACTCAGAAAATCCTGGCTCTCCTCTCGCTGTTTTAAACTCTGAAAATCCTGGGTTCCACTCGCTTTCTTAAACTGTGAAAACCCTGCTCGCCTCTCGCTGTTTTAAACTGTGAAATTCCTGCTCTCCTCTTGCTGTTTTAAACTGTGAAAACCCTGCTCTCCTCTAGCTGTTTAAAACTGTGAAAAACCTACTCTCCTCCCGCTGTTTTAAACTGTGAAATTCCTGCTCTCCTCTCGCTGTTTTAAATTGTGAAAATCTGGCTCTCCTCTCGCTGTTTAAAACTCTGATAATCCTGGGTCTCCTATCGCTGTTTAAAACTGTGAAATCCCTGCTCACTTCTTGCTGTATTAAACTGTGAAAAACCTGCTCTGCTCTCGCTGTTTTAAACTGTGAAAACACAGCTCACCTCTCGCTATTTTAACTGCGAAAAACCTGCTCTCCTCTCGCTGTTTTAAACTGTGAAAATCCCAGCTCAACCTCTCGCTGTTTTAAACTGTGAAAAACCTGCTCTCCTCTTGCTGTTTTAAACTTTGAAAACCCTGCCTGCCTCTCGCTGTTTTAAACTGTGAAAAACCTGCTCTCCTCTCGCTGTTTTAAACTGTGAAAATTCTGGCTCCTCTCGCTGTTTAAAATTCTGAAAGCCGTGCTCACCTCTCGCTGTTTTAAACTGTGAAAACCCTGCCTGCCTCTCACTGTTTTAAACTGTGAGAAACCTGCTCACCTCTCGTTGTTTTAAACTGTGAGAAACCTACTCACTTCTCGCTGTTTTATACTGTGAAAACCCAGCTGTCCTCTCGCTGTTTTAAACTGTGGAAAAACCTCCTATCCTCTTGCTGTTTTAAACTGAGATAAACCTGCTCTCCTCTCGCTGTTTTAAACTGTGAAAACCCAGCTCTCCTCTCGCTGTTTTAAACTGTGAAAAACCTGCTCCCCTCTCGCTGTTTTAAACTGTGAAAAACCTGCTCTCCTCTCGCTGTTTTAAACTGTGAAAATTCTGGATCTCCAGTCGCTGTTTTTAACTGTGAAAACCCTGCTCTCCTCTCGCTGTTTTAAACAGTGAAAACCCTGCTCTCCTCTCACTGTTTAAAACTGTGAAAACCCTGCTCTCCTCTCGCAGTTTTAAACTGTGAAATTCCTGCTCTCCTCTCGCTGTTTTAAATTGTGAAAAACCTGCTCTCCTCTCGCTGTTTTAAACTGTGAAATTCCTGCTCTCCTCTCGCTGTATTAAATTGTGAAACTCCTGCTCACCTCTTGCTGTTTTAAACTGGAAAAACCCTGCTCTCCTCTTGCTGTTTAAAACTGTGAAAACCCTGCTCTCCTCTCGCAGTTTTAAACAGTGAAATTCCTGCTCTCCTCTCGCTGTTTAAAACTGTGAAAAATCTGCTTTCCTCTCGCTGTTTTAAACTGTGAAATTCCTGCTCTCCTCTCGCTGTTTTAAACTGTGAAATTCCTGCTCACCTCTCGCTGTTTTAAACTGTGAAAATCCCAGCTCTCCTCTCGCTGTTTTAAACTGTGAAAACCCTGCCTGCCTCTCACTGTTTTAAAACTGTGAGAAACCTGCTCACCTCTCGTTGTTTTAAACTGTGAGAAACCTGCTCACTTCTCGCTGTTTTATACTGTGAAAATCACGGCCCATCTCTCGTTGTTATAAATTGTGAAAACCTGGCTCTCCTCTCTATGTTTTAAACTATGAAATTCGTGCTGTCCTCTCGCTGTTTTAAACAGTGAAAATCGTGCTGTCCACTCGCTGTTTTAAACTGTGAAAGCCCTGCTCTCCTCTCGCTGTTTTGTACTGTGAAAACCAGGCTCTCCTCTCGCTGTTTTAAACTGTGAAAAACCTGCTCACCTCTCGGTGTTTTAAACTTTGAAAACCCTGCTCACCTCTCGTTGTTTTAAACTGTTTAAATCCTGCTCACCACTCGTTTTAAACTGTGGAAAACCTGCTCTCCTCTCGCTGTTTTAAACAGTGAAAACCCTGCCTTCCTCTCGCTGTTTTAAACTGTGAAATTCCTGGTCCCCTCTTGCTGTTTTAAACTGTGAAATTCCTGCTCTCCTCTCACTGTTTTAAACTGTGAAATTCCTGTCTCCTCTTGCTGTTTTACAGTGTGAAAATCCCGATATCGTCTCGCAGTGTTAAACACTGAAAATCCCGCTCTCCCCTCGCTATTTTGAACTGTGAAAATCCGGCCCTCTTGTGTTGTTTGAAACAGTGAAAACCCGGCTCTCCACTCGATGTTTTGAACTGTGAAAATGCCGCCTTCCTCTCGCTGCTTTAATCTGTGAAAATCCCGGCCTATCTCTCGTTGTTATAAATTGTGAAAACCGGGCTCTCCTCTCTCTGTTTTAAACTGTGAAAACCCTGCTCCCCTCTCGCTGTTTTAAACAGTGAAAATCGTGCTGTCCTCTCGCTGTTTTAAACAGTGAAATTCGTGCTGTCCTCTCGCTGTTTTAAACTGTGAATAGCCGACTATCCTCTCGCTGTTTAAAACTCAGAAAATCCTGGCTCTCCTCTCGCTGTTTTAAACTCTGAAAATCCTGGGTTCCACTCGCTTTCTTAAACTGTGAAAACCCTGCTCGCCTCTCGCTGTTTTAAACTGTGAAAACCCTGCTCTCCTCTAGCTGTTTAAAACTGTGAAAAACCTACTCTCCTCCCGCTGTTTTAAACTGTGAAATCCCAGCTCTCCTCTCACTGTTTTAAACTGTGAAAACCCTGATCTCATCTCGCAGTTTTAAACTGTGAAATTCCTGCTCTCCTCTCGCTGTTTTAAACTGTGAAATTTCCTGCTCTCATCTCGCTGTATTAAATTGTGAAACTCTTGCTCACCTCTTGCTGTTTTAAACTGGGAAAACCCTGCTCCCCTCTTGCTGTTTAAAACTGTGAAAACCCTGCTCTCCTCTCGCAGTTTTAAACTGTGAAATTCCTGCTCTCCTCTCGCTGTTTAAAACTATGAAAAATCTGCTCTCCTCTCGCTGTTTTAAACTGTGAAATTCCTGCTCTCCTCTCGCTGTTTTAAACTGTGAAATTCCTGCTCTCCTCTCGCTGTTTTAAACTGTGAAAACCCTGCTCTCCTCTCACTGTTTTAAACTGTGAAAACCCTGCTCTCCTCTCGCAGTTTTAAACTGTGAAATTCCTGCTCTCCTCTCGCTGTTTTAAATTGTGAAAAACCTGCTCTCCTCTCGCTGTTTTAAACTGTGAAATTTCCTGCTCTCCTCTCGCTGTATTAAATTGTGAAACTCCTGCTCACTTCTTGCTGTTTTGAACTGGGAAAACCCTGCTCTCCTCTCGCTGTTTTAAACTGTGAAAAACCTACTCACCTCTCGGTGTTTTAAACTGTGAAAACCCTGCTCTCCTCTCGCAGTTTTAAACTGTGAAAAACCTGCTCTCCTCTCGCTGTTTAAAACTGTGAAAACCCTGCTCTCCTCTCGCAGTTTTAAACTGTGAAATTCCTGCTCTCCTCTCGCTGTTTAAAACTGTGAAAATCCCAGCTCTCCTCTCGCTGTTTAAAAACGGTGAAAACCCTGCCTGCCTCTCACTGTTTTAAAATGTGAGAAACCTGCTCACCTCTCGTTGTTTTAAACTGTGAGAAACCTGCTCACTTCTCGCTGTTTTATACTGTGAAAACCCAGCTGTCCTCTCGCTGTTTTAAACTGTGGAAAACCTCCTCTCGTCTTGCTGTTTTAAACTGTGAAAAACCTGCTCTCCTCTCGCTGTTTTAAACTGTGAAATTCCTGCTCTCCTCTCACTGTTTTAAACTGTGAAAACCCTGCTCTCCTCTCGCAGTTTTAAACTGTGAAATTCCTGCTCTCCTCTCGCTGTTTTAAATTGTGAAAAACCTGCTCTCCTCTCGCTGTTTTAAACTGTGAAATTTCCTGCTCTCCTCTCGCTGTATTAAATTGTGAAACTCCTGCTCACTTCTTGCTGTTTTGAACTGGGAAAACCCTGCCTGCCTCTCGCTGTTTTAAACTGTGAAAAACCTACTCACCTCTCGGTGTTTTAAACTGTGAAAACCCTGCTCTCCTCTCGCAGTTTTAAACTGTGAAAAACCTGCTTTCCTCTCGCTGTTTTAAACTGTGAAAACCCTGCTCTCCTCTCGCAGTTTTAAACTGTGAAATTCCTGCTCTCCTCTCGCTGTTTAAAACTGTGAAAATCCCAGCTCTCCTCTCGCTGTTTAAAAACTGTGAAAACCCTGCCTGCCTCTCACTGTTTTAAAATGTGAGAAACCTGCTCACCTCTCGTTGTTTTAAACTGTGAGAAACCTGCTCACTTCTCGCTGTTTTATACTGTGAAAACCCTGCTGTCCTCTCGCTGTTTTAAACTGTGGAAAACCTCCTCTCGTCTTGCTGTTTTAAAGTGTGAAAAACCTGCTCTCCTCTCGCTGTTTTAAACTGTGAAATTCCTGCTCTCCTCTCGCTGTTTTAAACTGTGAAAATAGTGCAGTCCTCTCGCTGTTTTAAACTGTGAAAATCTTGCTCTCCTCTCGCAGTTTTAAACTGTGAAATTCCTGCTCTCCTCTCGCTGTTTTAAACTGTGAAATTTCCTGCTCTCCTCTCGCTGTATTAAATTGTGAAACTCTTGCTCACCTCTTGCTGTTTTAAACTGGGAAAACCCTGCTCTCCTCTTGCTGTTTAAAACTGTGAAAACCCTGCTCTCCTCTCGCAGTTTTAATCTGTGAAATTCCTGCTCTCCTCTCGCTGTTTAAAACTGTGAAAAATCTGCTCTCCTCTCGCTGTTTTAAACTGTGAAAACCCTGCTCCCCTCTTGCTGTTTTAAACTGTGGAAACCCAGCTCTCCTCTCGCTGTTTTAAACTGTGAAAATCCTGCTCTCTTCTCGCTGTTTTAAACTGTAAAAACCCTGCTATCCTCTCGCTGTTTTAAACTCTGAAAATCCCAGCTCACCTCTCGCTGTTTTAAACTGTGAAACTCCTGCTCTCCTCTTGCTGTTTTCAATTCTGAAAAACCTACTCTCCACCGCTGTTTTAAACTGTGAAATTCCAGCTCTCCTCTCGCTGTTTTAAAATGTGAAAAACCTGCTCTCCTCTCGCTGTTTTAAACTGTGAAAAACCTGCTCTCCTCTCGCTGTTTTAAACTGTGAAAAACCTGCTCTCCTCTCGCAGTTTTAAACTGTGAAAATCGTGCTGACCTCTCGCTGTTTTAAACAGTGAATAGCCGACTGTCCTCTCGCTGTTTTAAACTGTGAAAACTCAGCTCTCCTCTCGCTGTTTTAATCTGTGAAAATAGTGCAGTCCTCTCGCTGTTTAAAACTGTGAAAATCCTGCTCTCCTCTCGCTGTTTTAAACTAGTGAAATTCCTGCTCTCCTCTCGCTGTTTTAAACTGTGAAAAAACTGCTCTCCTCTCGCTGTTTTAAACTGTGAAATTCCTGCTCCCCTCTTGCTGTTTTAAACTGTGAAAATCCTGGGTCTCCGCGCGCTGTTTTAAACTGTGAAATTCCTGGGTCTCCAGTCGCTGTTTTAAACTTTGAAATTCCTGCTCTCCTCTCGCTGTTTTAAACTGTGAAATTCCTGCTCTCCTCTCGCTGTTTTAAACTGTGAAAACCCAGCTCTCCTCTCGCTGTTTTAAACTGTGAAATTCCTGCTCTCCTCTCGCTGTTTTAAACTGTGAAAACCCTGCTCTCCTCTCGCTGTTTTATACTGTGAAAATCCTGGGTCTCCAGTCGCTGTTTTAAACTTTGAAATTCCTGCTCTCCTCTCGCTGTTTTAAACTGTGAAAATCCTGCGTTCCCCTCGTTGTTTTAAACTGTGAAATTCCTTCTCTCTTCTCGCTGTTTTAAACAGTGAAAACCCTGCTCTCCTCTCGCTGTTTTGAACTGTGAAATTCCTGCTCTCCTCTCGCTGTTTTAAACTGTGAAATACCTGCTCCCCTCTCGTTGTTTTAAACTGTTTAAATCCTGCTCACCACTCGTTGTTTTAAACTGTGGAAAACCTGCTCTCCTCTCGCTGTTTTAAACTGTGAAAACCCTGCTCTCCTCTCGCTGTTTTAAACTGTGAAAACCCTGCTCTCCTCTCACTGTTATAAACTGTGAAATTCCTGCTCTCCTCTCGCTGTTTTAAACAGTGAAAACCCTGCTCTCCTCTCGCTGTTTTAAACTGTGAAAAAGCTGCTCTCCTCTCGCTGTTTTAAACTGTGAAATTCCTGCTCTCCTCTCGCTGTTTTAAACTGTGAAATTCCTGTCTCCACTTGCTGTTTTAAAGTGTGAAAATCCCGATGTCGTCTCGCAGTGTTAAACTGTGAAAATCCCGCTCTCCCCTCGCTATTTTGAACTGTGAAAATCCGGCCCTCTTGTGTTGTTTGAAACAGTGAAAACCCGGCTCTCCACTCGATGTTTTGAACTGTGAAAATGCCGCCTTCCTCTCGCTGCTTTAATCTGTGTAAATCCCGGCCTATCTCTCGTTGTTATAAATTGTGAAACCGGGCTCTCCTCTCTCTGTTTTAAACTGTGAAAACCCTGCTCCCCTCTCGCTGTTTAAAACAGTGAAAATCGTGCTGTCCTCTCGCTGTTTTAAACAGTGAAATTCGTGCTGTCCTCTCGCTGTTTTAAACTGTGAATAGCCGACTATCCTCTCGCTGTTTAAAACTCAGAAAATCCTGGCTCTCCTCTCGCTGTTTTAAACTCTGAAAATCCTGGGTTCCACTCGCTTTCTTAAACTGTGAAAACCCTGCTCGCCTCTCGCTGTTTTAAACTGTGAAAACCCTGCTCTCCTCCCGCTGTTTTAAACTGTGAAAACCCTGCTCTCCTCTCACTGTTTTAAACTGTGAAAACCCTGCTCTCCTCTCGCTGTTTTAAACTGTGAAAACCCTGCTCTCCTCTCACTGTTATAAACTGTGAAATTCCTGCTCTCCTCTCGCTGTTTTAAACAGTGAAAACCCTGCTCTCCTCTCGCTGTTTTAAACTGTGAAAAAGCTGCTCTCCTCTCGCTGTTTTAAACTGTGAAATTCCTGCTCTCCTCTCGCTGTTTTAAACTGTGAAATTCCTGTCTCCACTTGCTGTTTTAAAGTGTGAAAATCCCGATGTCGTCTCGCAGTGTTAAACTGTGAAAATCCCGCTCTCCCCTCGCTATTTTGAACTGTGAAAATCCGGCCCTCTTGTGTTGTTTGAAACAGTGAAAACCCGGCTCTCCACTCGATGTTTTGAACTGTGAAAATGCCGCCTTCCTCTCGCTGCTTTAATCTGTGTAAATCCCGGCCTATCTCTCGTTGTTATAAATTGTGAAACCGGGCTCTCCTCTCTCTGTTTTAAACTGTGAAAACCCTGCTCCCCTCTCGCTGTTTAAAACAGTGAAAATCGTGCTGTCCTCTCGCTGTTTTAAACAGTGAAATTCGTGCTGTCCTCTCGCTGTTTTAAACTGTGAATAGCCGACTATCCTCTCGCTGTTTAAAACTCAGAAAATCCTGGCTCTCCTCTCGCTGTTTTAAACTCTGAAAATCCTGGGTTCCACTCGCTTTCTTAAACTGTGAAAACCCTGCTCGCCTCTCGCTGTTTTAAACTGTGAAAACCCTGCTCTCCTCCCGCTGTTTTAAACTGTGAAAACCCTGCTCTCCTCTCACTGTTTTAAACTGTGAAAACCCTGCTCTCCTCTGCAAGTTTTAAACTGTGAAATTCCTGCTCTCCTCTCGCTGTTTTAAATTGTGAAAAACCTGCTCTCCTCTCGCTGTTTTAAACTGTGAAATTTCCTGCTCTCCTCTCGCTGTATTAAATTGTACAACTCTTGCTCACCTCTTGCTGTTTTAAACTGGGAAAACCCTGCTCTCCTCTTGCTGTTTAAAACTGTGAAAACCCTGCTCTCCTCTCGCTGTTTTAAACTGTGAAAACCCTGCTCTCCTCTCGCAGTTTTAAACTGTGAAAAACCAGCTCTCCTCTCGCTGTTTTAAACTGTGAAATTCCTGCTCTCCTCTCGCTGTTTTAAATTGTGAAAAACCTGCTCTCCTCTCGCTGTTTTAAACTGTGAAATTTCCTGCTCTCCTCTCGCTGTATTAAATTGTGAAACTCCTGCTCACCTCTTGCTGTTTTAAACTGGCAAAACCCTGCTCTCCTCTTGCTGTTTAAAACTGTGAAAACCCTGCTCTCCTCTCGCAGTTTTAAACTGTGAAATTCCTGCTCTCCTCTTGCTGTTTTAAACTGTGAAAACCCTGCTCTCCTCTCACTGTTATAAACTGTGAAATTCCTGCTCTCCTCTCGCTGTTTTAAACAGTGAAAACCCTGCTCTCCTCTCGCTGTTTTAAACTGTGAAAAGGCTGCTCTCCTCTCGCTGTTTTAAACTGTGAAATTCCTGCTCTCCTCTCGCTGTTTTAAACTGTGTAAAACCAGCTCTCCTCTCGCTGTTTTAAAGTGTGAAAACCCTGCTCTCCTCTCGCTGTTTTAAACAGTGAAAACCCTGCCTTCCTCTCGCTGTTTTAAACTGTGAAATTCCTTTTCTCCACTCGCTTTTTTAAACTGTGAAAATCCTGGTCCCCTCTCGCTGTTTTAAACTGTGAAATTCCTGCTCTCCACTCGCTATTTTAAACTGTGAAAATCCTGGTCCCCTCTCGCTGTTTTAAACTGTGAAATTCCTCCTCTCCTCTCGCTGTTTTAAAGTGTGAAAATCCCGATGTCCTCTCGCTGTGTTAAACTGTGAAAATCCCGCTCTCCCCTCGCTATTTTGAACTGTGAAAATCCGGCCCTGTTCTGTTGTTTGAAAGAGTGAAACCCTGGCTCTCCACTCGCTGTTTTGAACTGTGAAATTGCTGCCTTCCTCTCGCTGTTTTAATCTGTGGAAATCCCGGCCCATCTCTCGTTGTTATAAATTGTGAAAACCTGGCTCTCCTCTCTATGTTTTAAACTGTGAAATTCGTGCTGTCCTCTCGCTGTTTTAAACAGTGAAAATCGTGCTGTCCTCTCGCTGTTTTAAACTGTGAAAGCCCTGCTCTCCTCTCGCTGTTTTATACTGTGAAAACCAGGCTCTCCTCTCGCTGTTTTATACTGTGAAAAACCTGCTCACCTCTCGGTGTTTTAAACTGTGAAAACCCTGCTCACCTCTCGTTGTTTTAAACTGTTTAAATCCTGCTCACCACTCGTTTTAAACTGTGGAAAACCTGCTCTCCTCTCGCTGTTTTAAACAGTGAAAACCCTGCCTTCCTCTCGGTGTTTTAAACTGTGAAATTCTTGCCCTCCACTCGCTATTTTAAACTGTAAAAATCCTGGTCGCCTCTTGCTGTTTTACACTGTGAAATTCCTGCTCTCCTCTCGCTGTTTTAAACTGTGAAATTCCTGCTCTCCTCTCGCTGTTTTAAAGTGTGAAAATCCCGATGTCGTCTCGCAGTGTTAAACTGTGAAAATCCCGCTCTCCCCTCGCTATTTTGAACTGTGAAAATCCGTCCCTCTTGTGTTGTTTGAAACAGTGAAAACCCGGCTCTCCATTCGATGTTTTGAACTGTGAAAATGCCGCCTTCTTCTCGCTGCTTTAATCTGTGTAAATCCCGGCCTATCTCACGTTGTTATAAATTGTGAAAACCGGGCTCTCCTCTCTCTGTTTTAAACTATGAAAACCCTGCTCCTCTCTCGCTGTTTTAAACAGTGAAAATCGTGCTGTCCTCTCGCTGTTTTAAACAGTGAAATTCGTGCTGTCCTCTCGCTGTTTTAAACTGTGAAATTCCTGCTCTCCTCTCGCTGTTTTAAACTGGGAAAACCCAGGTCTCCTCTCGCTGTTTTAAACTGTGAAAACCCAGGTCTCCTCTCGCTGTTTTAAACTGTGAAATTCCTGCTCTCCTCTCGCTGTTTTAAACTGTGAAATTCGTGCTCACCTCTCGCTGTTTTAAACTGTGAAAACCCTGCTCTCCTCTCGCAGTTTTAAACTGTGAAAACCCTGCTCCCCTCTTGCTGTTTTAAACTGTGGAAACCCAGCTCTCCTCTCGCTGTTTTAAACTGTGAAAATCCTGCTCTCTTCTCGCTGTTTTAAACTGTAAAAACCCTGCTATCCTCTCGCTGTTTTAAACTCTGAAAATCCCAGCTCACCTCTCGCTGTTTTAAACTGTGAAACTCCTGCTCTCCTCTTGCTGTTTTCAATTCTGAAAAACCTACTCTCCACCGCTGTTTTAAACTGTGAAATTCCAGCTCTCCTCTCGCTGTTTTAAAATGTGAAAAACCTGCTCTCCTCTCGCTGTTTTAAACTGTGAAAAACCTGCTCTCCTCTCGCTGTTTTAAACTGTGAAAAACCTGCTCTCCTCTCGCAGTTTTAAACTGTGAAAATCGTGCTGACCTCTCGCTGTTTTAAACAGTGAATAGCCGACTATCCTCTCGCTGTTTTAAACTGTGAAAACTCAGCTCTCCTCTCGCTGTTTTAATCTGTGAAAATAGTGCAGTCCTCTCGCTGTTTAAAACTGTGAAAATCCTGCTCTCCTCTCGCTGTTTTAAACTAGTGAAATTCCTGCTCTCCTCTCGCTGTTTTAAACTGTGAAAAAACTGCTCTCCTCTCGCTGTTTTAAACTGTGAAATTCCTGCTCCCCTCTTGCTGTTTTAAACTGTGAAAATCCTGGGTCTCCGCGCGCTGTTTTAAACTGTGAAATTCCTGGGTCTCCAGTCGCTGTTTTAAACTTTGAAATTCCTGCTCTCCTCTCGCTGTTTTAAACTGTGAAATTCCTGCTCTCCTCTCGCTGTTTTAAACTGTGAAAACCCAGCTCTCCTCTCGCTGTTTTAAACTGTGAAATTCCTGCTCTCCTCTCGCTGTTTTAAACTGTGAAAACCCTGCTCTCCTCTCGCTGTTTTATACTGTGAAAATCCTGGGTCTCCAGTCGCTGTTTTAAACTTTGAAATTCCTGCTCTCCTCTCGCTGTTTTAAACTGTGAAAATCCTGCGTTCCCCTCGTTGTTTTAAACTGTGAAATTCCTTCTCTCTTCTCGCTGTTTTAAACAGTGAAAACCCTGCTCTCCTCTCGCTGTTTTAAACTGTGAAATACCTGCTCCCCTCTCGTTGTTTTAAACTGTTTAAATCCTGCTCACCACTCGTTGTTTTAAACTGTGGAAAACCTGCTCTCCTCTCGCTGTTTTAAACTGTGAAAACCCTGCTCTCCTCTCGCTGTTTTAAACTGTGAAAACCCTGCTCTCCTCTCACTGTTATAAACTGTGAAATTCCTGCTCTCCTCTCGCTGTTTTAAACAGTGAAAACCCTGCTCTCCTCTCGCTGTTTTAAACTGTGAAAAAGCTGCTCTCCTCTCGCTGTTTTAAACTGTGAAATTCCTGCTCTCCTCTCGCTGTTTTAAACTGTGAAATTCCTGTCTCCACTTGCTGTTTTAAAGTGTGAAAATCCCGATGTCGTCTCGCAGTGTTAAACTGTGAAAATCCCGCTCTCCCCTCGCTATTTTGAACTGTGAAAATCCGGCCCTCTTGTGTTGTTTGAAACAGTGAAAACCCGGCTCTCCACTCGATGTTTTGAACTGTGAAAATGCCGCCTTCCTCTCGCTGCTTTAATCTGTGTAAATCCCGGCCTATCTCTCGTTGTTATAAATTGTGAAACCGGGCTCTCCTCTCTCTGTTTTAAACTGTGAAAACCCTGCTCCCCTCTCGCTGTTTAAAACAGTGAAAATCGTGCTGTCCTCTCGCTGTTTTAAACAGTGAAATTCGTGCTGTCCTCTCGCTGTTTTAAACTGTGAATAGCCGACTATCCTCTCGCTGTTTAAAACTCAGAAAATCCTGGCTCTCCTCTCGCTGTTTTAAACTCTGAAAATCCTGGGTTCCACTCGCTTTCTTAAACTGTGAAAACCCTGCTCGCCTCTCGCTGTTTTAAACTGTGAAAACCCTGCTCTCCTCCCGCTGTTTTAAACTGTGAAAACCCTGCTCTCCTCTCACTGTTTTAAACTGTGAAAACCCTGCTCTCCTCTGCAAGTTTTAAACTGTGAAATTCCTGCTCTCCTCTCGCTGTTTTAAATTGTGAAAAACCTGCTCTCCTCTCGCTGTTTTAAACTGTGAAATTTCCTGCTCTCCTCTCGCTGTATTAAATTGTACAACTCTTGCTCACCTCTTGCTGTTTTAAACTGGGAAAACCCTGCTCTCCTCTTGCTGTTTAAAACTGTGAAAACCCTGCTCTCCTCTCGCTGTTTTAAACTGTGAAAACCCTGCTCTCCTCTCGCAGTTTTAAACTGTGAAAAACCAGCTCTCCTCTCGCTGTTTTAAACTGTGAAATTCCTGCTCTCCTCTCGCTGTTTTAAATTGTGAAAAACCTGCTCTCCTCTCGCTGTTTTAAACTGTGAAATTTCCTGCTCTCCTCTCGCTGTATTAAATTGTGAAACTCCTGCTCACCTCTTGCTGTTTTAAACTGGCAAAACCCTGCTCTCCTCTTGCTGTTTAAAACTGTGAAAACCCTGCTCTCCTCTCGCAGTTTTAAACTGTGAAATTCCTGCTCTCCTCTTGCTGTTTTAAACTGTGAAAACCCTGCTCTCCTCTCACTGTTATAAACTGTGAAATTCCTGCTCTCCTCTCGCTGTTTTAAACAGTGAAAACCCTGCTCTCCTCTCGCTGTTTTAAACTGTGAAAAAGCTGCTCTCCTCTCGCTGTTTTAAACTGTGAAATTCCTGCTCTCCTCTCGCTGTTTTAAACTGTGTAAAACCAGCTCTCCTCTCGCTGTTTTAAAGTGTGAAAACCCTGCTCTCTTCTCGCTGTTTTAAACAGTGAAAACCCTGCCTTCCTCTCGCTGTTTTAAACTGTGAAATTCCTTTTCTCCACTCGCTTTTTTAAACTGTGAAAATCCTGGTCCCCTCTCGCTGTTTTAAACTGTGAAATTCCTGCTCTCCACTCGCTATTTTAAACTGTGAAAATCCTGGTCCCCTCTCGCTGTTTTAAACTGTGAAATTCCTCCTCTCCTCTCGCTGTTTTAAAGTGTGAAAATCCCGATGTCCTCTCGCTGTGTTAAACTGTGAAAATCCCGCTCTCCCCTCGCTATTTTGAACTGTGAAAATCCGGCCCTGTTCTGTTGTTTGAAAGAGTGAAACCCTGGCTCTCCACTCGCTGTTTTGAACTGTGAAATTGCTGCCTTCCTCTCGCTGTTTTAATCTGTGGAAATCCCGGCCCATCTCTCGTTGTTATAAATTGTGAAAACCTGGCTCTCCTCTCTATGTTTTAAACTGTGAAATTCGTGCTGTCCTCTCGCTGTTTTAAACAGTGAAAATCGTGCTGTCCTCTCGCTGTTTTAAACTGTGAAAGCCCTGCTCTCCTCTCGCTGTTTTATACTGTGAAAACCAGGCTCTCCTCTCGCTGTTTTATACTGTGAAAAACCTGCTCACCTCTCGGTGTTTTAAACTGTGAAAACCCTGCTCACCTCTCGTTGTTTTAAACTGTTTAAATCCTGCTCACCACTCGTTTTAAACTGTGGAAAACCTGCTCTCCTCTCGCTGTTTTAAACAGTGAAAACCCTGCCTTCCTCTCGGTGTTTTAAACTGTGAAATTCTTGCCCTCCACTCGCTATTTTAAACTGTAAAAATCCTGGTCGCCTCTTGCTGTTTTACACTGTGAAATTCCTGCTCTCCTCTCGCTGTTTTAAACTGTGAAATTCCTGCTCTCCTCTCGCTGTTTTAAAGTGTGAAAATCCCGATGTCGTCTCGCAGTGTTAAACTGTGAAAATCCCGCTCTCCCCTCGCTATTTTGAACTGTGAAAATCCGTCCCTCTTGTGTTGTTTGAAACAGTGAAAACCCGGCTCTCCATTCGATGTTTTGAACTGTGAAAATGCCGCCTTCTTCTCGCTGCTTTAATCTGTGTAAATCCCGGCCTATCTCACGTTGTTATAAATTGTGAAAACCGGGCTCTCCTCTCTCTGTTTTAAACTATGAAAACCCTGCTCCTCTCTCGCTGTTTTAAACAGTGAAAATCGTGCTGTCCTCTCGCTGTTTTAAACAGTGAAATTCGTGCTGTCCTCTCGCTGTTTTAAACTGTGAAATTCCTGCTCTCCTCTCGCTGTTTTAAACTGGGAAAACCCAGGTCTCCTCTCGCTGTTTTAAACTGTGAAAACCCAGGTCTCCTCTCGCTGTTTTAAACTGTGAAATTCCTGCTCTCCTCTCGCTGTTTTAAACTGTGAAATTCGTGCTCACCTCTCGCTGTTTTAAACTGTGAAAACCCTGCTCTCCTCTCGCAGTTTTAAACTGTGAAATTCCTGCTCTCCTCTCGCTGTTTTAAATTGTGAAAAACCTGCTCTCCTCTCGCTGTTTTAAACTGTGAAATTCCTGCTCTCCTCTCGCTGTATTAAATTGTGAAATTCCTGCTCACCTCTTGCTGTTTTAAACTGGGAAAACCCTGCACTCCTCTTGCTGTTTAAAACTGTGAAAACCCTGCTCTCCTCTCGCAGTTTTAAACTGTGAAATTCCTGCTCTCCTCTCGCTGTTTTAAACTGTGAAAAACATGCTTTCCTCTCGCTGTTTTAAACTGTGAAATTCCTGCTCTCCTTTCGCTGTTTAAAACTGTGAAAAATCTGCTCTCCTCTCGCTGCTTTAAACTGTGAAATTCCTGCTCTCTTCTCGCTGTTTTAAACTGTGAAATTCCTTTTCGCCTCTCGCTGTTTTAAACTGTGAAAATCCCAGCTCTCCTCTCGCTGTTTTAAACTGTGAAAACCCTGCCTGCCTCTCGCTGTTTTAAAATGTGAAAACTCAGCTCTCCTCTCGCTGTTTTAAACTGTGAAAATAGTGCAGTCCTCTCGCTGTTTTAAACTGTGAAAAACCTGCTCTCCTCTCGCTGTTTTAAACTGTGAAAATCGTGCTGACCTCTCGCTGTTTTAAACAGTGAATAGCCGACTTTCATCTCGCTGTTTTAAACTGTGAAAACTCAGCTCTCCTCTCGCTGTTTTAAACTGTGAAAATAGTGCAGTCCTCTCGCTGTTTTAAACTGTGAAAATCCTGCTCTCCTCTCGCTGTTTTAAACTGTGAAATTCCTGCCATCCTCTCGCTGTTTTAAACTGTGAAAACCCTGGGTCTCCGCATGCTGTTTTAAACTGTGAAATTCCTGGGTCTCCAGTCGCTGTTTTAAACTGTGAAATTCCTGCTCTCCTCTCGCAGTTTTAAACTGTGAAATTCCTGCTCTCCTCTCGCTGTTTTAAATTGTGAAAAACCTGCTCTCCTCTCGCTGCTTTAAACTGTGAAATTCCTGCTCTCCTCTCGCTGTATTAAATTGTGAAATTCCTGCTCACCTCTTGCTGTTTTAAACTGGGAAAACCCTGCACTCCTCTTGCTGTTTTAAACTGTGAAAACCCTGCTCACCTCTCGTTGTTTTAAACTGTTTAAATCCTGCTCACCACTCGTTTTAAACTGTGGAAAACCTGCTCTCCTCTCGCTGTTTTAAACAGTGAAAACCCTGCCTTCCTCTCGCTGTTTTAAACTGTGAAATTCTTGCCCTCCTCTCGCTATTTTAAACTGTAAAAATCCTGGTCGCCTCTTGCTGTTTTAAACTGTGAAATTCCTGCTCTCCTCTCGCTGTTTTAAACTGTGAAATTCCTGCTCTCCTCTCGCTGTTTTAAAGTGTGAAAATCCCGATGTCGTCTCGCAGTGTTAAACTGTGAAAATCCCGCTCTCCCCTCGCTATTTTGAACTGTGAAAATCCGTCCCTCTTGTGTTGTTTGAAACAGTGAAAACCCAGCTCTCCATTCGATGTTTTGAACTGTGAAAATGCCGCCTTCCTCTCGCTGCTTTAATCTGTGTAAATCCCGGCCTATCTCACGTTGTTATAAATTGTGAAAAACGGGCTCTCCTCTCTCTGTTTTAAACTATGAAAACCCTGCTCCTCTCTCGCTGTTTTAAACAGTGAAAATCGTGCTGTCCTCTCGCTGTTTTAAACAGTGAAATTCGTGCTGTCCTCTCGCTGTTTTAAACTGTGAAATTCCTGCTCTCCTCTTGCTGTTTTAAACTGGGAAAAACATGCTTTCCTCTCGCTGTTTTAAACTGTGAAATTCCTGCTCTCCTCTCGCTGTTTAAAACTGTGAAAAATCTGCTCTCCTCTCGCTGCTTTAAACTGTGAAATTCCTGGGTCTCCAGTCGCTGTTTTAAACTGTGAAATTCCTGCTCTCCTCTCGCAGTTTTAAACTGTGAAATTCCTGCTGTCCTCTCGCTGTTTTAAACTGTGAAAAACATGCTTTCCTCTCGCTGTTTTCAACTGTGAAATTCCTGCTCTCCTCTCGCTGTTTAAAACTGTGAAAAATCTGCTCTCCTCTCGCTGCTTTAAACTGTGAAATTCCTGCTCTCCTCTCGCTGTTTTAAACTGTGAAATTCCTTTTCGCCTCTCGCTGTTTTAAACTGTGAAAATCCCAGCTCTCCACTCGCTGTTTTAAACTGTGAAAACCCTGCCTGCCTCTCGCTGTTTTAAACTGTGAAAACTCAGCTCTCCTCTCGCTGTTTTAAACTGTGAAAATAGTGCAGTCCTCTCGCTGTTTTAAACTGTGAAAAACCTGCTCTCCTCTCGCTGTTTTAAACTGTGAAAATCGTGCTGACCTCTCGCTGTTTTAAACAGTGAATAGCCGACTATCATCTCGCTGTTTTAAACTGTGAAAACTCAGCTCTCCTCTCGCTGTTTTAAACTGTGAAAATCCTGCTCTCTTCTTGCTGTTTTAAACTTTGAAAACCCTTCTCACCACTTGCTGTTTTAAAATGTGAAAAAACTGCTTTCCTCTCGCTGTTTTAAACTGTGAAAATCCTGCTCTCCTCTCGCTGATTTAAACTGTTAAAAACTTGCTCACCTCTCGTTGTTTTAAATTGTGAAAAACCTGCTCTCCTCTCGCTGTTTTAAACTGTGCAATTCCTGCTCTCCTCTCGCTGTTGTATACTGTGAAAACTCAGCTCTCCTCTCGCTGTTTTAAACTGTGAAAACCCTGCTGTCATCTCGCTGTTTTAAACTGTGAACAACCTGCTCTCCTCTCGCTGTTTTAAACAGTGAAAACCCTGCTCTTCTCTCGCTGTTTTAAACTGTGAAATTCCTGCTCTCCTCTCGCTGTTTTAAACTGTGAAATTCCTGCTCCCCTCTCGCTGTTTTAAACTGTGAAAACCCTGCTCTCCTCTCGCTGTTTTAAACTGTGAAATTCCTGCACTCCTCTCGCTGTTTTAAACTGTGAAATTCCTGGGTCTCCAGTCGCTGTTTTAAACTGTGAAATTCCTGCTCTCCTCTCGCTGTTTTAAACTGTGAAATTCCTGCTCTCCCCTCGCTGTTTTAAACTGTGAAAACCCAGCTCTCCTCTCGCTTTTTTAAACTGTGAAATTCCTGCTCTCCTCTCGCTGTTTTAAGCTGTGAAATTCGTGCTCACCTCTCGCTGTTTTAAACTGTGAAAACCCTGCTCTCCTCTCGCAGTTTTAAACTGTGAAATTCCTGCTCTCCTCTCGGTGTTTTAAACTGTGAAAATCCTGGGTCTCCGCATGCTGTTTTAAACTGTGAAATTCCTGCTCTCCTCTCGCTGTTTTAAACTGTGAAAACCCTGGGTCTCCGCACGCTGTTTTAAACTGTGAAATTCCTGGGTCTCCAGTCGCTGTTTTGAACTGTGAAATTCCTGCTCTCCTCTCGCTGTTTTAAACTGTGAAATTCCTGCTCTCCCCTCGCTGTTTTAAACTGTGAAAACCCAGCTCTCCTCTCGCTTTTTTAAACTGTGAAATTCCTGCTCTCCTCTCGCTGTTTTAAGCTGTGAAATTCGTGCTCAGCTCTCGCTGTTTTAAACTGTGAAAACCCTGCTCTCCTCTCGCAGTTTTAAACTGTGAAATTCCTGCTCTCCTCTCGGTGTTTTAAACTGTGAAAATCCTGGGTCTCTGCATGCTGTTTTAAACTGTGAAAACCCTGCTCTCCTCTCGCTGTTTTAAACTGTGAAAAACCTGCTCTCCTCTCGCTGTTTTAAACTGTGAAATTCCTGCTCGCCTCTCGCTGTTTTAAACTGTGAAAATCCCAGCTCTGCTCTCGCTGATTTAAACTGTGAAAACCCTGCCTGCCTCTCGCTGTTTTAAACTGTGAGAAACCTGCTCACTTCTCGCTGTTTTATACTGTGAAAACCCAGCTCTCCTCTCGCTGTTTTAAACTGTGAAAAACCTGCTCCCCTCTCGCTGTTTTAAACTGTGAAAAACCTGCTCTCCTCTCGCTGTTTATAATTGTGAAAACCCTGCCCTCCTCTCGCTGTTTTAAACTGTGAAAATCCGGCTCTCTTCTCGCTGTTTTAAACTGTGAAAATCCTGCTCTCTTCTTGCTGTTTTAAACTTTGAAAACCCTTCTCACCACTTGCTGTTTTAAAATGTGAAAAAACTGCTTTCCTCTCGCTGTTTTAAACTGTGAAAATCCTGCTCTCCTCTCGCTGATTTAAACTGTTAAAAACTTGCTCACCTCTCGTTGTTTTAAACTGTGAAATTCCAGCTCTCCTCTCGCTGTTTTAAACTGTGAAATTCCTGCTCCCCTCTCGCTGTTTTAAACTGTGAAAACCCTGCTCTCCTCTCGCTGTTTTAAACTGTGAAATTCCTGCTCTCCCCTCGCTGTTTTAAACTGTGAAAACCCAGCTCTCCTCTCGCTTTTTTAAACTGTGAAATTCCTGCTCTCCTCTCGCTGTTTTAAGCTGTGAAATTCGTGCTCACCTCTCGCTGTTTTAAACTGTGAAAACCCTGCTCTCCTCTCGCAGTTTTAAACTGTGAAATTCCTGCTCTCCTCTCGCTGTTTAAAACTGTGAAAATCCTGGGTCTCCGCATGCTGTTTTAAACTGTGAAATTCCTGCTCTCCTCTCGCTGTTTTAAACTGTGAAAAACCTGCTCTCCTCTCGCTGTTTTAAACTGTGAAATTCCTGCTCGCCTCTCGCTGTTTTAAACTGTGAAAATCCCAGCTCTCCTCTCGCTGTTTTAAACTGTGAAAACCCTGCCTGCCTCTCGCTGTTTTAAACTGTGAGAAACCTGCTCACTTCTCGATGTTTTATACTGTGAAAACCCTGCTGTCCTCTCGCTGTTTTAAACTGTGGAAAACCTCCTCTCCTCTTGCTATTTTAAACTGTGAAAAACCTGCTCTCCTCTAGCTGTTTTAAACTGTGAAAACCCAGCTCTCCTCTCGCTGTTTTAAACTGTGAAAAACCTGCTCCCCTCTCGCTGTTTTAAACTGTGAAAAACCTGCTCTCCTCTCGCTGTTTATAACTGTGAAAACCCTGCCCTCCTCTCGCTGTTTTAAACTGTGTAAATCCTGCTCTCTTCTTGCTGTTTTAAACTTTGAAAACCCTTCTCACCACTTGCTGTTTTAAAATGTGAAAAACCTGCTTTCCTCTCGCTGTTTAAAACTGTGAAAATCCTGCTCTCCTCTCGTTGATTTAAACTGTGAAAAAGTTGCTCACTTCTCGTTGTTTTAAATTGTGAAAAACCTGCTCTCCTCTCGCTGTTTTAAACTGTGCAATTCCTGCTCTCCTCTCGCTGTTGTATACTGTGAAAACTCAGCTCTCCTCTCGCTGTTTTAAACTGTGAAATTCCTGCTCTCCTCTCGGTGTTTTAAACTGTGAAAATCCTGGGTCTCCGCATGCTGTTTTAAACTGTGAAATTCCTGCTCTCCTCTCGCTGTTTTAAACTGTGAAAACCCTGGGTCTCCGCACGCTGTTTTAAACTGTGAAATTCCTGGGTCTCCAGTCGCTGTTTTGAACTGTGAAATTCCTGCTCTCCTCTCGCTGTTTTAAACTGTGAAATTCCTGCTCTCCCCTCGCTGTTTTAAACTGTGAAAACCCAGCTCTCCTCTCGCTTTTTTAAACTGTGAAATTCCTGCTCTCCTCTCGCTGTTTTAAGCTGTGAAATTCGTGCTCAGCTCTCGCTGTTTTAAACTGTGAAAACCCTGCTCTCCTCTCGCAGTTTTAAACTGTGAAATTCCTGCTCTCCTCTCGGTGTTTTAAACTGTGAAAACCCTGCTCTCCTCTCGCTGTTTTAAACTGTGAAAAACCTGCTCTCCTCTCGCTGTTTTAAACTGTGAAATTCCTGCTCGCCTCTCGCTGTTTTAAACTGTGAAAATCCCAGCTCTGCTCTCGCTGATTTAAACTGTGAAAACCCTGCCTGCCTCTCGCTGTTTTAAACTGTGAGAAACCTGCTCACTTCTCGCTGTTTTATACTGTGAAAACCCAGCTCTCCTCTCGATGTTTTAAACTGTGAAAAACCTGCTCCCCTCTCGCTGTTTTAAACTGTGAAAAACCTGCTCTCCTCTCGCTGTTTATAATTGTGAAAACCCTGCCCTCCTCTCGCTGTTTTAAACTGTGAAAATCCTGCTCTCTTCTCGCTGTTTTAAACTGTGAAAATCCTGCTCTCTTCTTGCTGTTTTAAACTTTGAAAAACCTTCTCACCACTTGCTGTTTTAAAATGTGAAAAAACTGCTTTCCTCTCGCTGTTTTAAACTGTGAAAATCCTGCTCTCCTCTCGCTGATTTAAACTGTTAAAAACTTGCTCACCTCTCGTTGTTTTAAATTGTGAAAAACCTGCTCTCCTCTCGCTGTTTTAAACTGTGCAATTCCTGCTCTCCTCTCGCTGTTGTATACTGTGAAAACTCAGCTCTCCTCTCGCTGTTTTAAACTGTGAAAACCCTGCTGTCATCTCGCTGTTTTAAACTGTGAACAACCTGCTCTCCTCTCGCTGTTTTAAACAGTGAAATCCCTGCTCTTCTCTCGCTGTTTTAAACTGTGAAATTCCTGCTCTCCTCTCGCTGTTTTAAACTGTGAAATTCCTGCTCCCCTCTCGCTGTTTTAAACTGTGAAAACCCTGCTCTCCTCTCGCTGTTTTAAACTGTGAAATTCCTGCTCTCCTCTCGCTGTTTTAAACTGTGAAAACCCTGGGTCTCCGCACGCTGTTTTAAACTGTGAAATTCCTGGGTCTCCAGTCGCTGTTTTGAACTGTGAAATTCCTGCTCTCCTCTCGCTGTTTTAAACTGTGAAATTCCTGCTCTCCCCTCGCTGTTTTAAACTGTGAAAACCCAGCTCTCCTCTCGCTTTTTTAAACTGTGAAATTCCTGCTCTCCTCTCACTGTTTTAAGCTGTGAAATTCGTGCTCAGCTCTCGCTGTTTTAAACTGTGAAAACCCTGCTCTCCTCTCGCAGTTTTAAACTGTGAAATTCCTGCTCTCCTCTCGGTGTTTTAAACTGTGAAAATCCTGGGTCTCCGCATGCTGTTTTAAACTGTGAAAACCCTGCTCTCCTCTCGCTGTTTTAAACTGTGGAAAACCTGCTCTCCTCTCGCTGTTTTAAACTGTGAAATTCCTGCTCGCCTCTCGCTGTTTTAAACTGTGAAAATCCCAGCTCTGCTCTCGCTGATTTAAACTGTGAAAACCCTGCCTGCCTCTCGCTGTTTTAAACTGTGAGAAACCTGCTCACTTCTCGCTGTTTTATACTGTGAAAACCCAGCTCTCCTCTCGCTGTTTTAAACTGTGAAAAACCTGCTCCCCTCTCGCTGTTTTAAACTGTGAAAAACCTGCTCTCCTCTCGCTGTTTATAATTGTGAAAACCCTGCCCTCCTCTCGCTGTTTTAAACTGTGAAAATCCTGCTCTCTTCTCGCTGTTTTAAACTGTGAAAATCCTGCTCTCTTCTTGCTGTTTTAAACTTTGAAAACCCTTCTCACCACTTGCTGTTTTAAAATGTGAAAAAACTGCTTTCCTCTCGCTGTTTTAAACTGTGAAAATCCTGCTCTCCTCTCGCTGATTTAAACTGTTAAAAACTTGCTCACCTCTCGTTGTTTTAAATTGTGAAAAACCTGCTCTCCTCTCGCTGTTTTAAACTGTGCAATTCCTGCTCTCCTCTCGCTGTTGTATACTGTGAAAACTCAGCTCTCCTCTCGCTGTTTTAAACTGTGAAAACCCTGCTGTCATCTCGCTGTTTTAAACTGTGAACAACCTGCTCTCCTCTCGCTGTTTTAAACAGTGAAAACCCTGCTCTTCTCTCGCTGTTTTAAACTGTGAAATTCCTGCTCTCCTCTCGCTGTTTTAAACTGTGAAATTCCTGCTCCCCTCTCGCTGTTTTAAACTGTGAAAACCCTGCTCTCCTCTCGCTGTTTTAAACTGTGAAATTCCTGCACTCCCCTCGCTGTTTTAAACTGTGAAATTCCTGGGTCTCCAGTCGCTGTTTTAAACTGTGAAATTCCTGCTCTCCTCTCGCTGTTTTAAACTGTGAAATTCCTGCTCTCCCCTCGCTGTTTTAAACTGTGAAAACCCAGCTCTCCTCTCGCTTTTTTAAACTGTGAAATTCCTGCTCTCCTCTCGCTGTTTTAAGCTGTGAAATTCGTGCTCACCTCTCGCTGTTTTAAACTGTGAAAACCCTGCTCTCCTCTCGCAGTTTTAAACTGTGAAATTCCTGCTCTCCTCTCGCTGTTTAAAACTGTGAAAATCCTGGGTCTCCGCATGCTGTTTTAAACTGTGAAATTCCTGCTCTCCTCTCGCTGTTTTAAACTGTGAAAAACCTGCTCTCCTCTCGCTGTTTTAAACTGTGAAATTCCTGCTCGCCTCTCGCTGTTTTAAACTGTGAAAATCCCAGCTCTCCTCTCGCTGTTTTAAACTGTGAAAACCCTGCCTGCCTCTCGCTGTTTTAAACTGTGAGAAACCTGCTCACTTCTCGATGTTTTATACTGTGAAAACCCAGCTGTCCTCTCGCTGTTTTAAACTGTGGAAAACCTCCTCTCCTCTTGCTATTTTAAACTGTGAAAAACCTGCTCTCCTCTAGCTGTTTTAAACTGTGAAAACCCAGCTCTCCTCTCGCTGTTTTAAACTGTGAAAAACCTGCTCCCCTCTCGCTGTTTTAAACTGTGAAAAACCCGCTCTCCTCTCGCTGTTTATAACTGTGAAAACCCTGCCCTCCTCTCGCTGTTTTAAACTGTGTAAATCCTGCTCTCTTCTTGCTGTTTTAAACTTTGAAAACCCTTCTCACCACTTGCTGTTTTAAAATGTGAAAAACCTGCTTTCCTCTCGCTGTTTAAAACTGTGAAAATCCTGCTCTCGTCTCGTTGATTTAAACTGTGAAAAAGTTGCTCACTTCTCGTTGTTTTAAATTGTGAAAAACCTGCTCTCCTCTCGCTGTTTTAAACTGTGCAATTCCTGCTCTCCTCTCGCTGTTGTATACTGTGAAAACTCAGCTCTCCTCTCGCTGTTTTAAACTGTGAAATTCCTGCTCTCCTCTCGGTGTTTTAAACTGTGAAAATCCTGGGTCTCCGCATGCTGTTTTAAACTGTGAAATTCCTGCTCTCCTCTCGCTGTTTTAAACTGTGAAAACCCTGGGTCTCCGCACGCTGTTTTAAACTGTGAAATTCCTGGGTCTCCAGTCGCTGTTTTGAACTGTGAAATTCCTGCTCTCCTCTCGCTGTTTTAAACTGTGAAATTCCTGCTCTCCCCTCGCTGTTTTAAACTGTGAAAACCCAGCTCTCCTCTCGCTTTTTTAAACTGTGAAATTCCTGCTCTCCTCTCGCTGTTTTAAGCTGTGAAATTCGTGCTCAGCTCTCGCTGTTTTAAACTGTGAAAACCCTGCTCTCCTCTCGCAGTTTTAAACTGTGAAATTCCTGCTCTCCTCTCGGTGTTTTAAACTGTGAAAATCCTGGGTCTCCGCATGCTGTTTTAAACTGTGAAAACCCTGCCCTCCTCTCGCTGTTTTAAACTGTGTAAATCCTGCTCTCTTCTTGCTGTTTTAAACTTTGAAAACCCTTCTCACCACTTGCTGTTTTAAAATGTGAAAAACCTGCTTTCCTCTCGCTGTTTAAAACTGTGAAAATCCTGCTCTCCTCTCGTTGATTTAAACTGTGAAAAAGTTGCTCACTTCTCGTTGTTTTAAATTGTGAAAAACCTGCTCTCCTCTCGCTGTTTTAAACTGTGCAATTCCTGCTCTCCTCTCGCTGTTGTATACTGTGAAAACTCAGCTCTCCTCTCGCTGTTTTAAACTGTGAAATTCCTGCTCTCCTCTCGGTGTTTTAAACTGTGAAAATCCTGGGTCTCCGCATGCTGTTTTAAACTGTGAAATTCCTGCTCTCCTCTCGCTGTTTTAAACTGTGAAAACCCTGGGTCTCCGCACGCTGTTTTAAACTGTGAAATTCCTGGGTCTCCAGTCGCTGTTTTGAACTGTGAAATTCCTGCTCTCCTCTCGCTGTTTTAAACTGTGAAATTCCTGCTCTCCCCTCGCTGTTTTAAACTGTGAAAACCCAGCTCTCCTCTCGCTTTTTTAAACTGTGAAATTCCTGCTCTCCTCTCGCTGTTTTAAGCTGTGAAATTCGTGCTCAGCTCTCGCTGTTTTAAACTGTGAAAACCCTGCTCTCCTCTCGCAGTTTTAAACTGTGAAATTCCTGCTCTCCTCTCGGTGTTTTAAACTGTGAAAACCCTGCTCTCCTCTCGCTGTTTTAAACTGTGAAAAACCTGCTCTCCTCTCGCTGTTTTAAACTGTGAAATTCCTGCTCGCCTCTCGCTGTTTTAAACTGTGAAAATCCCAGCTCTGCTCTCGCTGATTTAAACTGTGAAAACCCTGCCTGCCTCTCGCTGTTTTAAACTGTGAGAAACCTGCTCACTTCTCGCTGTTTTATACTGTGAAAACCCAGCTCTCCTCTCGATGTTTTAAACTGTGAAAAACCTGCTCCCCTCTCGCTGTTTTAAACTGTGAAAAACCTGCTCTCCTCTCGCTGTTTATAATTGTGAAAACCCTGCCCTCCTCTCGCTGTTTTAAACTGTGAAAATCCTGCTCTCTTCTCGCTGTTTTAAACTGTGAAAATCCTGCTCTCTTCTTGCTGTTTTAAACTTTGAAAAACCTTCTCACCACTTGCTGTTTTAAAATGTGAAAAAACTGCTTTCCTCTCGCTGTTTTAAACTGTGAAAATCCTGCTCTCCTCTCGCTGATTTAAACTGTTAAAAACTTGCTCACCTCTCGTTGTTTTAAATTGTGAAAAACCTGCTCTCCTCTCGCTGTTTTAAACTGTGCAATTCCTGCTCTCCTCTCGCTGTTGTATACTGTGAAAACTCAGCTCTCCTCTCGCTGTTTTAAACTGTGAAAACCCTGCTGTCATCTCGCTGTTTTAAACTGTGAACAACCTGCTCTCCTCTCGCTGTTTTAAACAGTGAAATCCCTGCTCTTCTCTCGCTGTTTTAAACTGTGAAATTCCTGCTCTCCTCTCGCTGTTTTAAACTGTGAAATTCCTGCTCCCCTCTCGCTGTTTTAAACTGTGAAAACCCTGCTCTCCTCTCGCTGTTTTAAACTGTGAAATTCCTGCTCTCCTCTCGCTGTTTTAAACTGTGAAAACCCTGGGTCTCCGCACGCTGTTTTAAACTGTGAAATTCCTGGGTCTCCAGTCGCTGTTTTGAACTGTGAAATTCCTGCTCTCCTCTCGCTGTTTTAAACTGTGAAATTCCTGCTCTCCCCTCGCTGTTTTAAACTGTGAAAACCCAGCTCTCCTCTCGCTTTTTTAAACTGTGAAATTCCTGCTCTCCTCTCACTGTTTTAAGCTGTGAAATTCGTGCTCAGCTCTCGCTGTTTTAAACTGTGAAAACCCTGCTCTCCTCTCGCAGTTTTAAACTGTGAAATTCCTGCTCTCCTCTCGGTGTTTTAAACTGTGAAAATCCTGGGTCTCCGCATGCTGTTTTAAACTGTGAAAACCCTGCTCTCCTCTCGCTGTTTTAAACTGTGGAAAACCTGCTCTCCTCTCGCTGTTTTAAACTGTGAAATTCCTGCTCGCCTCTCGCTGTTTTAAACTGTGAAAATCCCAGCTCTGCTCTCGCTGATTTAAACTGTGAAAACCCTGCCTGCCTCTCGCTGTTTTAAACTGTGAGAAACCTGCTCACTTCTCGCTGTTTTATACTGTGAAAACCCAGCTCTCCTCTCGCTGTTTTAAACTGTGAAAAACCTGCTCCCCTCTCGCTGTTTTAAACTGTGAAAAACCTGCTCTCCTCTCGCTGTTTATAATTGTGAAAACCCTGCCCTCCTCTCGCTGTTTTAAACTGTGAAAATCCTGCTCTCTTCTCGCTGTTTTAAACTGTGAAAATCCTGCTCTCTTCTTGCTGTTTTAAACTTTGAAAACCCTTCTCACCACTTGCTGTTTTAAAATGTGAAAAAACTGCTTTCCTCTCGCTGTTTTAAACTGTGAAAATCCTGCTCTCCTCTCGCTGATTTAAACTGTTAAAAACTTGCTCACCTCTCGTTGTTTTAAATTGTGAAAAACCTGCTCTCCTCTCGCTGTTTTAAACTGTGCAATTCCTGCTCTCCTCTCGCTGTTGTATACTGTGAAAACTCAGCTCTCCTCTCGCTGTTTTAAACTGTGAAAACCCTGCTGTCATCTCGCTGTTTTAAACTGTGAACAACCTGCTCTCCTCTCGCTGTTTTAAACAGTGAAAACCCTGCTCTTCTCTCGCTGTTTTAAACTGTGAAATTCCTGCTCTCCTCTCGCTGTTTTAAACTGTGAAATTCCTGCTCCCCTCTCGCTGTTTTAAACTGTGAAAACCCTGCTCTCCTCTCGCTGTTTTAAACTGTGAAATTCCTGCACTCCCCTCGCTGTTTTAAACTGTGAAATTCCTGGGTCTCCAGTCGCTGTTTTAAACTGTGAAATTCCTGCTCTCCTCTCGCTGTTTTAAACTGTGAAATTCCTGCTCTCCCCTCGCTGTTTTAAACTGTGAAAACCCAGCTCTCCTCTCGCTTTTTTAAACTGTGAAATTCCTGCTCTCCTCTCGCTGTTTTAAGCTGTGAAATTCGTGCTCACCTCTCGCTGTTTTAAACTGTGAAAACCCTGCTCTCCTCTCGCAGTTTTAAACTGTGAAATTCCTGCTCTCCTCTCGCTGTTTAAAACTGTGAAAATCCTGGGTCTCCGCATGCTGTTTTAAACTGTGAAATTCCTGCTCTCCTCTCGCTGTTTTAAACTGTGAAAAACCTGCTCTCCTCTCGCTGTTTTAAACTGTGAAATTCCTGCTCGCCTCTCGCTGTTTTAAACTGTGAAAATCCCAGCTCTCCTCTCGCTGTTTTAAACTGTGAAAACCCTGCCTGCCTCTCGCTGTTTTAAACTGTGAGAAACCTGCTCACTTCTCGATGTTTTATACTGTGAAAACCCAGCTGTCCTCTCGCTGTTTTAAACTGTGGAAAACCTCCTCTCCTCTTGCTATTTTAAACTGTGAAAAACCTGCTCTCCTCTAGCTGTTTTAAACTGTGAAAACCCAGCTCTCCTCTCGCTGTTTTAAACTGTGAAAAACCTGCTCCCCTCTCGCTGTTTTAAACTGTGAAAAACCCGCTCTCCTCTCGCTGTTTATAACTGTGAAAACCCTGCCCTCCTCTCGCTGTTTTAAACTGTGTAAATCCTGCTCTCTTCTTGCTGTTTTAAACTTTGAAAACCCTTCTCACCACTTGCTGTTTTAAAATGTGAAAAACCTGCTTTCCTCTCGCTGTTTAAAACTGTGAAAATCCTGCTCTCGTCTCGTTGATTTAAACTGTGAAAAAGTTGCTCACTTCTCGTTGTTTTAAATTGTGAAAAACCTGCTCTCCTCTCGCTGTTTTAAACTGTGCAATTCCTGCTCTCCTCTCGCTGTTGTATACTGTGAAAACTCAGCTCTCCTCTCGCTGTTTTAAACTGTGAAATTCCTGCTCTCCTCTCGGTGTTTTAAACTGTGAAAATCCTGGGTCTCCGCATGCTGTTTTAAACTGTGAAATTCCTGCTCTCCTCTCGCTGTTTTAAACTGTGAAAACCCTGGGTCTCCGCACGCTGTTTTAAACTGTGAAATTCCTGGGTCTCCAGTCGCTGTTTTGAACTGTGAAATTCCTGCTCTCCTCTCGCTGTTTTAAACTGTGAAATTCCTGCTCTCCCCTCGCTGTTTTAAACTGTGAAAACCCAGCTCTCCTCTCGCTTTTTTAAACTGTGAAATTCCTGCTCTCCTCTCGCTGTTTTAAGCTGTGAAATTCGTGCTCAGCTCTCGCTGTTTTAAACTGTGAAAACCCTGCTCTCCTCTCGCAGTTTTAAACTGTGAAATTCCTGCTCTCCTCTCGGTGTTTTAAACTGTGAAAATCCTGGGTCTCCGCATGCTGTTTTAAACTGTGAAAACCCTGCTCTCCTCTCGCTGTTTTAAACTGTGAAAAACCTGCTCTCCTCTCGCTGTTTTAAACTGTGAAATTCCTGCTCGCCTCTCGCTGTTTTAAACTGTGAAAATCCCAGCTCTGCTCTCGCTGATTTAAACTGTGAAAACCCTGCCTGCCTCTCGCTGTTTTAAACTGTGAGAAACCTGCTCACTTCTCGATGTTTTATACTGTGAAAACCCAGCTCTCCTCTCGATGTTTTAAACTGTGAAAAACCTGCTCCCCTCTCGCTGTTTTAAACTGTGAAAAACCTGCTCTCCTCTCGCTGTTTATAATTGTGAAAACCCTGCCCTCCTCTCGCTGTTTTAAACTGTGAAAATCCTGCTCTCTTCTCGCTGTTTTAAACTGTGAAAAACCTGCTCTCCTCTCGCTGTTTTAAACAGTGAAAACCCTGCTCTTCTCTCGCTGTTTTAAACTGTGAAATTCCTGCTCTCCTCTCGCTGTTTTAAACTGTGAAAATCCTGCTCCCCTCTCGCTGTTTTAAACTGTGAAAACCCTGCTCTCCTCTCGCTGTTTATAACTGTGAAAACCCTGCCCTCCTCTCGCTGTTTTAAACTGTGAAAATCCTGCTCTCTTCTTGCTGTTTTAAACTTTGAAAACCCTTCTCACCACTTGCTGTTTTAAAATGTGAAAAACCTGCTTTCCTCTCGCTGTTTTAAACTGTGAAAATCCTGCTCTCCTCTCGCTGATTTAAACTGTGAAAAACTTGCTCACCTCTCGTTGTTTTAAATTGTGAAAAACCTGCTCTCCTCTCGCTGTTTTAAACTGTGCAATTCCTGCTCTCCTCTCGCTGTTGTATACTGTGAAAACTCAGCTCTCCTCTCGCTGTTTTAAACTGTGAAAACCCTGCTGTCATCTCGCTGTTTTAAACTGTGAAAAACCTGCTCTCCTCTCGCTGTTTTAAACAGTGAAAACCCTGCTCTTCTCTCGCTGTTTTAAACTGTGAAATTCCTGCTCTCCTCTCGCTGTTTTAAACTGTGAAAATCCTGCTCTCTTCTTGCTGTTTTAAACTTTGAAAACCCTTCTCACCACTTGCTGTTTTAAAATGTGAAAAACCTGCTTTCCTCTCGCTGTTTTAAACTGTGAAAATCCTGCTCTCCTCTCGCTGATTTAAACTGTGAAAAACTTGCTCACCTCTCGTTGTTTTAAATTGTGAAAAACCTGCTCTCCTCTCGCTGTTTTAAACTGTGCAATTCCTGCTCTCCTCTCGCTGTTGTATACTGTGAAAACTCAGCTCTCCTCTCACTGTTTTAAACTGTGAAAACCCTGCTGTCATCTCGCTGTTTTAAACTGTGAAAAACCTGCTCTCCTCTCGCTGTTTTAAACAGTGAAAACCCTGCTCTTCTCTCGCTGTTTTAAACTGTGAAATTCCTGCTCTCCTCTCGCTGTTTTAAACTGTGAAATTCCTGCTCCCCTCTCGCTGTTTTAAACTGTGAAAACCCTGCTCTCCTCTCGCAGTTTTAAACTGCGAAATTCCTGCTCTCCTCTCGCTGTTTTAAACTGTGAAATCCCTGTTCTCCTCTCGCTGTTTTAAACTGTGAAAATCCTGGGTCTTCACTCGCTGTTTTTAACTGTGAAATCCCTGTTCTCCTCTCACTGTTTTATACTGTGAAAACCCAGCTCTCCTCTCGCTGTTTTATACTGTGAAAACCCAGCTCTCCTCTCGCTGTTTTATACTGTGAAAACCCTGCTGTCCTCTCGCAGTTTTGAACTGTGAAAACCCTGCTCTCCTCTCGCTGTTTTAAACTGAGAATATCCTGCTCTCCTCTCGCTGTTTTAAACTGTGAAAATCCTGTTCTCCTCTTGCTGATTTAAACTGTGAAAAACCTGCTGTCCTCTCACTGTTTTAAACTGTGAAAACCCTGCTCTCCTCTCGCTGTTTTAAACTGTGAAAACCCTGATCTCCTCTCGCTGTTTTAAACTGTGCAAACCCTGCTCTCCTCTCGCTGTTTTAAACTGTGAAAATCGTGCTGTCCTCTCGCTGTTTTAAACAGTGATTAGCCGACTATCCTCTCGCTGTTTAAAACTAAGAATATCGGGCTGTCCTCTCGCTGTTTAAAACACTGATAATCCTGGGTCTCCTATGTCTGTTTTAAACTGTGAAAAACCTGCTCTCCTCTCGCTGTTTTAAACTGTGAAAATCCTGGGTCTTCACTCGCTGTTTTTAACTGTGAAATCCCTGTTCTCCTCTCACTGTTTTATACTGTGAAAACCCTGCCTGCCTCTCGCTGTTTTAAACTGTGAGAAACCTGCTCACTTCTCGCTGTTTTATACTGTGAAAACCCAGCTGTCCTCTTGCTGTTTTAAACTGTGGAAAACCTCCTCTCCTATTGCTATTTTAAACTGTGAAAAACCTGCTCTCCTCTCGCTGTTTTAAACTGTGAAAAACCTGCTCCCCTCTCGCTGTTTTAAACTGTGAAAAACCTGCTCTCCTCTCGCTGTTTATAACTGTGAAAACCCTGCCCTCCTCTCGCTGTTTTAAACTGTGAAAATCCTGCTCTCTTCTCGCTGTTTTAAACTGTGAAAATCCTGCTCTCTTCTTGCTGTTTTAAACTTTGAAAACCCTTCTCACCACTTGCTGTTTTAAAATGTGAAAAACCTGCTTTCCTCTCGCTGTTTTAAACTGTGAAAATCCTGCTCTCCTCTCGCTGATTTAAACTGTGAAAAACTTGCTCACCTCTCGTTGTTTTAAATTGTGAAAAACCTGCTCTCCTCTCGCTGTTTTAAACTGTGCAATTCCTGCTCTCCTCTCGCTGTTGTATACTGTGAAAACTCAGCTCTCCTCTCGCTGTTTTAAACTGTGAAAACCCTGCTCTCCTCTCGCTGTTTTAAACAGTGAAAACCCTGCTCTTCTCTCGCTGTTTTAAACTGTGAAAACCCTGCTCTCCTCTCGCAGTTTTAAACTGCGAAATTCCTGCTCTCCTCTCGCTGTTTTAAACTGTGAAATCCCTGTTCTCCTCTCGCTGTTTTAAACTGTGAAAATCCTAGGTCTTCACTCGCTGTTTTTAACTGTGAAATCCCTGTTTTCCTCTCACTGTTTTATACTGTGAAAACCCAGCTCTCCTCTCGCTGTTTTATACTGTGAAAAACCAGCTCTCCTCTCGCTGTTTTATACTGTGAAAACCCTGCTGTCCTCTCGCAGTTTTGAACTGTGAAAACCCTGTTCTCCTCTCGCTGTTTTAAACTGTGAAAATCCTGTTCTCCTCTCGCTGATTTAAACTGTGAAAAACCTGCTGTCCTCTCACTGTTTTAAACTGTGAAAACCCTGCTCTCCTCTCGCTGTTTTAAACTGTGAAAACCCTGCTCTCCTCTCGCTGTTTTAAACTGTGAAAACCCTGCTCTCCTCTCGCTGTTTTAAACTGTGAAAATCGTGCTGTCCTCTCGCTGTTTTAAACAGTGATTAGCCGACTATCCTCTCGCTGTTTAAAACTAAGAATATCGGGCTCTCCTCTCGCTGTTTAAAACACTGATAATCCTGGGTCTCCTATGTCTGTTTTAAACTTTGAAAACCCTGCTCTCCTCTCGCTGTTTTAAACTGTGAAAAACCTGCTCTCCTCTCGCTGTTTGAAACTGTGAAAAAGCTGCTCACTTCTCTTTGTTTTAAACTGTGAAAACCCTGCTCTCCTCTCGCTGTTTTAAATTGTGCAATTCCTGCTCTCCTCTCGCTGTTTTAAACTGTGCAATTCCTGCTCTCCTCTCGCTGCTGTATACTGTGAAAACTCAGCTCTCCTCTCGCTGTATTAAACTGTGAAAACCCTGCTGTCCTCTCGCTGTTTTAAACTGTGAAAAAACTGCACACCTGTCATTGTTTTAAATTGTGAAAAACCTGCTATCCTCTCGCTGTTTTAAACTGTGAAAATCGTGCAGTCCTCTCGCTGTATTAAACACTGAAAATCCTGGGTCTCCTCTCGCTTTATTAAACTGTGAAAAACCTGCTCTCCTCTAGCTGTATTAAACTGTGAAAACCCTGCACTCCTCTGGCTGTTTTAAACTGTGAAATTCCTGCTCTCCTTTCGCTGTTTTAAACTGTGAAATTCCTGCTCTCCTCTCGCTGTTTTAAACTGTGAAATTCCTGCTCTCCTCTCGCTGTTTTAAACTGTGAAAATCCTGGCCCATCTCTCGTTGTTATAAACTGTGAAAACCAGGCTCTCCTCTCTCTGTTTTAAACTGTGAAAATCGTGCTGTCCTCTTGCTGTTTTAAATAGTGAATAGCCGACTATCCTCTCACTGTTTAAAACTCAGAAAATCCGGCTCTCCTCTCGCTGTTTTAAACTGTGAAAATCCTGCTCCCCTCTCGCTGTTTTAAACTGTGAAATTCCTGCTCTCCTCTCGCTGTTTTAAACTGTGAAAATCCTGCTCTCCTCTTGCTGTTTTAAACTGTGAAAATTCTGCTTCCCTCTCGCTGTTTTAAACTGTGAAAATCCCGGCTCTCCTCTCACTGTTTTAAACTGTGAAAATACTGCACACCTCTCGCTGTTTTAACCTGTGAAAATTCTGCTGTTCTCTCGCTGTTTTAAAATGCGAAAATCCTGGCCAACATCTCCCTGTTTTCAACTGTGAAAATTGCAGCACTCCTGCTCTCCTCTCGCTGCTGTATACTGTGAAAACTCAACGGTAAAAATCACAGCTCTCCTCTCGTTGTTTTACACTGTGAAAATGCTGCTCTCCTCTCGTTGTTTTCCACTGTGAAAATGCTGCTCTCTTCTCGCTGTTTTAAACTCCGAAAATCCCAGCTCTCCTCTCGCTGTTTTAAACTGAGAAAATCCTGCTCCCCTCTCGCTGTTTTAAACTGTGAAATTCCTGCTCTCCTATCGCTGTTTTATACAATGAAAATCCTGCTCTCCTCTGGCTGTTTCATACTGTGAAAATCCCGGCTCTTCTTTCGCTGTCTCAAAACTGTGAAAATCCCGGCTCCTCTCTCGCTGATTAAACTGTGAAAAACCTGCTCTCCTCTAGCTGTATTAAACTGTGAAAACCCTGCTCTCCTCTGGCTGTTTTAAACTGTGAAATTCCTGCTCTCCTTTCGCTGTTTTAAACTGTGAAATTCCTGCTCTCCTCTCGCTGTTTTAAACTGTGAAATTCCTGCTCTCCTCTCGCTGTTTTAAACTGTGAAAATCCTGGCCCATCTCTCGTTGTTATAAACTGTGAAAACCAGGCTCGCCTCTCTCTGTTTTAAACTGTGAAAATCGTGCTGTCCTCTCGCTGTTTTAAATAGTGAATAGCCGACTATCCTCTCGCTGTTTAAAACTCAGAAAATCCGGCTCTCCTCTCGCTGTTTTAAACTGTGAAAATCCTGCTCCCCTCTCGCTGTTTTAAACTGTGAAATTCCTGCTCTCCTCTCGCTGTTTTAAACTGTGAAAATCCCGGCTCTCCTCTCACTGTTTTAAACTGTGAAAATACTGCACACCTCTCGCTGTTTTAACCTGTGAAAATTCTGCTGTTCTCTCGCTGTTTTAAAATGCGAAAATCCTGGCCAACATCTCCCTGTTTTCAACTGTGAAAATTGCAGCACTCCTCTCGGTGTTTGAAACGGTAAAAATCACAGCTCTCCTCTCGTTGTTTTACACTGTGAAAATGCTGCTCTCCTCTCGTTGTTTTCCACTGTGAACATGCTGCTCTCCTCTCGCTGTTTTAAACTCCGAAAATCCCAGCTCTCCTCTCGCTGTTTTAAACCGTGAAAATCCTGCTCCCCTCTCGCTGTTTTAAACTGTGAAATTCCTGCTCTCCTATCGCTGTTTTATACAATGAAAATCCTGCTCTCCTCTGGCTGTTTCAATACTGTGAAAATCCCGGCTCTTCTTTCGCTGTTTCAAAACTGTGAAAATCCCGGCTCCTCTCTCGCTGATTAAACTGTGAAAATCCTGCTCTCCTCTCGCTGTTTTAAGCTGTGAAAATCCTGCTCTCCTCTGGCTCTTTTTAAATGTGAAAATCCTGCTCTCCTCTCACTGTTTTAAACTGCAAAATTCCTGCTTCCCTCTCGCTGTTTTAAAATGTGAAAATCCAGATGTCTCTCGCGGTTTTAAACTGTGAAAATACTGCACACCTCTCGCTGTTTTATATTGTGAAAATCGTGCACTCCTCTCGCTGTTTTAACCTGTGAAAATTCTGCTGTCCTCTCGCTGTTTTAAAATGCGAAAATCCTGGCCATCATCTCCCTGTTTTCAACTGTGAAAATCGCAGCTCTCCTCTCGCTGTTTGAAATGGTAAAAATCACAGCTCTCCTCTCGCTGTTTGAAATGGTAAAAATCACAGCTCTCCTCTCGTTGTTTTCCACTGTGAAAATGCTGCTCTCCTCTCGCTGTTTTAAACTGTGAAAATCCGACTCACCACACGTTGTTTTAAAATGTGAATAACCTGCTCTCCTCTCGCTGTTTTAAACTGTGAAAATCCTGCTCTCCTCTCGGAGTTTTAAACAATGAAAATCCTGCTCTCCTCTCGCTGTTTTAAACTGTGAAATTCCTGCTCTCCTTTCGCTGTTTTAAACTGTGAAAATCCAGTTTACCTCTCGCTGTTTGTACACGGTGAAAATCATGCTCTCTTCTGGCTGTTTCAATACTGTGAAAATCCCGGCTCTTCTTTCGCTGTTTAAAACTGTGAAAATCCTGCTCTCCTCTCACTGTTTAAAACTGCGAAAATCCTGCTTCCCTCTCGTTGTTTTAAACTGTGAAAATTAAGCCGTCACTTGCGGTTTTAAACTGTGAAAATACTGCACTCCTCTCGCTGTTTTATTCTGTGAAAATCATGCTCTTCTCTCGCTGTTTTAACCTGTGAAAACCCTGCTCTCCTCTCGCTGTTTTAAAATGCGAAAATCCTGGCCAACATCTCCCTGTTTTCAACTGTGAAGACCGTAGCACTCCTCTCGCTGTTTCAAACGGTAAAAATCACAGCTCGCCTCTCGTTGTTTTATGCTGTGCAAATCCTGACCCCTCTCGCTGTTTTAATCTTGTAAAATCCTGCTCTACAATTGCTGTTTTAAAATGTGAAAATCCAGCTCAACTCTCGCCATTTTCAACTGTGAATATCCGGCTCTCCTCTCACTGTTTTAAACTGTGAATATACTGCTTTCATCTCGCTGTTTTATACTGTGAAAATCCAGCTCTCCTCTGGGTGTTTTCAATTGTGAAATTCCCAGCTCTCCACTCGCTTGTTTAAACTGTGAAAATCCTCAGCCTCTTTTGCTGTTCTAAACTCTGAAAATCCTGCTCTCCTCTCGCTGTTTTAAACTGTGAAAATTCTGCTTTCCTCCCACCATTTGAAACTTTTAAAATCCCGGCTCTCCTCTTTCTGTTTTAAACTGTGAAAATCCTGCTCTCCTCTCGTTGTTTTAAACTGTGAAAATCAGGCTCTCCTCTCACCGTTTCAAACTGTGAAAATCCTGCTCTCCACTCGCTGTTTGACACTGTGAAAATCCTACTCTCCTCTCGCTGTTTTAAACTGTGAAAATTCTGCTTTCCTCCTGCCGTTTGAAACTTTGAAAATCCCGTCTCTCCTCTCGCTGTTTTAAACAGTGAAAATCCTGCTCTCCTCTCGCTGTTTTAAACAGTGAAAATCCTGCTCTCCTCTCGCTGTTTTAAACTGTGAAATTCCTGCTCTCCTCTCGCTGTTTTAAACTGTGAAATTCCTGCTCTCCACTCGCTGTTTTAATCCGTGAATATTCTTCTCTCCTCTCGCTGAATTAAACTGTGAAAATCTTGGCTCTCCTCTCGCTGTCTTAAAATGCAAAATACCTGCTCTCCTCTGGCTGTTTGAAACAGTGAAAATCCTGCTCTCCTCTGGCTGTTTTAAACTGTGAAAATCCCAGCTCTCCACTCGCTGTTTTAAGCTGTGAAAATCCTGCTAGCATCTCGCTGTTATAAACTGTGAAATTCCTGCTCTCCTCTCGGTGTTTTAAACTGTGAAAATCCCAGCTCTACTCTCGCTGTTTTAAACAGTGAAAATCCTGCTCTCCTCTCGCTGTTTTAAATTGTGAATATCCGTCTCCCCTCTCGCTGTTTTAAACTGTGAATATCCGGCTCCCCTCTCGCTTCTTTAAACTGTGAATATCCGGCTCCCCTCTCGCTTCTTTAAACTGTGAAATTCCTGCTCTCCTTTCGCTGTTTTAAACTGTGAAAATCCAGCTTACCTCTCGCTGCTTGTACACGGTGAAAATCATGCTCTCTTCTGGCTGTTTCAATACTGTGAAAATCCCGGCTCTTCTTTCGCTGTTTAAAACTGTGAAAATCCTGCTCTCCTCTCACTGTTTAAAACTGCGAAAATCCTTCTTCCCTCTCGTTGTTTTAAACTGTGAAAATTAAGCCGTCACTTGCGGTTTTAAACTGTGAAAATACTGCACTCCTCTCGCTGTTTTATTCTGTGAAAATCATGCTCTTCTCTCGCTGTTTTAACCTGTGAAAACCCTGCTCTCCTCTCGCTGTTTTAAAATGCGAAAATCCTGGCCAACATCTCCCTGTTTTCAACTGTGAAGACCGTAGCACTCCTCTCGCTGTTTCAAACGGTAAAAATCACAGCTCGCCTCTCGTTGTTTTATGCTGTGCAAATCCTGACCCCGCTCGCTGTTTTAATCTTGTAAAATCCTGCTCTACAATTGCTGTTTTAAAATGTGAAAATCCAGCTCAACTCTCGCCATTTTCAACTGTGAATATCCGGCTCTCCTCTCACTGTTTTAAACTGTGAATATACTGCTTTCATCTCGCTGTTTTATACTGTGAAAATCCAGCTCTCCTCTGGGTGTTTTCAATTGTGAAATTCCCAGCTCTCCACTCGCTTGTTTAAACTGTGAAAATCCTCAGCCTCTTTTGCTGTTCTAAACTCTGAAAATCCTGCTCTCCTCTCGCTGTTTTAAACTGTGAAAATTCTGCTTTCCTCCCACCATTTGAAACTTTTAAAATCCCGGCTCTCCTCTTTCTGTTTTAAACTGTGAAAATCCTGCTCTCCTCTCGTTGTTTTAAACTGTGAAAATCAGGCTCTCCTCTCACCGTTTCAAACTGTGAAAATCCTGCTCTCCACTCGCTGTTTGACACTGTGAAAATCCTACTCTCCTCTCGCTGTTTTAAACTGTGAAAATTCTGCTTTCCTCCTGCCGTTTGAAACTTTGAAAATCCCGTCTCTCCTCTCGCTGTTTTAAACAGTGAAAATCCTGCTCTCCTCTCGCTGTTTTAAACAGTGAAAATCCTGCTCTCCTCTCGCTGTTTTAAACTGTGAAATTCCTGCTCTCCTCTCGCTGTTTTAAACTGTGAAAATCCTGCTCACCTCTCACTGCTTTAAACTGTGAAAATCCTGCTCACTTCACGCTGTTTTAAACGGTGAAAATCACAGCTCTACTCTCGCTGTTTTAAGCTGTGAAATTTTTGCTCTCCTCTCGGTGTTTTAAACAGTGAAAATCCTGCTCTCCTCTGGCTGTTTCAAAACTGTGAAAATCCCGTCTCCCCTCTCGCTGATTAAAACTGTGAAAACCCTGCTCTCCTCTCGGTGTTTTAAACTGTGAAAATCCTGCTCTCCTCTCGCTGTTTTAAACTGTGAAAATCCAGATGTCTCTCGCGGTTTTAAACTGTGAAAATACTGCACACCTCTCGCTGTTTTATATTGTGAAAATCGTGCTCTTCTCTCACAGATTTAACCTGTAAAAATCGCGCACTCCTCTCGCTGTTTTAACCTGTGAAAATTCTGCTGTCCTCTCGCTGTTTTAAAATGCAAAAATCCTAGCCAACATCTCCCTGTTTTCAACTGTGAAAATCGCAGCACTCCTCTCGGTGTTTGAAACGGTAAAAATCACAGCTCTCCTCTCGTTGTTTTCCACTGTGAAAATGCTGCTCTCCTCTCGCTGTTTTAAACTGTGAAATTCCTGCTCTCCACTCGCTGTTTTAATCCGTGAATATTCTTCTCTCCTCTCGCTGAATTAAACTGTGAAAATCTTGGCTCTCCTCTCGCTGTCTTAAAATGCAAAATACCTGCTCTCCTCTGGCTGTTTGAAACAGTGAAAATCCTGCTCTCCTCTGGCTGTTTTAAACTGTGAAAATCCCAGCTCTCCACTCGCTGTTTTAAGCTGTGAAAATCCTGCTAGCATCTCGCTGTTATAAACTGTGAAATTCCTGCTCTCCTCTCGGTGTTTTAAACTGTGAAAATCCCAGCTCTACTCTCGCTGTTTTAAACAGTGAAAATCCTGCTCTCCTCTCGCTGTTTTAAATTGTGAATATCCGTCTCCCCTCTCGCTGTTTTAAACTGTGAATATCCGGCTCCCCTCTCACTTCTTTAAACTGTGAAAATCTGCCTCTCCTCTCGCTGGTTTAAACTGTGAAAATCCGTCTCGCCTCTCGGTGTTTTAAACTGTGAATATCGGGCTCCCCTCTCGCTTCTTTAAACTGTGAAAATCTGGCTCTCCTCTCGCTGTTTTAAAATGTGAACAGCCAAGTTCACCTCTCACTCTTTTAATCTGTGGACACCCAAGCTCACCTCTCGCTGTTTTAAACTGTTAAAATTCTGCTTTCCTCCCGCTGTTTCATACATTTAAAATCCAGGCTCTCCTCTCGCTGTTTTAAACTGTGAAAATCCCAGCTCTACTCTCGCTGTTTTAAAATGCGAAAATCCTGGCCAACATCTCACTGTTTTCAACTGTGAAAATCACAGAACTCCTCTTGCTGTTTGAAACGGTAAAAATCACAGCTCTCCTCTCGTTGTTTTAAACTGTGAATATCCTGCTCACCTCGCATTGTTTTAAAGTGTGAAAATCCCAGCTCTACTCTCGCTGTTTTAAACTGTGAAAATCCTGCTCCCTTCTGGCTGCTTCAATACTGTGAAAATCCCAGCTCACCTCTCGCTGTTTTAAACTGTGAATATGTGGCTCTCCTCTCGCTGTTTTAAACTGTAAAAATCCTGCTCTCCTCTCGCTGTTTTAAACTGTAAAAATCCTGCTCTCCTCTCGCTTTTTTAAATTGTAAAAATCCTGCTCACCTTTCGCTGTTTTAAACTGTGAAAATACCTGCTCCCCTCTGGCTGTTTTAAACTGTGAAAATCCCAGCTCACCTCTCACTGCTTTAAACTGTGAAAATCCTGCTCACTTCACGCTGTTTTAAACGGTGAAAATCACAGCTCTACTCTCGCTGTTTTAAACTGTGAAAAACCTGCTCACCTCTGGCTGTTTTAAACTGTGAAAATCCCAGCTCACCTCTCACTGCTTTAAACTGTGAAAATCCTGCTCACTGCACGCTGTTTTAAACGGTGAAAATCACAGCTCTACTCTCGCTGTTTTAAACTGTGAAAATCCAGATGTCTCTCGCGGTTTTAAACTGTGACAATACTGCACACCTCTCGCTGTTTTATATTGTGAAAATCGTGCTCTTCTCTCGCAGATTTAACCTGTGAAAATTCTGCTGTCCTCTCGCTGTTTTAAAATGCGAAAATCCTGGCCAACATTCCCTGTTTCAACTGTGAAAATCACAGCACTCCTCTCGGTGTTTGAAACGGTAAAAATTACTGCTCTCCTATCGCTGTTTTAAACTCTGAAATCCCTGCTCTACTCTCGCTGTTTTAAACTGCAAAATACCTGCTCTCCTCTGGCTGTTTGAAACAGTGAACATCCTGCTCTCCACTCGCTGTTTTAATCCGTGAATATCCTTCTCCCCTCTTGCTGAATTAAACTGTGAAAATACCTGCTCTCCTCTGGCTGTTTGAAACTGTGAAAATCCTGCTCTCCTCTCGCTGTTTTAAAGTGTGAAAATCCCAACTCTACTCTCGCTGTTTTAAACAGTGAAAATCCTGCTCCCCTCTTGCTGCTTCAATACTGTGAAAATCCCAGCTCACGCTCGCTGTTTTAAACTGTGAAAATCCTGCTCACCTCTCACTGCTTTAAACAGTGAAAATCCTGCTCACTTCACGCTGTTTTAAACGGTGAAAATCACAGCCCACCTCTCGCTGTTTTAAACAGTGAAAATCCTGCACCCCTCTGGCTGTTTCAAAACTGTGAAAATCCCGGCTCCCCTCTCGCTGATTAAAACTGTGAAAATCCTGCTCTCCTCTCGCTGTTTTAAACTGTGAAAATCCTGCTCTCCTCTCGCTGTTTTAAACTGTGAAAATCCAGATGTCTCTCGCGGTTTTAAACTGTGAAAATACTGCACACCTCTCGCTGTTTTATATTGTGAAAATCGTGCTCTTCTCTCACAGATTTAACCTGTAAAAATCGTGCACTCCTCTCGCTGTTTTAACCTGTGAAATTCCTGCTTGCCTCTCGCTGTTTTAAAATGCAAAAATCCTAGCCAACATCTCCCTGTTTTCAACTGTGAAAATCGCAGCGCTCCTCTCGTTGTTTTCCACTGTGAAAATGCTGCTCGCCTCTCGCTGTTTTAAACTGTGAAATTCCTGCTCTCCACTCGCTGTTTTAATCCGTGAATATTCTTCTCTCCTCTCGCTGAATTAAACTGTGAAAATCTTGGCTCTCCTCTCGCTGTCTTAAAATGCAAAATACCTGCTCTCCTCTGGCTGTTTGAAACAGTGAAAATCCTGCTCTCCTCTGGCTGTTTTAAACTGTGAAAATCCCAGCTCTCCACTCGCTGTTTTAAGCTGTGAAAATCCTGCTAGCATCTCGCTGTTATAAACTGTGAAATTCCTGCTCTCCTCTCGGTGTTTTAAACTTTGAAAATCCCAGCTCTACTCTCGCTGTTTTAAACAGTGAAAATCCTGCTCTCCTCTCGCTGTTTTAAATTGTGAATACCCGTCTCCCCTCTCGCTGTTTTAAACTGTGAATATCCGGCTCACCTCTCGCTTCTTTAAACTGTGAAAATCTGGCTCTTCTCTCGCTGTTCTAAACTGTGAAAATCCGTCTCCCCTCTCGGTGTTTTAAACTGTGAATATCCGGCTCCCCTCTCGCTTCTTTAAACTGTGAAAATCTGGCTCTCCTCTCGCTGTTTTAAAATGTGAACAGCCAAGTTCACCTCTCACTCTTTTAATCTGTGGACACCCAAGCTCACCTCTCGCTGTTTTAAATGGTTAAATTCTGCTTTCCTCCCGTTGTTTCATACATTTAAATTCCAGGCTCTCCTGTGAAAATCCTGCTCTCCTGTCGCTGTTTAAAACTGTAAAATTCCTGCTCTCCTCTCGCTGTTTTAAACTGTGAAAATCCTGCGTTCCTCTCGCTGTTTTAAACTGTGAAAATCCTGCTCTCCTCTCGCTGTTTTAAACTGTGAAAATCCTGCTCACCTCTGGCTGCTTCAATACTGTGAAAATCCTGCTCTCCTCTCGCTGTTTTAAACAGTGAAAAACCTGCTCACTTCTCACAGTTTTAAAGTGTGAAAATCTTGCTCTCCACTCGCTGTTTTAAATTGTAAAAATCCTGCTCTCCTCTCACTGCTTTAAACGGTGAAAATCCTGCTCTCCTCTGGCTCTTTTAAAATGTGAAAATCCCGGCTCTCCTCTCACTGTTTTAACCTGCGAAAATCCTGCTTCCCTCTCGCTGTTTTAACCTGTGAAAATGCTGCTCTCCTCTCGCTGTTTTAAACTGAGAAAATCCTGCTTCCCTCTCGCTGTTTTAAACTGTGAAAATCCAGATGTCTCTCGCGGTTTTAAACTGTGAAAATACTGCACACCTCTCGCTGTTTTATATTGTGAAAATCGTGCTTTTCTCTCGCAGATTTAACCTGTGAAAATCCTGCTCACTTCACGCTGCTTTAAACGGTGAAAATCCCAGCTCACCTCTCGCAGTTTTAAACTGTGAAATTCCTGCTCTCCTCTCGCAGTTTTAAACAGGAAAAATCCAGCGCTCCTCTGGCTGTTTCAAAACTGTGAAATTCCCGGCTCCCCTCTCGCTGATTAAAACTGTGAAAATCCTGCTCTCCTCTCGGTGTTTTAAACTGTGAAAATCCTGCTTTCCTCTCGCTGTTTTAACCTGTGAAAATTCTGCTCTCCTCTCGCTGTTTTAAAATGCTAAAATCCTGGCCAACATCTCCCTGTTTTCAACTGTGAAAATACTGCACACCTCTCGCTGTTTTATATTGCGAAAATCATGCTCTTCTCTCGCTATTTTAACCTGTGAAAATCCTGCTTGCCTGCGCTTTTTTAAAATGCGAAAATCCTGTCCAACATCTCCCTGTTTTCAACTGTGAAAATCACAGGACTGCTCTTGGTGTTTGAAACGGTAAAAATCAAAGCTCTCCTCTCGTTGTTTTACACTGTGAAAATGCTGCTCTCCTCTCGCTGTTTTAAACTGTGAAAATCCTGCTCACCTCGCATTGTTTTAAACTGCGAAAATCCCAGCTCTACTCTCGCTGTTTTAATCTGTGAAATTCCTGCTCCCCACTTGCTGTTTTAATCCGTGAATATCCTTCTCTCCTCTCGCTGAATTAAACTGTGAAAATCCTGGCTCTCCTCTGGCTGTTTAAAACTGCAAAATACCTGCTCTTCTCTGGCTGTTTTAAACTGTGAAAATCCTGCTCTCCTCTCGCTGTTGGAAACAGTGAAAATCCTGCTCTCCTCTCGCTGTTTTAAACTGTGAAAATCCCAGCTCTCCTCTCACTGTTTTAAACGGTGAAAATCCTGCTCCCCTCTCACTGTTTTAAACTGTGAAAATCATGCTTCCCTCTCGCTGTTTTAAACGGTGAAAATCATGCTTCCATCTCGCTGTTTAAAACTGTGAAAATCCCAGCTCACCTCTCG
This sequence comes from Isurus oxyrinchus, assembly GCA_026770705.1. Lineage (NCBI taxonomy): Eukaryota > Metazoa > Chordata > Chondrichthyes > Lamniformes > Lamnidae > Isurus > Isurus oxyrinchus. Next base: position 286,541 of record JANJGN010000401.1, read on the forward strand.
CTGTTTTAAACTGTGAAATTGCTGCTCTCCACTCGCAATTTAATCCGAGAATATCCTTCTCTCCTCTCGTTGAATTAAACTGTGAAATTACCTGCTCCCCTCTGGCTGCTTCAATACTGTGAAAATCCCAGCTCACCTCTCGCTGTTTTAAACTGTGAAAATCCTGCTCTCTGCTCGCTGTTTTAAACGGTGAAAATCCCAGCTCACCTCTCGCTGTTTTAAACTGTGAATATCGGGCTCTCCTCTCGCTGTTTTAATCTGTGAAAATCCTGCTCTCCTCTGGCTCTTTTAAAATGTGAAAATCCCGGCTCTACTCTCACTGTTTCAAACTGCGAAAATCCTGCTTCCCTCTCGCTGTATTAAACTGTGAAAATCCAGATGTCTCTCGGTGTTTTAAACTGTGAAAATACTGCACACCTCTCGCTGTTTTATATTGTGAAAATCACAGCTCTTCTCTCGCCGATTTAACCTGTGAAAATTCCGCTGTCCTCTCGCTGTTTTAAAATGCGAAAATCCTGGCCAACATCTCCCTGTTTTCAACTGTGAAAATCGCAGCACTCCTCTCGCTGTTTCAAACGGTAAAAATCACAACTCTCCTCTCGTTGTTTTAAACTGTGAAAATCCTGCTCTCTGCTCGCTGTTTTAAACTGTGAAAATCCTGCTCTACTCTCGCTGTTTTAAACTGTGAAAATCCTGCTCCCCTCTGGCTGCTTCAATACTGTGAAAATCCCAGCTCACCTCTCGCTGTTTTAAACTGTGGAATTCCTGCTCTCCTCTCGCTGTTTTAAACAGTGAAAATCCTGCTCAACTCTCACTGTTTTAAACTGTGAAATTCAGGGTCAACTCTCACTGTTTTAAACTGTGAAAATCCTGCTCTCCTCTGGCTCTTTTAAAATGTGAAAATCCCGGCTCTCCTCTCATGGTTTTAAACTGCGAAAATCCTGCTTCCCTCTCGCTGTTTTAAACTGTGAAAATCCAGATGTCTCTCACTGTTTTAACCTGTGAAAATCCTGCTGTCCTCTCGCTGTTTTAAAATGCGAAAATCCTGGCCAACATTCCCTGTTTTCAACTGTGAAAATCACAGCACTCCTCTCGGTGTTTGAAACGGTAAAAATCACAGCTCTCCTCTCGTTGTTTTACACTGTGAAAATCGTGCTCACCTCGCATTGTTTTAAAGTGTGAAAATCCGCTCTCTGCTCGCTGTTTTAAACAGTGAAAATCCTGCTCCCCTCTGGCTGCTTCAATACTGTGAAAATCCCGGCTCCCCTCTCGCTGATTAAAACTGTGAAAATCCTGCTCTCCTCTCGGTGTTTTAAACTGTGAAAATCCTGCTTTCCTCTCGCTGTTTTAAAATGTGAAAATTCCAGCTCTACTCTCGCTGTTTTAAACGGTGAAAATCCTGCTCCCCTCTCACTGTTTTAAACTGTGAAAATCCTGCTTCCCTCTCGCTGCTTTAAACGGTGAAAATCATGCTTCCCTCTCGCTGTTTTAAACTGTGAAATTCCTGCTCTCCACTCGCAATTTAATCCGTGAATATCCTTCTCTCCTCTCGTTGAATTAAACTGCGAAATTACCTGCTCCCCTCTGGCTGCTTCAATACTGTGAAAATCCATGCTCACCTCTCGCTGTTTTAAACAGTGAAAATCCTGCTCTCCGCTCGCTGTTTTAAACTGTGAAAATCCTGCACTCCTCTCGCTGTTTTAAACTGTGAAATTCAGGGTCAGCTCTCACTGTTTTAAACTGTGAAAATCCAGATGTCTCTCGCGGTTTTAAACTGTGAAAATACTGCACAACTCTCGCTGTTTTATATTGTGAAAATCGTGCTCTTCTCTCGCAGATTTAACCTGTGAAAATTCCGCTGTCCTCTCGCTGTTTTAAATTGCGAAAATCCTGGCCAACATCTCCCTGTTTTCAACTGTAAAAATCGCAGCAGTCCTCTCGCTGTTTGAAACGGGAAAAATCACAGCTCTCCTCTCGCTGTTTTAAACTCTGAATATCTGGCTCTCCTCTCGCTGTTTTAAAATGTGAAAATCCCAGCTCTACTCTCACTGTTTTAAACTCTGAAAATCCTGCTCTCCTCTGGCTCTTTTAAAATGTGAAAATCCCGGCTCTCCTCTCACTGTTTTAAACTGAGAAAATCCTGCTTCCCTCTCGCTTTTTTAAACTGTGAAAATCCAGATGTCTCTCGCGGTTTTAAACTGTGACAATACTGCACACCTCTCGCTGTTTTATATTGTGAAAATCCTGCTCTTCTCTGGCTGTTTTAACCTGTGAAATTCCTGCTTGCCTCTCGCTGTTTTAAAATGCGAAAATCCTGGCCAACATTTCCTGTTTTCAACTGTGAAAATCACAGCACTCCTCTCGGTGTTTGAAACGGTAAAAATCACAGCTCTCCTCTCGTTGTTTTAGACAGTGAAAATCGTGCTCACCTCGCATTGTTTTAAAGTGTGAAAATCCGGCTCTCTGCTCGCTGTTTTAAACAGTGAAAATCCTGCTCCCCTCTGGCTGCTTCAATACTGTGAAAATCCCAGCTCACCTCTCGCTGTTTTAAACTGTGAAATTCCTGCTCTCCTTTCGCTGTTTTAAACAGTGAAAATCCTGCGCTCCACTGGCTGTTTCAAAACTGTGAAAATCCCGGCTCCCCTCTCGCTGATTAAAACTGTGAAAATCCTGCTCTCCTCTCGGTGTTTTAAACTGTGAAAATCTTGCTCTCCTCTCGCTGTTTTAAACTGTGAAATTCCTGCTCTCCTCTCGCTGTTTTAAACTGTGAAAATCCTGCTCACTTATCACAGTTTTAAAATGTGAAAATCCCAGCTCTACTCTCGCTGTTTTAAACGGTGAAAATCCTGCTCCCCTCTCACTGTTTTAAACTGTGAAAATCCCTTCTCACCTCTCGCTGTTTAAAACTGTGAAAATCCCAGCTCTACTCTCACTGTTTTAAACTGTGAAATTCCTGCTCTCCACTCGCAATTTAATCCGTGAATATCCTTCTCTCCTCTCGTTGAATTAAACTGGGAAATTACCTGCTCCCCTCTGGCTGCTTCAATACTGTGAAAATCTCAGCTCACCTCTCGCTGTTTTAAACTGTGAAAATCCTGCTCTCCGCTCGCTGTTTTAAACTTTGAAAATCCTGCTCTCCTCTCACTGTTTTAAACCGTGAAAATCCCAGCTCGACTCTCGCTGTTTTAAACTGTGAAATTCCTGCTCACCTCTCACTGTTTTAAAGAGTAAAAATCCAGCGCTCCTCTGGCTGTTTCAAAACTGTGAAATTCCCGGCTCCCCTCTCGCTGATTAAAACTGTGAAAATCCTGCTCTCCTCTCGGTGTTTTAAACTGTGAAAATCCTGCGTTCCTCTCGCTGTTTTAAACTGTGAAAATCCTGCTCTCCTCTCGCTGTTTTAAACTGTGAAAATCCTGCTCACCTCTGGCTGCTTCAATAATGTGAAAATCCTGCTCTCCTCTCGCTGTTTTAAACAGTGAAAAACCTGCTCACTTCTCACAGTTTTAAAGTGTGAAAATCTTGCTCTCCACTCGCTGTTTTAAATTGTAAAAATCCTGCTCTCCTCTCACTGCTTTAAACGGTGAAAATCCTGCTCTCCTCTGGCTCTTTTAAAATGTGAAAATCCCGGCTCTCCTCTCACTGTTTTAACCTGCGAAAATCCTGCTTCCCTCTCGCTGTTTTAACCTGTGAAAATGCTGCTCTCCTCTCGCTGTTTTAAACTGAGAAAATCCTGCTTCCCTCTCGCTGTTTTAAACTGTGAAAATCCAGATGTCTCTCGCGGTTTTAAACTGTGAAAAAACTGCACACCTCTCGCTGTTTTATATTGTGAAAATAGTGCTTTTCTCTCGCAGATTTAACCTGTGAAAATCCTGCTCACTTCACGCTGCTTTAAACGGTGAAAATCCCAGCTCACCTCTCGTAGTTTTAAACTGTGAAATTCCTGCTCTCCTCTCGCAGTTTTAAACAGGAAAAATCCAGCGCTCCTCTGGCTGTTTCAAAACTGTGAAATTCCTGGCTCCCCTCTCGCTGATTAAAACTGTGAAAATCCCGGCTCTCCTCTCGGTGTTTTAAACTGTGAAAATCCTGCTTTCCTCTCGCTGTTTTAACCTGTGAAAATTCTGCTCTCCTCTCGCTGTTTTAAAATGCTAAAATCCTGGCCAACATCTCCCTGTTTTCAACTGTGAAAATACTGCACACCTCTCGCTGTTTTATATTGTGAAAATCATGCTCTTCTCTCGCTATTTTAACCTGTGAAAATCCTGCTTGCCTGCGCTTTTTTAAAATGCGAAAATCCTGTCCAACATCTCCCTGTTTTCAACTGTGAAAATCACAGGACTGCTCTTGGTGTTTGAAACGGTAAAAATCAAAGCTCTCCTCTCGTTGTTTTACACTGTGAAAATGCTGCTCTCCTCTCGCTGTTTTAAACTGTGAAAATCCTGCTCACCTCGCATTGTTTTAAACTGCGAAAATCCCAGCTCTACTCTCGCTGTTTTAATCTGTGAAATTCCTGCTCCCCACTCGCTGTTTTAATCCGTGAATATCCTTCTCTCCTCTCGCTGAATTAAACTGTGAAAATCCTGGCTCTCCTCTGGCTTTTTAAAACTGCAAAATACCTGCTCTTCTCTGGCTGTTTTAAACTGTGAAAATCCTGCTCTCCTCTCGCTGTTTGAAACAGTGAAAATCCTGCTCTCCTCTCGCTGTTTTAAACTGTGAAAATCCCAGCTCTCCTCTCACTGTTTTAAACGGTGAAAATCCTGCTCCCCTCTCACTGTTTTAAACTGTGAAAATCATGCTTCCCTCTCGCTGTTTTAAACGGTGAAAAGCATGCTTCCATCTCGCTGTTTAAAACTGTGAAAATCCCAGCTCTCCTCTCGCTGTTTTAAACTGTGAAATTGCTGCTCTCCACTCGCAATTTAATCCGAGAATATCCTTCTCTCTTCTCGTTGAATTAAACTGTGAAATTACCTGCTCCCCTCTGGCTGCTTCAATACTGTGAAAATCCCAGCTCACCTCTCGCTGTTTTAAACGGTGAAAATCCCAGCTCACCTCTCGCTGTTTTAAACTGTGAATATCGGGCTCTCCTCTCGCTGTTTTAAACTGTGAAAATCCTGCTCTCCTCTGGCTCTTTTAAAATGTGAAAATCCCGGCTCTCCTCTCACTGTTTCAAACTGCGAAAATCCTGCTTCCCTCTCGCTGTATTAAACTGTGAAAATCCAGATGTCTCTCGGTGTTTTAAACTGTGAAAATACTGCACACCTCTCGCTGTTTTATATTGTGAAAATCCTGCTCTTCTCTCACCGATTTAACCTGTGAAAATTCCGCTGTCCTCTCGCTGTTTTAAAATGCGAAAATCCTGGCCAACATCTCCCTGTTTTCAACTGTGAAAATCGCAGCACTCCTCTCGCTGTTTCAAACGGTAAAAATCACAGCTCTCATCTCGTTGTTATAAACTGTGAAAATCCTGCTCTCTGCTCGCTGTTTTAACCTGTGAAAATCCTGCTCTACTCTCGCTGTTTTAAACTGTGAAAATCCTGCTCCCCTCTGTCTGCTTCAATACTGTGAAAATCCCAGCTCACCTCTCGCTGTTTTAAACTGTGGAATTCCTGCTCTCCTCTCGCTGTTTTAAACAGTGAAAATCCTGCTCAACTCTCGCTGTTTTAAACTGTGAAATTCAGGGTCAACTCTCACTGTTTTAAACTGTGAAAATCCTGCTCTCCTCTGGCTCTTTTAAAATGTGAAAATCCCGGCTCTCCTCTCACAGTTTTAAACTGTGAAAATCCTGCTTCCCTCTCGCTGTTTTAAACTGTGAAAATCCAGATGTCTCTCACTGTTTTAACCTGTGAAAATCCTGCTGTCCTCTCGCTGTTTTAAAATGCGAAAATCCTGGCCAACATTCCCTGTTTTCAACTGTGAAAATCACAGCACTCCTCTCGGTGTTTGAAACGGTAAAAATCACAGCTCTCCTCTCGTTGTTTTACACTGTGAAAATCGTGCTCACCTCGCATTGTTTTAAAGTGTGAAAATCCGGCTCTCTGCTCGCTGTTTTAAACAGTGAAAATCCTGCTCCCCTCTGGCTGCTTCAATACTGTGAAAATCCCGGCTCCCCTCTCGCTGATTAAAACTGTGAAAATCCTGCTCTCCTCTCTGTGTTTTAAACTGTGAAAATCCTGCTTTCCTCTCGCTGTTTTAAAATGTGAAAATTCCAGCTCTACTCTCGCTGTTTTAAATGGTGAAAATCCTGCTCCCCTCTCACTGTTTTAAACTGTGAAAATCCTGCTTCCCTCTCGCTGCTTTAAACGGTGAAAATCATGCTTCCCTCTCGCTGTTTTAAACTGTGAAATTCCTGCTCTCCACTCGCAATTTAATCCGTGAATATCCTTCTCTCCTCTCGTTGAATTAAACTGCGAAATTACCTGCTCCCCTCTGGCTGCTTCAATACTGTGAAAATCCATGCTCACCTCTCGCTGTTTTAAACAGTGAAAACCCTGCTCTCCGCTCACTGTTTTAAACTGTGAAAATCCTGCTCTCCTCTCGCTGTTTTAAACTGTGAAATTCAGGGTCAGCTCTCACTGTTTTAAACTGTGAAAATCCGGCTCTCCTCTGGCTGTTTTAAACTGTGAAAATCCAGATGTCTCTCGCGGTTTTAAACTGTGAAAATACTGCACACCTCTCGCTGTTTTATATTGTGAAAATCATGCTCTTCTCTCGCAGATTTAACCTGTGAAAATTCCGCTGTCCTCTCGCTGTTTTAAATTACGAAAATCCTGGCCAACATCTCCCTGTTTTCAACTGTAAAAATCGCAGCAGTCCTCTCGCTGTTTGAAACGGGAAAAATCACAGCTCTCCTCTCGCTGTTTTAAACTCTGAATATCTGGCTCTCCTCTCGCTGTTTTAAAATGTGAAAATCCCAGCTCTACTCTCACTGTTTTAAACTCTGAAAATCCTGCTCTCCTCTGGCTCTTTTAAAATGTGAAAATCCCGGCTCTCCTCTCACTGTTTTAAACTGAGAAAATCCTGCTTCCCTCTCGCTGTTTTAAACTGTGAAAATCCAGATGTCTTTCGCGGTTTTAAACTGTGAAAATACTGCACACCTCTCGCGGTTTTATATTGTGAAAATCCTGCTCTTCTCTGGCTGTTTTAACCTGTGAAACTCCTGCTTGCCTCTCGCTGTTTTAAAATGCGAAAATCCTGGCCAACATTCCCTGTTTTCAACTGTGAAAATCACAGCACTCCTCTCGGTGTTTGAAACGGTAAAAATCACAGCTCTCCTCTCGTTGTTTTAGACAGTGAAAATCGTGCTCACCTCGCATTGTTTTAAAGTGTGAAAATCCGGCTCTCTGCTCGCTGTTTTAAACAGTGAAAATCCTGCTCTCCTCTCGGTGTTTTAAACTGTGAAAATCTTGCTCTCCTCTCGCTGTTTTAAACTGTGAAATTCCTGCTCTCCTCTCGCTGTTTTAAACTGTGAAAATCCTGCTCACTTATCACAGTTTTAAAATGTGAAAATCCCAGCTCTACTCTCGCTGTTTTAAACGGTGAAAATCCTGCTCCCCTCTCACTGTTTTAAACTGTGAAAATCCCTTCTCACCTCTCGCTGTTTAAAACTGTGAAAATCCCAGCTCTACTCTCGCTGTTTTAAACTGTGAAATTCCTGCTCTCCACTCGCAATTTAATCCGTGAATATCCTTCTCTCCTCTCGTTGAATTAAACTGGGAAATTACCTGCTCCCCTCTGGCTGCTTCAATACTGTGAAAATCCCAGCTCACCTCTCGCTGTTTTAAACTGTGAATATCCTGCTCTCTGCTCGCTGTTTTAAACTTTGAAAATCCTGCTCTCCTCTCACTGTTTTAAACCGTGAAAATCCCAGCTCGATTCTCGCTGTTTTAAACTGTGAAATTCCTGCTCACCTCTCACTGTTTTAAACAGTAAAAATCCAGCGCTCCTCTGGCTGCTTCAAAACTGTGAAATTCCCGGCTCCCCTCTCGCTGATTAAAACTGTGAAAATCCTGCTCTCCTCTCGGTGTTTTAAACTGTGAAAATCCTCCTTTCCTCTCGCTGTTTTAAACTGTGAAAATGCTGCTCACTTCTCACAGTTTTAAAGGGTGCAAATTCCAGCTCTACTCTCGCTGTTTTAAACTGTGAAATTCCTGCTCTCCACTCGCAATGTAATCCGTGAATATCCTTCTCTCCTCTAGTTGAATTAAACTGTGAAATTACCTGTTCTCCTCTGGCTGCTCCAATACTGTGAAAATCCCAGCTCACCTCTCGCTGCTTCAAACTGTGAAAATCCTGCTCTCCGCTCGCTGTTTTAAATGGTGAAAGTCCCAGCTCACCTCTCGCTGTTTTAAACTGTGAATATCGGGCTCTCCTCTCGCTGTTTTAAACTGTGAAAATCCTGCTCTCCTCTGGCTCTTTTAAAATGTGAAAATCCCGGCTCTCCTCTCACTGTTTCAAACTGCGAAAATCCTGCTTCCCTCTCGCTGTATTAAACTGTGAAAATCCAGATGTCTCTCGGTGTTTTAAACTGTGAAAATACTGCACACCTCTCGCTGTTTTATATTGTGAAAATCGTGCTCTTCTCTCGCTGTTTTAAACTGTGAAAATCCAGCTCCCCTCTGGCTGCTTCAATACTGTGAAAATCCCAGCTCACCTCTCGCTGTTTTAAACTGTGAAATTCCTGCTCTCCTTTCGCTGTTTTAAACAGTGAAAATCCTGCGCTCCACTGGCTGTTTCAAAACTGTGAAAATCCCGGCTCCCCTCTCGCTGATTAAAACTGTGAAAATCCTGCTCTCTTCTCGGTGTTTTAAACTGTGAAAATCCCAGCTCTCCTCTCGCTGTTTTAAACGGTGAAAATCCTGCTCCCCTCTCACTGTTTTAAACTGTGAAAATCCATTCTCACCTCTCGCTGTTTAAAACTGTGAAAATCCCAGCTCTACTCTCGCTGTTTTAAACTGTGAAATTCCTGCTCTCCTCTCGCTGTTTTAAACTGTGAAATTCCTGCTCTCCACTCGCAATTTAATCCGTGAATATCCTTCTCTCCTCTCGTTGAATTAAACTGCGAAATTACCAGCTCCCCTCTGGCTGCTTCAATACTGTGAAAATCCCAGCTCACCTCTCGCTGTTTTAAACTTTGAAAATCCTGCTCTCCTCTCACTGTTTTAAACCGTGAAAATCCCAGCTCGACTCTCGCTGTTTTAAACTGTGAAATTCCTGCTCTCCTCTCGCTGTTTTAAACAGTAAAAATCCAGCGCTCCTCTGGCTGTTTCAAAACTGTGAAATTCCCGGCTCCCCTCTCATTGATTAAAACTGTGAAAATCCTGCTCTCCTCTCCGTGTTTTAAACTGTGAAAATCCTCCTTTCCTCTCGCTGTTTTAAACTGTGAAAATCCTGCTCACTTCTCACAGTTTTAAAGGGTGCAAATTCCAGCTCTACTCTCGCTGTTTTAAACTGTGAAAATCCCACCTCTACTCTAGCTGTTTTAAACTGTGAAATTCCTGCTCTCCACTCGCAATGTAATCCGTGAATATCCTTCTCTCCTCTCGTTGAATTAAACTGCAAAATTACCTGCTCCTCTCTGGCTGCTTCAATACTGTGAAAATCCCAGCTCACCTCTCGCTGTTTTAAACTGTGAAAATCCTGCTCTCCGCTCGCTGTTTTAAACGGTGAAAATCCCAGCTCACCTCTCGCTGTTTTAAACTGTGAATATCGGGCTCTCCTCTCGCTGTTTTAAACTGTGAAAATTCTGCTCTCCTCTGGCTCTATTAAAATGTGAAAATCCCGGCTCCCCTCTCACTGTTTCAAATGCGAAAATCCTGCTTCCCTCTCGCTGTATTAAACTGTGAAAATCCAGATGTCTCTCGGTGTTTTAAACTGTGAAAATACTGCACACCTCTCGCTGTTTTATATTGTGAAATTCCTGCTCTTCTCTCGCAGATTTAACCTGTGAAAATTCCGCTGTCCTCTCGCTGTTTTAAAATGCGAAAATACTGGCCAACATCTCCCTGTTTTCAACAGTGAAAATCGCAGCACTCCTCTCGGTTTTTCAAACGGTAAAAATCACAGCTCTCCTCTCGTTGTTTTAAACTGTGAAAATCCTGCTCTCTGCTCGCTGTTTTAAACTGTGAAAATCCTGCTCTACTCTCGCTGTTTTAAACTGTGAATATCCTGCTCCCCTCTGGCTGCTTCAATACTGTGAAAATCCCAGCTCACCTCTCGCTGTTTTAAACTGTGAAATTCCTGCTCACTTCACGCTGTTTTAAACGGATAAAATCACAGCTCTACTCTCGCTGTTTTAAACTGTGGAATTCCTGCTCTCCTCTCGCTGTTTTAAACAGTGAAAATCCTGCTCAACTCTCGCTGTTTTAAACTGTGAAATTCAGGGTCAACTCTCACTGTTTTAAACTGTGAAAATCCTGCTCTCCTCTGGCTCTTTTAAAATGTGAAAATCCCGGCTCTCCTCTCACTGTTTTAAACTGCGAAAATCCTGCTTCCCTCTCGCTGTTTTAAACTGTGAAAATCCAGATGTCTCTCACTGTTTTAACCTGTGAAAATCCTGCTGTCCTCTCGCTGTTTTAAAATGCGAAAATCCTGGCCAACATTCCCTGTTTTCAACTGGGAAAATCACAGCGCTCCTCTCGGTGTTTGAAACGGTAAAAATCACAGCTCTCCTCTCGTTGTTTTACACTGTGAAAATCGTGCTCACCTCGCATTGATGTAAAGTGTGAAAATCCGGCTCTCTGCTCGCTGTTTTAAACAGTGAAAATCCTGCTCCCCTCTGGCTGCTTCAATACTGTGAAAATCCCGGCTCCCCTCTCGCTGATTAAAACTGTGAAAATCCTGCTCTCCTCTCGGTGTTTTAAACTGTGAAAATCCTGCTTTCCTCTTGCTGTTTTAAAATGTGAAAATTCCAGCTCTACTCTCGCTGTTTTAAACGGTGAAAATCCTGCTCCCCTCTCACTGTTTTAAACTGTGAAAATCCTGCTTCCCTCTCGCTGTTTTAAACTGTGAAATTCAGGGTCAGCTCTCACTGTTTTAAACTGTGAAAATCCGGCTCTCCTCTGGCTGTTTTAAACTGTGAAAATCCAGATGTCTCTCGCGGTTTTAAACTGTGAAAATACTGCACAACTCTCGCTGTTTTATATTGTGAAAATCGTGCTCTTCACTCGCAGATTTAACCTGTGAAAATTCCGCTGTCCTCTCGCTGTTTTAAATTGCGAAAATCCTGGCCAACATCTCCCTGTTTTCAACTGTGAAAATCGCAGCACTCCTCTCGCTGTTTGAAATGGGAAAAATCACAGCTCTCCTCTCGCTGTTTTAAACTGTGAAAATCCCAGCTCTACTCTCACTGTTTTAAACTCTGAAAATCCTGCTCTCCTCTGGCTCTTTTAAAATGTGAAAATCCCGGCTCTCCTCTCACTGTTTTAAACTGAGAAAATCCTGCTTCCCTCTCGCTGTTTTAAACTGTGAAAATCCAGATGTCTCTCGCGGTTTTAAACTGTGAAAATACTGCACACCTCTCGCTGTTTTATATTGTGAAAATCCTGATCTTCTCTGGCTATTTTAACCTGTGAAATTCCTGCTTGCCGCTCGCTGTTTTAAAATGCGAAAATCCTGGCCAACATTCGCTGTTTTCAAATGTGAAAATCACAGCACTCCTCTAGGTGTTTGAAACGGTAAAAATCACAGCTCTCCTCTCGTTGTTTTAGACAGTGAAAATCGTGCTCACCTCGCATTGTTTTAAAGTGTGAAAATCCGGCTCTCTGCTCGCTGTTTTAAACAGTGAAAATCCTGCTCCCCTCTGGCTGCTTCAATACTGTGAAAATCCCAGCTCACCTCTCGCTGTTTTAAACTGTGAAATTCCTGCTCTCCTTTCGCTGTTTTAAACAGTGAAAATCCTGCGCTCCACTGGCTGTTTCAAAACTGTGAAAATCCCGGCTCCCCTCTCGCTGATTAAAACTGTGAAAATCCTGCTCTCCTCTCGGTGTTTTAAACTGTGAAAATCCTGCTCTCCTCTCGCTTTTTTAAACTGTGAAAATCCTGCTCACTTATCACAGTTTTAAAATGTGAAAATCCCAGCTCTACTCTCGCTGTTTTAAACGGTGAAAATCCTGCTCCCCTCTCAATGTTTCAAACTGTGAAAATCCCTTCTCACCTCTCGCTGTTTAAAACTGTGAAAATCCCAGCTCTACTCTCGCTGTTTTAAACTGTGAATTTCCTGCTCTCCACTCGCAATTTAATCCGTGAATATCCTTCTCTCCTCTCGTTGAATTAAACTGCGAAATTCTCTGCTCCCCTCTGGCTGCTTCAATACTGTGAAAATCCCAGCTCACCTCTCGCTGTTCTAAACTGTGAAAATCCTGCTCTCCGCTCGCTGTTTTAAACTGTGAAAATCCTGCTCTCCTCTCACTGTTTTAAACCGTGAAAATCCCAGCTCGACTCTCGCTGTTTTAAACTGTGAAAATCCTGCTTCCCTCTGGCTGCTTCAATACTGTGAAAATCCCAGCTCACCTTCGCTGTTTTAAACAGTGAAAATCCTGCTCCCCTCTGGCTGCTTCAATACTGTGAAAATCCCGGCTCCCCTCTCGCTGATTAAAACTGTGAAAATCCTGCCCTCCTCTTGCTGTTTTAAACTGTGAAAATCCTGCTTTCCTCTCGCTGTTTTAAAATGTGAAAATTCCAGCTCTACTCTCGCTGTTTTAAACGGTGAAAATCCTGCTCCCCTCTCACTGTTTTAAACTGTGAAAATCATGCTTCCCTCTCAGTGTTTTAAACTGTGAAAATCATGCTTCCCTCTCGCTGTTTAAAACTGTGAAAATCCCAGCTCTACTCTCGCTGTTTTAAACTGTGAAATTCCTGCTCTCCACTCGCAATTTAATCCGTGAATATCCTTCTCTCCTCTCGTTGAATTAAACTGTGAAATTACCTGCTCCCCTCTGGCTGTTTCAATACTGTGAAAATCCCAGCTCACCTCTCGCTGTTTTAAACGGTGAAAATCCTGCTCTCCGCTCGCTGTTTTAAACGGTGAAAATCCCAGCTCACCTCTCGCTGTTTTAAACTGTGAATATCGGGCTCTCCTCTCGCTGTTTTAAACTGTGAAAATCCTGCTCTCCTCTGGCTCTTTTAAAATGTGAAAATCCCGGCTCTCCTCTCACTGTTTCAAACTGCGAAAATCCTGCTTCACTCTCGCTGTATTAAACTGTGAAAATCCAGATGTCTCTCGGTGTTTTAAACTGTGAAAATACTGCACACCTCTCGCTGTTTTATATTGTGAAAATCCTGCTCTTCTCTCGCAGATTTAACCTGTGAAAATTCCGCTGTCCTCTCGCTGTTTTAAAATGCGAAAATACTGGCCAACATCTCCCTGTTTTCAACTATGAAAATCGCAGCACTCCTCTCGGTGTTTCAAATGGTAAAAATCACAGCTCTCCTCTCGTTGTTTTAAACTGTGAAAATCCTGCTCTCTGCTTGCTGTTTTAAACTGTGAAAATCCTGCTCTACTCTCGCTGTTTTAAACAGTGAAAATCCTGCTCCCCTCTGTCTGCTTCAATACTGTGAAAATCCCAGCTCACCTCTCGCTGTTTTAAACTATGAAATTCCTGCTCACTTCACGCTGTTTTAAACGGTTAAAATCACAGCTCTACTCTCGCTGTTTTAAACTGTGGAATTCCTGCTCTCCTCTCGCTGTTTTAAACAGTGAAAATCCTGCTCAACTCTCGCTGTTTTAAACTGTGAAATTCAGGGTCAACTCTCACTGTTTTAAACTGTGAAAATCCTGCTCTCCTCTGGCTCTTTTAAAATGTGAAAATCCCGGCTCTCCTCTCACTGTTTTAAACTGAGAAAATCCTGCTTCCCTCTCGCTGTTTTAAACTGTGAAAATCCAGATGTCTCTCACTGTTTTAACCTGTGAAAATCCTGCTGTCCTCTCGCTGTTTTTAAATGCGAAAATCCTGGCCAACATTCCCTGTTTTCAACTGTGAAAATCACAGTACTCCTCGCGGTGTTTGAAACGGTAAAAATCACAGCTCTCCTCTCGTTGTTTCACGCTGTGAAAATCGTGCTCACCTCGCATTGTTTTAAAGTGTGAAAATCCGGCTCTCTGCTCGCTGTTTTAAACAGTGAAAATCCTGCTCCCCTCTGGCTGCTTCAATACTGTGAAAATCCCGACTCTCGCTGATTAAAACTGTGAAAATCCTGCTCTCCTCTCGGTGTTTTAAACTGTGAAAATCCTGCTTTCCTCTCGCTGTTTTAAAATGTGAAAATTCCAGCTCTACTCTCGCTGTTTTAAACGGTGAAAATCCTGCTCTCCTCTCACTGTTTTAAACTGTGAAAATCATGCTTCCCTCTCGCTGTTTAAAACTGTGAAAATCCCAGCTCTACTCTCACTGTTTTAAACTGTGAAATTCCTGCTCTCCACTCGCAATTTAATCCGTGAATATCCTTCTCTCCTCTCGTTGAATTAAACTGCGAAATTACCAGCTCCCCTCTGGCTGCTTCAATACTGTGAAAATCCCAGCTCACCTCTCGCTGTTTTAAACTGTGAAAATCCTGCTCTCCGCTCGCTGTTTTAAACGGTGAAAATCCCAGCTCACCTCTCGCTGTTTTAAACTGTGAATATCGGGCTCTCCTCTCGCTGTTTTAAACTGTGAAAATCCTGCTCTCCTCTGGCTCTTTTAAAATGTGAAAATCCCGGCTCTCCTCTCACTGTTTCAAACTGCGAAAATCCTGCTTCCCTCTCGCTGTATTAAACTGTGAAAATCCAGATGTCTCTCGGTGTTTTAAACTGTGAAAATACTGCACACCTCTCGCTGTTTTATATTGTGAAAATCCTGCTCTTCTCTCGCAGATTTAACCTGTGAAAATTCCGCTGTCCTCTCGCTGTTTTAAAATGCGAAAATCCTGGCCAACATCTCCCTGTTTTCAACTATGAAAATCGCAGCACTCCTCTCGGTGTTTCAAACGGTAAAAATCACAGCTCTCCTCTCGTTGTTTTAAACTGTGAAAATCCTGCTCTCTGCTCGCTGTTTTAAACTGTGAAAATCCTGCTCTACTCTCGCTGTTTTAAACTGTGAAAATCCTGCTCCCCTCTGGCTGCTTCAATACTGTGAAAATCCCAGCTCACCTCTCGCTGTTTTAAACTGTGAAATTCCTGCTCACTTCACGCTGTTTTAAACGGTTAAAATCACAGCTCTACTCTCGCTGTTTTAAACTGTGGAATTCCTGCTCTCCTCTTGCTGTTTTAAACAGTGAAAATCCTGCTCAACTCTCGCTGTTTTAAACTGTGAAATTCAGGGTCAACTCTCACTGTTTTAAACTGTGAAAATCCTGCTCTCCTCTGGCTCTTTTAAAATGTGAAAATCCCGGCTCTCCTCTCACTGTTTTAAACTGCGAAAATCCTGCTTCCCTCTCGCTGTTTTAAACTGTGAAAATCCAGATGTCTCTCACTGTTTTAACCTGTGAAAATCCTGCTGTCCTCTCGCTGTTTTAAAATGCGAAAATCCTGGCCAACATTCCCTGTTTTCAACTGGGAAAATCACAGCACTCCTCTCGGTGTTTGAAACGGTAAAAATCACAGCTCTCCTCTCGTTGTTTTACACTGTGAAAATCGTGCTCACCTCGCATTTTTTTAAAGTGTGAAAATCCGGCTCTCTGCTCGCTGTTTTAAACAGTGAAAATCCTGCTCCCCTCTGGCTGCTTCAATACTGTGAAAATCCCGGCTCCCCTCTCGCTGATTAAAACGGTGAAAATCCTGCTCTCCTCTCGGTGTTTTAAACTGTGAAAATCCTGCTTTCCTCTCGCTGTTTTAAAATGTGAAAATTCCAGCTCTACTCTCGCTGTTTTAAATGGTGAAAATCCTGCTCCCCTCTCACTGTTTTAAACTGTGAAAATCCTGCTTCCCTCTCGCTGTTTTAAACTGTGAAATTCAGGGTCAGCTCTCACTGTTTTAAACTGTGAAAATCCGGCTCTCCTCTGGCTGTTTTAAACTGTGAAAATCCAGATGTCTCTCGCGGTTTTAAACTGTGAAAATACTGCACAACTCTCGCTGTTTTATATTGTGAAAATCGTGCTCTTCTCTCGCAGATTTAACCTGTGAAAATTCCGCTGTCCTCTCGCTGTTTTAAATTGCGAAAATCCTGGCCAACATCTCCCTGTTTTCAACTGTGAAAATCGCAGCACTCCTCTCGCTGTTTGAAATGGGAAAAATCACAGCTCTCCTCTCGCTGTTTTAAACTGTGAATTTCTGGCTCTCCTCTCGCTGTTTTAAACTGTGAAAATCCCAGCTCTACTCTCACTGTTTTAAACTCTGAAAATCCTGCTCTCCTCTGGCTCTTTTAAAATGTGAAAATCCCGGCTCTCCTCTCACTGTTTTAAACTGAGAAAATCCTGCTTCCCTCTCGCTGTTTTAAACTGTGAAAATCCAGATGTCTCTCGCGGTTTTAAACTGTGAAAATACTGCACACCTCTCGCTGTTTTATATTGTGAAAATCCTGATCTTCTCTGGCTATTTTAACCTGTGAAATTCCTGCTTGCCTCTTGCTGTTTTAAAATGCGAAAATCCTGGCCAACATTCCCTGTTTTCAACTGTGAAAATCACAGCACTCCTCTAGGTGTTTGAAACGGTAAAAATCACAGCTCTCCTCTCGTTGTTTTAGACAGTGAAAATCGTGCTCACCTCGCATTGTTTTAAAGTGTGAAAATCCGGCTCTCTGCTCGCTGTTTTAAACTGTGAAAATCCTGCTCCCCTCTGGCTGCTTCAATACTGTGAAAATCCCAGCTCACCTCTCGCTGTTTTAAACTGTGAAATTCCTGCTCTCCTTTCGCTGTTTTAAACAGTGAAAATCCTGCGCTCCACTGGCTGTTTCAAAACTGTGAAAATCCCGGCTCCCCTCTCGCTGATTAAAACTGTGAAAATCCTGCTCTCCTCTCGGTGTTTTAAACTGTGAAAATCCTGCTCTCCTCTCGCTGTTTTAAACTGTGAAATTCCTGCTCTCCTCTCGCTGTTTTAAACTGTCAAAATCCTGCTCACTTATCACAGTTTTAAAATGTCAAAATCCGAGCTCTACTCTCGCTGTTTTAAACGGTGAAAATCCTGCTCCCCTCTGGCTGCTTCAATACTGTGAAAATCCCAGCTCACCTCTCGCTGTTTTAAACTGTGAAAATCCTGCTCTCCGCTCGCTGTTTTAAACTGTGAAAATCCTGCTCTCCTCTCACTGTTTTAAACCGTGAAAATCCCAGCCCGACTCTCGCTGTTTTAAACTGTGAAAATCCAGCTCCCCTCTGGCTGCATCAATACTGTGAAAATCCCAGCTCACCTTCGCTCTTTTAAAAAGTGAAAATCCTGCTCCCCTCTGGCTGCTTCAATACTGTGAAAATCCCGGCTCCCCTCTCGCTGATTAAAACTGTGAAAATCCTGCCCTCCTCTTGCTGTTTTAAACTGTGAAAATCCTGCTTTCCTCTCGCTGTTTTAAAATGTGAAAATTCCAGCTCTACTCTCGCTGTTTTAAACGGTGAAAATCCTGCTCCCCTCTCACTGTTTTAAACTGTGAAAATCATGCTTCCCTCTCAGTGTTTTAAACTGTGAAAATCATGCTTCCCTCTCGCAGTTTAAAACTGTGAAAATCCCAGCTCTACTCTCGCTGTTTTAAACTGTGAAATTCTTGCTCTCCACTCGCAATTTAATCCGTGAATATCCTTCTCTCCTCTCGTTGAATTAAACTGTGAAATTACCTGCTCCCCTCTGGCTGCTTCAATACTGTGAAAATCCCAGCTCACCTCTCGCTGTTTTAAACTGTGAAAATCCTGCTCTCCTCTCGCTGTTTTAAACTGTGAATATCGGGCTCACCTCTCGCTGTTTTAAACTGTGAAAATCCTGCTCTCCTCTCGCTGTTTTAAACTGTGAATATCGGGCTCACCTCTCGCTGTTTTAAACTGTGAATATCGGGCTCTCCTCTCGCTGTTTTAAACTGTGAAAATCCTGCTCTCCTCTGGCTCTTTTAAAATGTGAAAATCCCGGCTCTCCTCTCACTGTTTCAAACTGCGAAAATCCGGCTTCCCTCTCGCTGTATTAAACTGTGAAAATCCAGATGTCTCTCGGTGTTTTAAACTGTGAAAATACTGCACACCTCTCGCTGTTTTATATTGTGAAAATCCTGCTCTTCTCTCGCAGATTTAACCTGTGAAAGTTCCGCTGTCCTCTCGCTGTTTTAAAATGCGAAAATCTAGGCCAACATCTCCCTGTTTTCAACTATGAAAATCGCAGCACTCCTCTCGGTGTTTCAAACGGTAAAAATCACAGCTCTCCTCTCGTTGTTTTAAACTGTGAAAATCCTGCTCTCTGCTTGCTGTTTTAAACTGTGAAAATCCTGCTCTACTCTCGCTGTTTTAAACAGTGAAAATCCTGCTCCCCTCTGTCTGCTTCAATACTGTGAAAATCCCAGCTCACCTCTCGCTGTTTTAAACTATGAAATTCCTGCTCACTTCACGCTGTTTTAAACGGTTAAAATCACAGCTCTACTCTCGCTGTTTTAAACTGTGGAATTCCTGCTCTCCTCTCGCTGTTTTAAACAGTGAAAATCCTGCTCAACTCTCGCTGTTTTAAACTGTGAAATTCAGGGTCAACTCTCACTGTTTTAAACTGTGAAAATCCTGCTCTCCTCTGGCTCTTTTAAAATGTGAAAATCCCGGCTCTCCTCTCACTGTTTTAAACTGAGAAAATCCTGCTTCCCTCTCGCTGTTTTAAACTGTGAAAATCCAGATGTCTCTCACTGTTTTAACCTGTGAAAATCCTGCTGTCCTCTCGCTGTTTTAAAATGCGAAAATCCTGGCCAACATTCCCTGTTTTCAACTGTGAAAATCACAGTACTCCTCTCGGTGTTTGAAACGGTAAAAATCACAGCTCTCCTCTCGTTGTTTTAGACTGTGAAAATCGTGCTCACCTCGCATTGTTTTAAAGTGTGAAAATCCGGCTCTGTGCTCGCTGTTTTAAACAGTGAAAATCCTGCTCCCCTCTGGCTGCTTCAATACTGTGAAAATCCCGGCTCCCCTCTCGCTGATTAAAACTGTGAAAATCCTGCCCTCCTCTCGGTGTTTTAAACTGTGAAAATCCTGCTTTCCTCTCGCTGTTTTAAAATGTGAAAATTCCAGCTCTACTCTCACTGTTTTAAACGGTGAAAATCCTGCTCCCCTCTCACTGTTTTAAACTGTGAAAATCATGCATCCCTCTCACTGTTTTAAACTGTGAAAATCATGCTTCCCTCTCGCTGTTTAAAACTCTGAAAATCCCAGCTCTACTCTCACTGTTTTAAACTGTGAAATTCCTGCTCTCCACTCGCAATTTAATCCGTGAATATCCTTCTCTCCTCTCGTTGAATTAAACTGTGAAATTACCTGTTCCCCTCTGGCTGCTTCAATACTGTGAAAATCCCAGCTCACCTCTCGCTGTTTTAAACTGTGAAAATCCTGCTCTCCGCTCGCTGTTTTAAACGGTGAAAATCCCAGCTCACCTCTCGCTGTTTTAAACTGTGAATATCGGGCTCTCCTCTCGCTGTTTTAAACTGTGAAAATCCTGCTCTCCTCTGGCTCTTTTAAAATGTGAAAATCCCGGCTCTCCTCTCACTGTTTCAAACTGCGAAAATCCTGCTTCCCTCTCGCTGTATTAAACTATGAAAATCCAGATGTCTCTCGGTGTTTTAAACTGTGAAAATACTGCACACCTCTCGCTGTTTTATATTGTGAAAATCCTGCTCTTCTCTCGCAGATTTAACCTGTGAAATTCCAGCTGTCCTCTCGCTGTTTTAAAATGCGAAAATCTAGGCCAACATCTCCCTGTTTTCAACTATGAAAATCGCAGCACTCCTCTCGGTGTTTCAAACGGTAAAAATCACAGCTCTCCTCTCGTTGTTTTAAACTGTGAAAATCCTGCTCTCTGCTTGCTGTTTTAAACTGTGAAAATCCTGCTCTACTCTCGCTGTTTTAAACAGTGAAAATCCTGCTCCCCTCTGTCTGCTTCAATACTGTGAAAATCCCAGCTCACCTCTCGCTGTTTTAAACTATGAAATTCCTGCTCACTTCACGCTGTTTTAAACGGTTAAAATCACAGCTCTCCTCTCGCTGTTTTAAACAGTGAAAATCCTGCTCTTCTCTGGCTGTTATAAAATGTGAAAATCCCGGCTCTACTCTCGCTGTTTTAAACGGTGAAAATCCTGCTCCCCTCTCACTGTTTTAAACTGTGAAAATCATGCATCCCTCTCACTGTTTTAAACGGTGAAAATCATGCTTCCCTCTCGCTGTTTAAAACTGTGAAAATCCCAGCTCTACTCTCGCTGTTTTAAACTGTGAAATTCCTGCTCTCCACTCGCAATTTAATCCGTGAATATCCTTCTCTCCTCTCGTTGAATTAAACTGCGAAATTACCTGCTCCCCTCTGGCTGCTTCAATACTGTGAAAATCCCAGCTCACCTCTCGCTGTTTTAAACTGTGAAAATCCTGCTCTCCGCTCGCTGTTTTAAACGTTGAAAATCCCAGCTCACCTCTCGCTGTTTTAAACTGTGAATATCGGGCTCTCCTCTCGCTGTTTTAAACTGTGAAAATCCTGCTCTCCTCTGGCTCTTTTAAAATGTGAAAATCCCGGCTCTCCTCTCACTGTTTCAAATTGCGAAAATCCTGCTTCCCTCTCGCTGTATTAAACTGTGAAAATCCAGATGTCTCTCGGTGTTTTAAACTGTGAAAATACTGCACACCTCTCGCTGTTCTATATTGTGAAAATCCTGCTCTTCTCTCGCAGATTTAACCTGTGAAAATTCCGCTGTCCTCTCGCTGTTTTAAAATGCAAAAATCCTGGCCAACATCTCCCTGTTTTCAACTGTGAAAATCGCAGCACTCCTCTCGGTGTTTCAAACGGTAAAAATCACAGCTCTCCTCTCGTTGTTTTAAACTGTGAAAATCCTGCTCCCCTCTGGCTGCTTCAATACTGTGAAAATCCCAGCTCACCTCTCGCTGTTTTAAACTGTGAAATTCCTGCTCACTTCACGCTGTTTTAAACGGTTAAAATCACAGCTCTACTCTCGCTGTTTTAAACTGTGGAATTCCTGCTCTCCTCTCGCTGTTTTAAACAGTGAAAATCCTGCTCAACTCTCGCTGTTTTAAACTGTGAAATTCAGGGTCAACTCTCACTGTTTTAAGCTGTGAAAATCCTGCTCTCCTCTGGCTCTTTTAAAATGTGAAAATCCCGGCTCTCCTCTCACTGTTTTAAACTGCGAAAATCCTGCTTCTCTCTCGCTGTTTTAAACTGTGAAAATTCAGATGTCTCTCACTGTTTTAACCTGTGAAAATCCTGCTGTCCTCTCGCTGTTTTAAAATGCGAAAATCCTGGCCAACATTCCCTGTTTTCAACTGTGAAAATCACAGCACTCCTCTCGGTGTTTGAAACAGTAAAAATCACAGCTCTCCTCTCGTTGTTTTACACTGTGAAAATCGTGCTCACCTCGCATTGTTTTAAAGTGTGAAAATCCGGCTCTCTGCTCGCTGTTTTAAACAGTGAAAATCCTGCTCCCCTCTGGCTGCTTCAATACTGTGAAAATCCCGGCTCCCCTCTCGCTGATTAAAACTGTGAAAATCCTGCTCTCCTCTCGGTGTTTTAAACTGTGAAAATCCTGCTTTCCTCTCGCTGTTTTAAAATGTGAAAATTCCAGCTCTACTCTCGCTGTTTCAAACGGTGAAAATCCTGCTCCCCTCTCACTGTTTTAAACTGTGAAAATCCTGCTTCCCACTCGCTGTTTTAAACGGTGAAAATCATGCTTCCCTCTCGCTGTTTAAAACTGTGAAAATCCCAGCTCTACTCTCGCTGTTTTAAACTGTGAAATTCCTGCTCTCCTCTCGCTGTTTTAAACTGTGAAATTCAGGGTCAGCTCTCACTGTTTTAAACTGTGAAAATCCGGCTCTCCTCTGGCTGTTTTAAACTGTGAAAATCCAGATGTCTCTCGCTGTTTTAAATTGCGAAAATCCTGGCCAACATCTCCCTGTTTTCAACTGTGAAAATCGCAGCACTCCTCTCGCTGTTTGAAACGGGAAAAATCACAGCTCTCCTCTCGTTGTTTGAAATGGTAAAAATCTAAGCTCTACTCTCGCTGTTTTAAACTGTGAAAATCGTGCTCACCTCTTGCTGTTTTAAACTGTGAAAATCCTGCTCCCCTCTGGCTGCTTCAATACTGTGAAATTCCTGCTTGCCTCTCGCTGTTTTAAAATGCGAAAATCCTGGCCAACATTCCCTGTTTTCAACTTTGAAAATCACAGCACTCCTCTAGGTGTTTGAAACGGTAAAAATCACAGGTCTCCTCTCGTTGTTTTAGACAGTGAAAATCGTGCTCACCTCGCATTGTTTTAAAGTGTGAAAATCCGGCTCTCTGCTCGCTGTTTTAAACAGTGAAAATCCTGCTCCCCTCTGGCTGCTTCAATACTGTGAAAATCCCAGCTCACCTCTCGCTGTTTTAAACTGTGAAATTCCTGCTCTCCTTTCGCTGTTTTAAACAGTGAAAATCCTGCGCTCCACTGGCTGTTTCAAAACTGTGAAAATCCCGGCTCCCCTCTCGCTGATTAAAACTGTGAAAATCCTGCTCTCCTCTCGGTGTTTTAAACTGTGAAAATCCTGCTCTCCTCTCGCTGTTTTAAACTGTGAAATTCCTGCTCTCCTCTCGCTGTTTTAAACTGTGAAAATCCTGCTCACTTATCACAGTTTTAAAATGTGAAAATCCCAGCTCTACTCTCGCTGTTTTAAACGGTGAAAATCCTGCTCCCTTCTCACTGTTTTAAACTGTGAAAATCCTGCTTCCCACTCGCTGTTTTAAACAGTGAAAATCATGCTTCCCTCTCGCTGTTTAAAACTGTGAAAATCCCAGCTCTACTCTCGCTGTTTTAAACTGTGAAATTCCTGCTCTCCTCTCGCTGTTTTAAACTGTGAAATTCAGGGTCAGCTCTCACTGTTTTAAACTGTGAAAATCCGGCTCTCCTCTGGCTGTTTTAAACTGTGAAAATCCAGATGTCTCTCGCGGTTTTAAACTGTGAAAATACTGCACAACTCTCGCTGTTTTATATTGTGCAAATCGTGCTCTTCTCGCGCAGATTTAACCTGTGAAAATTCCGCTGTCCTCTCGCTGTTTTAAATTGCGAAAATCCTGGCCAACATCTCCCTGTTTTCAACTGTGAAAATCGCAGCACTCCTCTCACTGTTTGAAACGGGAAAAATCACAGCTCTCCTCTCGTTGTTTGAAATGGTAAAAATCTAAGCTCTACTCTCGCTGTTTTAAACTGTGAAAATCGTGCTCACCTCTTGCTGTTTTAAACTGTGAAAATCCTGCTCCCCTCTGGCTGCTTCAATACTGTGAAATTCCTGCTTGCCTCTCGCTGTTTTAAAATGCGAAAATCCTGGCCAACATTCCCTGTTTTCAACTGTGAAAATCACAGCACTCCTCTAGGTGTTTGAAACGGTAAAAATCACAGGTCTCCTCTCGTTGTTTTAGACAGTGAAAATCGTGCTCACCTCGCATTGTTTTAAAGTGTGAAAATCCGGCTCTCTGCTCGCTGTTTTAAACAGTGAAAATCCTGCTCCCCTCTGGCTGCTTCAATACTGTGAAAATCCCAGCTCACCTCTCGCTGTTTTAAACTGTGAAATTCCTGCTCTCCTTTCGCTGTTTTAAACAGTGAAAATCCTGCGCTCCACTGGCTGTTTCAAAACTGTGAAAATCCCGGCTCCCCTCTCGCTGACTAAAACTGTGAAAATCCTGCTCTCCTCTCGGTGTTTTAAACTGTGAAAATCCTGCTCTCCTCTCGCTGTTTTAAACTGTGAAATTCCTGCTCTCCTCTCGCTGTTTTAAACTGTGAAAATCCTGCTCACTTATCACAGTTTTAAAATGTGAAAATCCCAGCTCTACTCTCGCTGTTTTAAACGGTGAAAATCCTGCTCCCTTCTCACTGTTTTAAACTGTGAAAATCCCTTCTCACCTCTCGCTGTTTTAAACGGTGAAAATCATGCTTCCCTCTCGCTGTTTAAAACTGTGAAAATCCCAGCTCTACTCTCGCTGTTTTAAACTGTGAAATTCCTGCTCTCCACTCGCAATTTAATCCGTGAATATCCTTCTCTCCTCTCGTTGAATTAAACTGCGAAATTACCTGTTCCCCTCTGGCTGCTTCAATACTGTGAAAATCCCAGCTCACCTCTCGCTGTTTTAAACTGTGAAAATCCTGCTCTCCGCTCGCTGTTTTAAACTGTGAAAATCCTGCTCTCCTCTCACTGTTTTAAACCGTGAAAATCCCAGCTCGACTCTCGCTGATTTAAACTGTGAAATTCCTGCTCTCCTCTCGCTGTTTTAAACAGTAAAAATCCAGCGCTCCTCTGGCTGTTTCAAAACTGTGAAAATCCCGGCTCCCCTCTCGCTGATTAAAACTGTGAAAATCCTGCTCTCCTCTCGGTGTTTTAAACTGTGAAAATCCTCCTTTCCTCTCGCTGTTTTAAACCGTGAAAATCCCAGCTCCACTCTCGCTGTTTTAAACTGTGAAAATCCCACCTCTACTCTAGCTGTTTTAAACTGTGAAATTCCTGCTCTCCACTCGCAATTTAATCCGTGAATATCCTTCTCTCCTCTCGCTGTTTTAAACTGTGAAATTACCTGCTCCCCTCTGGCTGCTTCAATACTGTGAAAATCCCTGCTCACCCCTCGCTGTTTTAAACTGTGAAAATCCTGCTGTCCTCTCGCTGTTTTAAACAGTGAAAATCCTGCTCTCCGCTCGCTGTTTTAAACTGTGAAAATCCTGCTCTCCTCTCGCTGTTTTAAACTGTGAAATTCAGGGTCAGCTCTCACTGTTTTAAACTGTGAAAATCCGGCTCTCCTCTGGCTGTTTTAAACTGTGAAAATCCAGATGTCTCTCGCGGTTTTAAACTGTGAAAATACTGCACAACTCTCGCTGTTTTATATTGTGAAAATCGTGCTCTTCTCGCGCAGATTTAACCTGTGAAAATTCCGCTGTCCTCTCGCTGTTTTAAATTGCAAAAATCCTGGCCAACATCTCCCTGTTTTCAACTGAGAAAATCGCAGCACTCCTCTCGCTGTTTGAAACGGGAAAAATCACAACTCTCCTCTCGCTGTTTTAAACTGTGAATATCTGGCTCTCCTCTCGCTGTTTTGAACTGTGAAAATCCCAGCTCTACTCTCACTGTTTTAAACTCTGAAAATCCTGCTCTCCTCTGGCTCTTTTAAAATGTGAAAATCCCGGCTCTCCTCTCACTGTTTTAAACTGAGAAAACCTGCTTCCCTCTCGCTGTTTTAAACTGTGAAAATCCAGATGTCTCTCGCGGTTTTAAACTGTGAAATTACTGCACACCTCTCACTGTTTTATATTGTGAAAATCCTGATCTTCTCTGGCTGTTTTAACCTGTGAAATTCCTGCTTGCCTCTCGCTGTTTTAAAATGCGAAAATCCTGGCCAACATTCCCTGTTTTCAACTGTGAAAATCACAGCACTCCTCTCGGTGTTTGAAACGGTAAAAATCACAGCTCTCCTCTCGTTGTTTTAGACAGTGAAAATTGTGCTCACCTTGCATTGTTTTAAAGTGTGAAAATCCGGCTCTCTGCTCGCTGTTTTAAACAGTGAAAATCCTGCTCCCCTCTAGCTGCTTCAATACTGTGAAAATCCCAGCTCACCACTCGCTGTTTTAAACTGTGAAATTCCTGCTCTCCTTTCGCTGTTTTAAACATTGAAAATCCTGCGCTCCACTGGCTGTTTCAAAACTGTGAAAATCCCGGCTCCCCTCTCGCTGATTAAAACTGTGAAAATCCTGTTCTCCTCTCGGTGTTTTACACTGTGAAAATCCTGCTCTCCTCTCGCTGTTTTAAACTGTGAAAATCCTGCTCACTTATCACAGTTTTAAAATGTGAAAATCCCAGCTCTACTCTCGCTGTTTTAAACGGTGAAAATCGTGCTCCCCTCTCACTGTTTTAAACTGTGAAAATCCCTTCTCAACTCTCGCTGTTTTAAACGGTGAAAATCATGCTTCCCTCTCGCTGTTTAGAACTGAGAAAATCCCAGCTCTATTCTCGCTGTTTTAAACTGTGAAATTCCTGCTCTCCACTCGCAATTTAATCCGTGAATATCCTTCTCTCCTCTCGTTGAATTAAACTGCGAAATTACCTGCTCCCCTCTGGCTGCTTCAATACTGTGAAAATCCCAGCTCACCTCTCGCTGTTTTAAACTGTGAAAATCCTGCTCTCCGCTCGCTGTTTTAAACTGTGAAAATCCTGCTCTCCTCTTGCTGTTTTAAACCGTGAAAATCCCAGCTCGACTCTCGCTGTTTTAAACTGTGAAATTCCTGCTCTCCTTTCGCTGTTTTAAACAGTAAAAATCCAGCGCTCCTCTGGCTGTTTCAAAACTGTGAAATTCCCGGCTCCCCTCTCGCTGATTAAAACTGTGAAAATCCTGCTCTCCTCTCGCTGTTTTAAACTGTGAAATTCCTGCTCTCCACTCGCAATTTAATCCGTGAATATCCTTCTCTCCTCTCGTTGAATTAAACAGTGAAATTACCTGCTCCCCTCTGGCTGCTTCAATACTGTGAAAATCCCAGCTCACCTCTCGCTGTTTAAAAATGTGAAAATCCTGCTCTCCGCTCGCTGTTTTCAACTGTGAAAATCACAGCACTCCTCTCGCTGATTTAAACTGTGAATATCGGGCTCTCCTCTCGCTGTTTTAAACTGTGAAAATCCTGCTCTCCTCTGGCTCTTTTAAAATGTGAAAATCCAGACTCTCCTCTCATTGTTTCAAAATGCGAAAATCCTGCTTCCCTCTCGCTGTATTAAACTGTGAAAATCCAGATGTCTCTCGCGGTATTAAACTGTGAAAATACTGCACACCTCTCGCTGTTTTATATTGTGAAAATCGTGCTCTCCTCTCGCAGATTTAACCTGTGAAAATTCCGCTGTCCTCTCGCTGTTTTAAAATGCGAAAATCCTGGCCAACATCTCCCTGTTTTCAACTGCAAAAATCGCAGCACTCCTCTCGGTGTTTCAAACGGTAAAAATCACAGCTCTCCTCTCGTTGTTTTAAACTGTGAAAATCCTGCTCTCTGCTCTCTGTTTTAAACTGTGAAAATCCTGCTCTACTCTCGCTGTTTTAAACAGTGAAAATCCTGCTCCCCTCTGGCTGCTTCAATACTGTGAAAATCCCAGCTCACCTCTCGCTGTTTTAAACTGTGAAATTCCTGCTCACTTCACGCTGTTTAAAACGGTTAAATCACAGCTCTACTCTCGCTGTTTTAAACTGTGGAATTCCTGCTCTCCTGTCGCTGTTTTAAACAGTGAAAATCCTGCTCAACTCTCGCTGTTTTAAACTGTGAAATTCAGGGTCAACTCTCACTGTTTTAAACTGCGAAAATCCTGCTTCCCTCTCGCTGTTTTAAACTGTGAAAACCAGATGTCTCTCACTGTTTTAACCTGTGAAAATCCTGCTGTCCTCTCGCTGTTTTAAAATGCGAAAATCCTGGCCAGCATTCCCTGTTTTCAACTGTGAAAATCACAGCACTCCTCTCGGTGTTTGAAACGGTAAAAATCACAGCTCTCCTCTCGTTGTTTTAGACTGTGAAAATCGTGCTCACCTCGCATTGTTTTAAAGTGTGAAAATCCGGCTCTCTGCTCGCTGTTTTAAACAGTGAAAATCCTGCTCCCCTCTGGCTGCTTCAATACTGTGAAAATCCCGGCTCCCTCTCGCTGATTAAAACTGTGAAAATCCTGCCCTCCTCTCGGTGTTTTAAACTGTGAACATCCTGTTTTCCTCTCGCTGTTTTAAAATGTGAATATTCCAGCTCTACTCTCGCTGTTTTAAACGGTGAAAATCCTGCTCCCCTCTCACTGTTTTAAACGGTGAAAATCATGCTTCCCTCTCGCTGTTTAAAACTGTGAAAATCCCAGCTCTACTCTCGCTGTTTTAAAATGAAATTCCTGCTCTCCACTCACAATTTAATCCGTGAATATCCTTCTCTCCTCTCGTTGAATTAAACTGCGAAATTACCTGCTCCCCTCTGGCTGCTTCAATACTGTGAAAATCCCTGCTCACCTCTCGCTGTTTTAAACAGTGAAAATCCTGCTCTCCGCTCGCTGTTTTAAACTGTGAAAATCCTGCTCTCCTCTCGCTGTTTTAAACTGTGAAATTCAGGGTCATCTCTCACTGTTTTAAACTGTGAAAATCCGGCTCTCCTCTGGCTGTTTTAAACTGTGAAAATCCAGATGTCTCTCGCGGTTTTAAACTGTGAAAATACTGCACAACTCTCGCTGTTTTATATTGTGAAAATCGTGCTCTTCCCTCGCAGATTTAACCTGTGAAAATTCCGCTGTCCTCTCGCTGTTTTAAATTGCGAAAATCCTGACCAACATCTCCCTGTTTTCAACTGTGAAAATCGCAGCACTCCTCTCGCTGTTTGAAACGGGAAAAATCACAGCTCTCCTCTCATTGTTTGAAATGGTAAAAATCACAGCTCTTCTCTCGCTGTTTTAAACTGTGAAAATCGTGCTCACCTCTTGCTGTTTTAAACTGTGAAAATCCTGCTCCGCTCTGGCTGCTTCAATACTGTGAAAATCCCAGTTCACCTCTCGCTGTTTTAAACTGTGAAAATCCTGCTCTCCTCTCGCTGTTTTAAACTGTCAAATTCCTGCTCACCTCTCACTGCTGTAAACAGTGAAAATCCTGCTCACTTCTCACAGTTTTAAAGGGTGATAATCCCAGCTCTACTCTTGCTGTTTTAAACTGTGAAACTCCCAGCTCTACTCTCACTGTTTTAAACTGTGAAATTCTTCCTCTGCACTCGCAATTTATTCCGTGAATATCCTTCTCTCCTCTCGTTGAATTAAACTGTGAAAATACCTGCTCCCCTCTGGCTGCTTCAATACTTTGAAAATTCCAGCTCACCTCTCGCTGTTTTAAACTGTGAAAATCCTGCTCTCCGCTTGCTGTTTTAAACTGTGAAAATCCTGCACTCCTCTCGCTGTTTTAAACTGTGAAATTCAGGGTCAGCTCTCACTGTTTTAAACTGTGAAAATCCGGCTCTCCTCTGGCTGTTTTAAACTGTGTAAATCCCAGCTCTCCTCTCGCTGTTTTAAACTGTGAAAATCCCAGCTCTACTCTCACTGTTTTAAACTCTGAAAATCCTGCTCTCCTCTGGCTCTTTTAAAATGTGAAAATCCCGGCTCTCCTCTCACTGTTTTAAACTGAGAAAATCCTGCTTCCCTCTCGCTGTTTTAAACTGTGAAAATCCAGATGTCTCTCGCGGTTTTAAACTGTGAAAATACTGCACACCTCTTGCTGTTTTATATTGTGAAAATCATGCTCTTCTCTGGCTGTTTTAACCTGTGAAATTCCTGCTTGCCTCTCGCTGTTTTAAAATGCGAAAACGCTGGCCAACATTCCCTGTTTTCAACTGTGAAAATCACAGCACTCCTCTCGGTGTTTGAAACGGTAAAAATCACAGGTCTCCTCTCGTTGTTTTAGGCAGTGAAAATCGTGCTCACCTCGCATTGTTTTCAAGTGTGAAAATCCGGCTCTCTGCTCGCTGTTTTAAACAGTGAAAATCCTGCTCCCCTCTGGCTGCTTCAATACTGTGAAAATCCCGGCTCACCTCTCGCTGTTTTAAACTGTGAAATTCCTGCTCTCCTTTCGCTGTTTCAAAAAGTGAAAATCCTGCGCTCCACTGGCTGTTTCAAAACTGTGGAAATCGCGGCTCCCCTCTCGCTGATTAAAACTGTGAAAATCCTGCTCTCCTCTCGGTGTTTTAAACTGTGAAAATCCGGCTCTCCTCTCGGTGTTTTAAAGTGTGAAAATCCTGCTTTCCTCTCGCTGTTTTAAACTGTGTAAATCCAGATGTCTCTCGCTGTATTAAACTGTGAAAATACTGCACACCTCTCGCTCTTTTATATTGTGAAAATCGTGCTCTCCTCTCGCAGATTTAACCTGTGAAAATTCTGCTGTCCTCTCGCTGTTTTAAAATGCGAAAATCCTGGCCAACATCTCCCTGTTTTCAACTGTGAAAATCGCAGCACTCCTTCGCTGTTTGAAACGGTAAAAATCACAGCTCTCCTCTCATTGTTTGAAATGGTAAAAATCACAGCTCTTCTCTCGTTGTTTTAGACAGAGAAAATACTGCTCTCCTCTCGCTGTTTTAAACTATGAAATTCCTGCTCCCCTCTTGCTGCTTCAATACTGTGAAAATCCCAGCTCACCTCTCGCTGTTTTAAACTGTGAAAATCGTGCTCACCTCTTGCTGTTTTAAACTGTGAAAATCCTGCTCCGCTCTGGCTGCTTCAATACTGTGAAAATCCCAGTTCACCTCTCGCTGTTTTAAACTGTGAAAATCCTGCTCTCCTCTCGCTGTTTTAAACTGTGAAATTCCTGCTCACCTCTCACTGCTGTAAACAGTGAAAATCCTGCTCACTTCTCACAGTTTTAAAGGGTGATAATCCCAGCTCTACTCTCGCTGTTTTAAACTGTGAAACTCCCAGCTCTACTCTCACTGTTTTAAACTGTGAAATTCTTGCTCTGCACTCGCAATTTATTCCGTGAATATCCTTCTCTTCTCTCGTTGAATTAAACTGTGAAAATACCTGCTCCCCTCTGGCTGCTTCAATACTTTGAAAATCCCAGCTCACCTCTCGCTGTTTTAAACTGTGAAAATCCTGCTCTCCGCTTGCTGTTTTAAACTGTGAAAAACCTGCACTCCTCTCGCTGTTTTAAACTGTGAAATTCAGGGTCAGCTCTCACTGTTTTAAACTGTGAAAATCCAGCTCTGCTCTGGCTGTTTTAAACTGTGTAAATCCCAGCTCTCCTCTCGCTGTTTCAAACTGTGAAAATCCCAGCTCACCTCTCGCTGTTTTAAACTGTGAATATCTGGCTCTCCTCTCGCTGTTTTAAACTGTGAAAATCCCAGCTCTACTCTCACTGTTTTAAACTCTGAAAATCCTGCTCTCCTCTGGCTCTTTCAAAATGTGAAAATCCCGGCTCTCCTCTCACTGTTTTAATCTGAGAAAATCCTGCTTCCCTCTCGCTGTTTTAAACTGTGAAAATCCAGATGTCTCTCGCGGTTTTAAACTGTGAAAATACTGCACACCTCTTGCTGTTTTATATTGTGAAAATCCTGCTCTTCTCTGGCTGTTTTAACCTGTGAAATTCCTGCTTGCCTCTCGCTGTTTTAAAATGCGAAAACGCTGGCCAACATTCCCTGTTTTCAACTGTGAAAATCACAGCACTCCTCTCGGTGTTTGAAACGGTAAAAATCACAGGTCTCCTCTCGTTGTTTTAGGCAGTGAAAATCGTGCTCACCTCGCATTGTTTTCAAGTGTGAAAATCCGGCTCTCTGCTCGCTGTTTTAAACAGTGAAAATCCTGCTCCCCTCTGGCTGCTTCAATACTGTGAAAATCCCGGCTCACCTCTCGCTGTTTTAAACTGTGAAATTCCTGCTCTCCTTTCGCTGTTTCAAACAGTGAAAATCCTGCGCTCCACTGGCTGTTTCAAAACTGTGGAAATCGCGGCTCCCCTCTCGCTGATTAAAACTGTGAAAATCCTGTTCGCCTCTCGGTGTTTTAAACTGTGAAAATCCTGCTCTCCTCACGCTGTTTTAAACTGTGAAAATCCTGCTCTCCTCTCGCTGTTTTAAACTGTGAAAATCCTGCTCTCCTCTCGCTGTTTAAATCTGTGAAAATCCCAGCTCTACTCTCGCTGTTTTAAACTGTGAAATTCCTGCTCTCCACTCGCAATTTAATCCGTGAATATCCTTCTCTCCTCTCGTTGAATTAAACTGCGAAATTACCTGCTCCCCTCTGGCTGCTTCAATACTGTGAAAATCCCAGCTCACCTCTCGCTGTTTTAAAATGTGAAAATCCGGCTCTCTGCTCGCTGTTTTAAACAGTGAAAATCCTGCTCCCCTCTGGCTGCGTCAATACCGTGAAAATCCCGGCTCACCTCTCGCTGTTTTAAACTGTGAAATTCCTGCTCTCCTTTCGCTGTTTTAAACAGTGAAAATCCTGCGCTCCACTGGCTGTTTCAAAACTGTGGAAATCCCGGCTCCCCTCTCGCTGATTAAAACTGTGAAAATCCTGCTCTCCTCTCGGTGTTTTAAACTGTGAAAATCCTGCTTTCCTCTCGCTGTTTTAAACTTTGAAAATCCTGCTCACTTCTCACAGTTTTAAAATGTGAAAATCCCAGCTCTACTCTCGCTGTTTTAAACGGTGAAAATCCTGCTCCACCCTCTCTGTTTTAAACTGTGAAAATCCCAGCTCACCTCTCGCTGTTTTAAACTGTGAATATCTGGCTCTCCTCTCGCTGTTTTAAACTGTGAAAATCCCAGCTGTACTCTCACTGTTTTAAACTCTGAAAATCCTGCTCTCCTCTGGCTCTTTTAAAATGTGAAAATCCAGGCTTTCCTCTCACTGTTTTAAACTGAGAAAATCCAGATGTCTCTCGCGGTTTTAAACTGTGAAAATACTGCATACCTCTCGCTGTTTTATATTGTGAAAATCGTGCTCTTCTCTCGCTGTTTTAACCTATGAAAATTCCGCTGTCCTCTCGCTGTTTTAAATTGTGAAAATCCTGGCCAACATCTCCCTGTTTTCAACTGTGTAAATCGCAGCACTCCTCTCGCTGTTTGAAACGGTAAAAATCACAGCTCTCTTCTCGTTGTTTTACACTGTGAAAATGCTGCTGTCCTCTCGCTGTTTTAAACTGTGAAAATCCTGCTCCCCTCTGGCTGCTTCAATACTGTGAAAATCCCAGCTCACCTCTCGCTGTTTTAAACTGTGAAAATCCTGCTCTCCTCTCGCTGTTTTAAACTGTGAAATTCCAGCTCTCCTCTCACTGCTTTAAACAGTGAAAATCCTGCTCACTTCTCACAGTGTTAAAGGGTGATAATCCCTGCTCTACTCTCGCTGTTTTAAACTGTGAAACTCCCAGCTCTACTCTCACTGTTTTAAACTGTGAAATTCTTGCTCTCCACTCGCAATTTAATCCGTGAATATCCTTCTCTCCTCTCGTTGAATTAAACTGTGAAAATACCTGCTCCCCTCTCGCTGTTTCAATACTTTGAAAATCCCAGCTCACCTCTCGCTGTTTTAAACTGTGAAAATCCTGCTCTCCGCTCGCTGTTTTAAACTGTGAAAATCCTGCACTCCTCTCGCGGTTTTAAACTGTGAAAATACTGCACACCTCTCGCTGTTTTATATTGTGAAAATCCTGCTCTTCTCTGGCTGTTTTAACCTGTGAAATTCTTGGTTGCCTCTCGCTGTTTTAAAATGCGAAAATCCTGGCCAACATTCCCTGTTTTCAACTGTGAAAATCACAGCACTCCTCTCGGTGTTTGAAACGGTAAAAATCACAGCTCTCCTCTCGTTGTTTTACACTGTGAAAATCGTGCTCACCTCGCATTGTTTTAAAATGTGAAAATCCGGCTCTCTGCTCGCTGTTTTAAACAGTGAAAATCGTGCTCCCCTCTGGCTGCTTCAATACTGTGAAAATCCCAGCTCACCTCTCGCTGATTAAAACTGTGAACATCCTGCTCTCCTCTCGGTGTTTTACACTGTGAAAATCGTGCTCACCTCGCATTGTTTTAAAGTGTGAAAATCCGGCTCTCTGCTCGCTGTTTTAAACAGTGAAAATCCTGCTCCCCTCAAGCTGCTTGAATACTGTGAAAATCCCAGCTCATCTCTCGCTGTTTTAAACTGTGAAATTCCTGCTCTCCTTTCGCTGTTTTAAACAGTAAAAATCCAGCTCTCCTCTCGCTGTTTTAAACTGTGAAAATCCCAGCTCTTATCTCGCTGTTTTAAACTGTGAAATTCCTGCTCTCCACTCGCAATTTAATCCGTGAATATCCTTCTCTCCTCTCGCTGAATTAAACTGTTAAATTACCTAATCCCTCTGGCTGCTTCAATACTGTGAAAATCCCAGCTCACCTCTCGCTGTTTTAAACTGTGAAAATCCGGCTCTCCTCTCGGTGTTTTAAAGTGTGAAAATCCTGCTTTCCTCTCGCTGTTTTAAACTGTGTAAATCCCAGCTCTCCTCTCGCTGTTTTAAACTGTGAAAATCCCAGCTCACCTCTCGGTGTTTTAAACTGTGAATATCGGGCTCTCCTCTGGCTCTTTAAAAATGTGAAAATCCCTGCTCTCCTCTCGCTGTTTCAAACTGCGAAAATCCTGCTTCCATCTCGCTGATTTAAACTGTGAAAATCCAGATGTCTCTCGCTGTATTAAACTGTGAAAATACTGCACACCTCTCGCTGTTTTATATTGTGAAAATCGTGCTCTCCTCTCGCAGATTTAACCTGTGAAAATTCTGCTGTCCTCTCGCTGTTTTAAAATGCGAAAATCCTGGCCAACATCTCCCTGTTTTCAACTGTGAAAATCGCAGCACTCCTTCGCTGTTTGAAACGGTAAAAATCACAGCTCCCCTCTCGTTGTTTGAAATGGTAAAAATCACAGCTCTTCTCTCGTTGTTTTAGACAGAGAAAATGCTGCTCTCCTCTCGCTGTTTTAAACTATGAAATTCCTGCTCCCCTCTTGCTGCTTCAATACTGTGAAAATCCCAGCTCACCTCTCGCTGTTTTAAAATGTGAAAATCGTGCTCACCTCTTGCTGTTTTAAACTGTGAAAATCCTGCTCCGCTCTGGCTGCTTCAATACTGTGAAAATCCCAGTTCACCTCTCGCTGTTTTAAACTGTGAAAATCCTGCTCTCCTCTCGCTGTTTTAAACTGTGAAATTCCTGCTCACCTCTCACTGCTGTAAACAGTGAAAATCCTGCTCACTTCTCACAGTTTTAAAGGGTGATAATCCCAGCTCTACTCTCGCTGTTTTAAACTGTGAAACTCCCAGCTCTACTCTCACTGTTTTAAACTGTGAAATTCTTGCTCTGCACTCGCAATTTATTCCGTGAATATCCTTCTCTCCTCTCGTTGAATTAAACTGTGAAAATACTTGCTCTCCTCTGGCTGCTTCAATACTTTGAAAATCCCAGCTCACCTCTCGCTGTTTTAAACTGTGAAAATCCTGCTCTCCGCTCGCTGTTTTAAACTGTGAAAATCCTGCACTCCTCTCGCTGTTTTAAACTGTGAAATTCAGGGTCAGCTCTCACTGTTTTAAACTGTGAAAATCTGGCTCTCCTCTGGCTGTTTTAAACTGTGTAAATCCCAGCTCTCCTCTCGCTGTTTTAAACTGTGAAAATCCCAGCTCACCTCTCGCTGTTTTAAACTGTGAATATCTGGCTCTCCTCTCGCTGTTTTAAACTGTGAAAATCCCAGCTCTCCTCTCGCTTTTTTAAACTCTGAAAATCCTGCTCTCCTCTGGCTCTTTTGAAATGTGAAAATCCCGGCTCACCTCTCACTGTTTTAAACTGCGAAAATCCTGCTTCCCTCTCGCTGTTTTAAACTGTGAAAATCCAGATGTCTATCGCGGTTTTAAACTGTGAAAATACTGCACACCTCTCGCTGTTTTATATTGTGAAAATCGTGCTCTTCTCTCGCTGTTTTAACCTGTGAAAATTCCGCTGTCCTCTCGCTGTTTTAAATTGTGAAAATCCTGGCCAACATCTCCCTGTTTTCAACTGTGAAAATCACAGCACTCCTCTCACTGTTTGAAACGGTAAAAATCACAGCTCTCCTCTCGTTGTTTTACACTGTGAAAATCGTGCTCACCTCTCGCTGTTTTAGACTGTGAAAATCCCAGCACACCTCTCGCTGTTTTAAACTGTGAAAATCCTGCACTTTTCTCGCTGTTTTAAACTGTGAAATTCAGTGTCAGCTCCCACTGTTTTAAACTGTGAAAATCCGGCTCTCCTCTGGCTGTTTTAAACTGTGTAAATCCCAGCTCTCCTCTCGCTGTTTTAAACTGTGAAAATCCCAGCTCACCTCTCGCTGTTTTAAACTGTGAATATCTGGCTCTCCTCTCGCTGTTTTAAACTGTGAAAATCCCAGCTCTACTCTCACTGTTTTGAACTCTGAAAATCCTGCTCTCCTCTGGCTCTTTTAAAATGTGAAAATCCCGGCTCTCCTCTCACTGTTTTAAACTGAGAAAATCATGCTTCCCTCTCGCTGTTTTAAACTGTGAAAATCCAGATGTCTCTCGCGGTTTTAAACTGTGAAAATACTGCACACCTCTTGCTGTTTTATATTGTGAAAATCATGCTCTTCTCTGGCTGTTTTAACCTGTGAAATTCCTGCTTGCCTCTCGCTGTTTTAAAATGCGAAAACGCTGGCCAACATTCCCTGTTTTCAACTGTGAAAATCACAGCACTCCTCTCGGTGTTTGAAACCGTAAAAATCACAGGTCTCCTCTCGTTGTTATAGGCAGTGAAAATCGTGCTCACCTCGCATTGTTTTAAAGTGTGAAAATCCGGCTCTCTGCTCGCTGTTTTAAACAGTGAAAATCCTGCTCCGCTCTGGCTGCTTCAATACTGTGAAAATCCCAGTTCACCTCTCGCTGTTTTAAACTGTGAAAATCCTGCTCTCCTCTCGCTGTTTTAAACTGTGAAATTCCTGCTCACCTCTCACTGCTGTAAACAGTGAAAATCCTGCTCACTTCTCACAGTTTTAAAGGGTGATAATCCCAGCTCTACTCTCGCTGTTTTAAACTGTGAAACTCCCAGCTCTACTCTCACTGTTTTAAACTGTGAAATTCTTGCTCTGCACTCGCAATTTATTCCGTGAATATCCTTCTCTCCTCTCGTTGAATTAAACTGTGAAAATACCTGCTCCCCTCTGGCTGCTTCAATACTTTGAAAATCCCAGCTCACCTCTCGCTGTTTTAAACTGTGAAAATCCTGCTCTCCGCTCGCTGTTTTAAACTGTGAAATTCAGGGTCAGCTCTCACTGTTTTAAACTGTGAAAATCTGGCTCTCCTCTGGCTGTTTTAAACTGTGTAAATCCCAGCTCTCCTCTCGCTGTTTTAAACTGTGAAAATCCCAGCTCACCTCTCGCTGTTTTAAACTGTGAATATCTGGCTCTCCTCTCGCTGTTTTAAACTGTGAAAATCCCAGCTCTACTCTCACTGTTTTAAACTCTGAAAATCCTGCTCTCCTCTGGCTCTTTTAAAATGTGAAAATCCCGGCTCTCCTCTCACTGTTTTAAACTGAGAAAATCCTGCTTCCCTCTCGCTGTTTTAAACTGTGAAAATCCAGATGTCTCTCGCGGTTTTAAACTGTGAAAATACTGCACACCTCTTGCTGTTTTATATTGTGAAAATCCTGCTCTTCTCTGGCTGTTTTAACCTGTGAAATTCCTGCTTGCCTCTCGCTGTTTTAAAATGCGAAAACGCTGGCCAACATTCCCTGTTTTCAACTGTGAAAATCACAGCACTCCTCTCGGTGTTTGAAACGGTAAAAATCACAGCTCTCCTCTCGTTGTTTTAGACAGTGAAAATCGTGCTCACCTCGCATTGTTTTAAAGTGTGAAAATCCGACTCTCTGCTCGCTGTTTTAAACAGTGAAAATCCTGCTCCCCTCTGGCTGCGTCAATACCGTGAAAATCCCGGCTCACCTCTCGCTGTTTTAAACTGTGAAATTCCTGCTCTCCTTTCGCTGTTTTAAACAGTGAAAATCCTGCGCTCCACTGGCTGTTTCAAAACTGTGAAAATCCCGGCTCCCCTCTCGCTGATTAAAACTGTGAAAATCCTGCTTTCCTCTCGGTGTTTTAAACTTTGAAAATCCTGCTCACTTCTCACAGTTTTAAAATGTGAAAATCCCAGCTCTACTCTCGCTGTTTTAAACGGTGAAAATCCTGCTCCCCTCTCTCTGTTTTAAACTGTGAAAATCCCAGCTCACCTCTTGCTGTTTTAAACTGTGAATATCTGGCTCTCCTCTCGCTGTTTTAAACTGTGAAAATCCCAGCTGTACTCTCACTGTTTTAAACTCTGAAAATCCTGCTCTCCTCTGGCTCTTTTAAAATGTGAAAATCCAGGCTTTCCTCTCACTGTTTTAAACTGAGAAAATCCAGATGTCTCTCGCGGTTTTAAACTGTGAAAATACTGCATACCTCTCGCCGTTTTATATTGTGAAAATCGTGCTCTTCTCTCGCTGTTTTAACCTATGAAAATTCCGCTGTCCTCTCGCTGTTTTAAATTGTGAAAATCCTGGCCAACATCTCCCTGTTTTCAACTGTGTAAATCGCAGCACTCCTCTCGCTGTTTGAAACGGTAAAAATCACAGCTCTCTTCTCGTTGTTTTACACTGTGAAAATGCTGCTCTCCTCTCGCTGTTTTAAACTGTGAAAATCCTGCTCCCCTCTGGCTGCTTCAATACTGTGAAAATCCCAGCTCACCTCTCGCTGTTTTAAACTGTGAAAATCCTGCTCTCCTCTCGCTGTTTTAAACTGTGAAATTCCAGCTCTCCTCTCACTGCTTTAAACAGTGAAAATCCTGCTCACTTCTCACAGTGTTAAAGGGTGATAATCCCTGCTCTACTCTCGCTGTTTTAAACTGTGAAACTCCCAGCTCTACTCTCACTGTTTTAAACTGTGAAATTCTTGCTCTCCACTCGCAATTTAATCCGTGAATATCCTTCTCTCCTCTCGTTGAATTAAACTGTGAAAATACCTGCTCCCCTCTCGCTGTTTCAATACTTTGAAAATCCCAGCTCACCTCTCGCTGTTTTAAACTGTGAAAATCCTGCTCTCCGCTCGCTGTTTTAAACTGTGAAAATCCTGCACTCCTCTCGCGGTTTTAAACTGTGAAAATACTGCACACCTCTCGCTGTTTTATATTGTGAAAATCCTGCTCTTCTCTGGCTGTTTTAACCTGTGAAATTCTTGGTTGCCTCTCGCTGTTTTAAAATGCGAAAATCCTGGCCAACATTCCCTGTTTTCAACTGTGAAAATCACAGCACTCCTCTCGGTGTTTGAAACGGTAAAAATCACAGCTCTCCTCTCGTTGTTTTACACTGTGAAAATCGTGCTCACCTCGCATTGTTTTAAAATGTGAAAATCCGGCTCTCTGCTCGCTGTTTTAAACAGTGAAAATCGTGCTCCCCTCTGGCTGCTTCAATACTGTGAAAATCCCAGCTCACCTCTCGCTGATTAAAACTGTGAACATCCTGCTCTCCTCTCGGTGTTTTACACTGTGAAAATCGTGCTCACCTCGCATTGTTTTAAAGTGTGAAAATCCGGCTCTCTGCTCGCTGTTTTAAACAGTGAAAATCCTGCTCCCCTCAAGCTGCTTGAATACTGTGAAAATCCCAGCTCATCTCTCGCTGTTTTAAACTGTGAAATTCCTGCTCTCCTTTCGCTGTTTTAAACAGTAAAAATCCAGCTCTCCTCTCGCTGTTTTAAACTGTGAAAATCCCAGCTCTTATCTCGCTGTTTTAAACTGTGAAATTCCTGCACTCCACTCGCAATTTAATCCGTGAATATCCTTCTCTCCTCTCGCTGAATTAAACTGTTAAATTACCTAATCCCTCTGGCTGCTTCAATACTGTGAAAATCCCAGCTCACCTCTCGCTGCTTTAAACTGTGAAAATCCGGCTCTCCTCTCGGTGTTTTAAAGTGTGAAAATCCTGCTTTCCTCTCGCTGTTTTAAACTGTGTAAATCCCAGCTCTCCTCTCGCTGTTTTAAACTGTGAAAATCCCAGCTCACCTCTCGGTGTTTTAAACTGTGAATATCGGGCTCTCCTCTGGCTCTTTAAAAATGTGAAAATCCCTGCTCTCCTCTCGCTGTTTCAAACTGCGAAAATCCTGCTTCCATCTCGCTGATTTAAACTGTGAAAATCCAGATGTCTCTCGCTGTATTAAACTGTGAAAATACTGCACACCTCTCGCTGTTTTATATTGTGAAAATCGTGCTCTCCTCTCGCAGATTTAACCTGTGAAAATTCTGCTGTCCTCTCGCTGTTTTAAAATGCGAAAATCCTGGCCAACATCTCCCTGTTTTCAACTGTGAAAATCGCAGCACTCCTTCGCTGTTTGAAACGGTAAAA
Organism: Isurus oxyrinchus; assembly: GCA_026770705.1. NCBI lineage: Eukaryota > Metazoa > Chordata > Chondrichthyes > Lamniformes > Lamnidae > Isurus > Isurus oxyrinchus. The sequence continues at coordinate 326,501 of JANJGN010000401.1, forward strand.
ATCACAGCTCCCCTCTCGTTGTTTGAAATGGTAAAAATCACAGCTCTTCTCTCGTTGTTTTAGACAGAGAAAATGCTGCTCTCCTCTCGCTGTTTTAAACTATGAAATTCCTGCTCCCCTCTTGCTGCTTCAATACTGTGAAAATCCCAGCTCACCTCTCGCTGTTTTAAAATGTGAAAATCGTGCTCACCTCTTGCTGTTTTAAACTGTGAAAATCCTGCTCCGCTCTGGCTGCTTCAATACTGTGAAAATCCCAGTTCACCTCTCGCTGTTTTAAACTGTGAAAATCCTGCTCTCCTCTCGCTGTTTTAAACTGTGAAATTCCTGCTCACCTCTCACTGCTGTAAACAGTGAAAATCCTGCTCACTTCTCACAGTTTTAAAGGGTGATAATCCCAGCTCTACTCTCGCTGTTTTAAACTGTGAAACTCCCAGCTCTACTCTCACTGTTTTAAACTGTGAAATTCTTGCTCTGCACTCGCAATTTATTCCGTGAATATCCTTCTCTCCTCTCGTTGAATTAAACTGTGAAAATACTTGCTCTCCTCTGGCTGCTTCAATACTTTGAAAATCCCAGCTCACCTCTCGCTGTTTTAAACTGTGAAAATCCTGCTCTCCGCTCGCTGTTTTAAACTGTGAAAATCCTGCACTCCTCTCGCTGTTTTAAACTGTGAAATTCAGGGTCAGCTCTCACTGTTTTAAACTGTGAAAATCTGGCTCTCCTCTGGCTGTTTTAAACTGTGTAAATCCCAGCTCTCCTCTCGCTGTTTTAAACTGTGAAAATCCCAGCTCACCTCTCGCTGTTTTAAACTGTGAATATCTGGCTCTCCTCTCGCTGTTTTAAACTGTGAAAATCCCAGCTCTCCTCTCGCTTTTTTAAACTCTGAAAATCCTGCTCTCCTCTGGCTCTTTTGAAATGTGAAAATCCCGGCTCACCTCTCACTGTTTTAAACTGCGAAAATCCTGCTTCCCTCTCGCTGTTTTAAACTGTGAAAATCCAGATGTCTATCGCGGTTTTAAACTGTGAAAATACTGCACACCTCTCGCTGTTTTATATTGTGAAAATCGTGCTCTTCTCTCGCTGTTTTAACCTGTGAAAATTCCGCTGTCCTCTCGCTGTTTTAAATTGTGAAAATCCTGGCCAACATCTCCCTGTTTTCAACTGTGAAAATCACAGCACTCCTCTCACTGTTTGAAACGGTAAAAATCACAGCTCTCCTCTCGTTGTTTTACACTGTGAAAATCGTGCTCACCTCTCGCTGTTTTAGACTGTGAAAATCCCAGCACACCTCTCGCTGTTTTAAACTGTGAAAATCCTGCACTTTTCTCGCTGTTTTAAACTGTGAAATTCAGTGTCAGCTCCCACTGTTTTAAACTGTGAAAATCCGGCTCTCCTCTGGCTGTTTTAAACTGTGTAAATCCCAGCTCTCCTCTCGCTGTTTTAAACTGTGAAAATCCCAGCTCACCTCTCGCTGTTTTAAACTGTGAATATCTGGCTCTCCTCTCGCTGTTTTAAACTGTGAAAATCCCAGCTCTACTCTCACTGTTTTGAACTCTGAAAATCCTGCTCTCCTCTGGCTCTTTTAAAATGTGAAAATCCCGGCTCTCCTCTCACTGTTTTAAACTGAGAAAATCATGCTTCCCTCTCGCTGTTTTAAACTGTGAAAATCCAGATGTCTCTCGCGGTTTTAAACTGTGAAAATACTGCACACCTCTTGCTGTTTTATATTGTGAAAATCATGCTCTTCTCTGGCTGTTTTAACCTGTGAAATTCCTGCTTGCCTCTCGCTGTTTTAAAATGCGAAAACGCTGGCCAACATTCCCTGTTTTCAACTGTGAAAATCACAGCACTCCTCTCGGTGTTTGAAACCGTAAAAATCACAGGTCTCCTCTCGTTGTTATAGGCAGTGAAAATCGTGCTCACCTCGCATTGTTTTAAAGTGTGAAAATCCGGCTCTCTGCTCGCTGTTTTAAACAGTGAAAATCCTGCTCCGCTCTGGCTGCTTCAATACTGTGAAAATCCCAGTTCACCTCTCGCTGTTTTAAACTGTGAAAATCCTGCTCTCCTCTCGCTGTTTTAAACTGTGAAATTCCTGCTCACCTCTCACTGCTGTAAACAGTGAAAATCCTGCTCACTTCTCACAGTTTTAAAGGGTGATAATCCCAGCTCTACTCTCGCTGTTTTAAACTGTGAAACTCCCAGCTCTACTCTCACTGTTTTAAACTGTGAAATTCTTGCTCTGCACTCGCAATTTATTCCGTGAATATCCTTCTCTCCTCTCGTTGAATTAAACTGTGAAAATACCTGCTCCCCTCTGGCTGCTTCAATACTTTGAAAATCCCAGCTCACCTCTCGCTGTTTTAAACTGTGAAAATCCTGCTCTCCGCTCGCTGTTTTAAACTGTGAAATTCAGGGTCAGCTCTCACTGTTTTAAACTGTGAAAATCTGGCTCTCCTCTGGCTGTTTTAAACTGTGTAAATCCCAGCTCTCCTCTCGCTGTTTTAAACTGTGAAAATCCCAGCTCACCTCTCGCTGTTTTAAACTGTGAATATCTGGCTCTCCTCTCGCTGTTTTAAACTGTGAAAATCCCAGCTCTACTCTCACTGTTTTAAACTCTGAAAATCCTGCTCTCCTCTGGCTCTTTTAAAATGTGAAAATCCCGGCTCTCCTCTCACTGTTTTAAACTGAGAAAATCCTGCTTCCCTCTCGCTGTTTTAAACTGTGAAAATCCAGATGTCTCTCGCGGTTTTAAACTGTGAAAATACTGCACACCTCTTGCTGTTTTATATTGTGAAAATCCTGCTCTTCTCTGGCTGTTTTAACCTGTGAAATTCCTGCTTGCCTCTCGCTGTTTTAAAATGCGAAAACGCTGGCCAACATTCCCTGTTTTCAACTGTGAAAATCACAGCACTCCTCTCGGTGTTTGAAACGGTAAAAATCACAGCTCTCCTCTCGTTGTTTTAGACAGTGAAAATCGTGCTCACCTCGCATTGTTTTAAAGTGTGAAAATCCGACTCTCTGCTCGCTGTTTTAAACAGTGAAAATCCTGCTCCCCTCTGGCTGCGTCAATACCGTGAAAATCCCGGCTCACCTCTCGCTGTTTTAAACTGTGAAATTCCTGCTCTCCTTTCGCTGTTTTAAACAGTGAAAATCCTGCGCTCCACTGGCTGTTTCAAAACTGTGAAAATCCCGGCTCCCCTCTCGCTGATTAAAACTGTGAAAATCCTGCTTTCCTCTCGGTGTTTTAAACTTTGAAAATCCTGCTCACTTCTCACAGTTTTAAAATGTGAAAATCCCAGCTCTACTCTCGCTGTTTTAAACGGTGAAAATCCTGCTCCCCTCTCTCTGTTTTAAACTGTGAAAATCCCAGCTCACCTCTTGCTGTTTTAAACTGTGAATATCTGGCTCTCCTCTCGCTGTTTTAAACTGTGAAAATCCCAGCTGTACTCTCACTGTTTTAAACTCTGAAAATCCTGCTCTCCTCTGGCTCTTTTAAAATGTGAAAATCCAGGCTTTCCTCTCACTGTTTTAAACTGAGAAAATCCAGATGTCTCTCGCGGTTTTAAACTGTGAAAATACTGCATACCTCTCGCCGTTTTATATTGTGAAAATCGTGCTCTTCTCTCGCTGTTTTAACCTATGAAAATTCCGCTGTCCTCTCGCTGTTTTAAATTGTGAAAATCCTGGCCAACATCTCCCTGTTTTCAACTGTGTAAATCGCAGCACTCCTCTCGCTGTTTGAAACGGTAAAAATCACAGCTCTCTTCTCGTTGTTTTACACTGTGAAAATGCTGCTCTCCTCTCGCTGTTTTAAACTGTGAAAATCCTGCTCCCCTCTGGCTGCTTCAATACTGTGAAAATCCCAGCTCACCTCTCGCTGTTTTAAACTGTGAAAATCCTGCTCTCCTCTCGCTGTTTTAAACTGTGAAATTCCAGCTCTCCTCTCACTGCTTTAAACAGTGAAAATCCTGCTCACTTCTCACAGTGTTAAAGGGTGATAATCCCTGCTCTACTCTCGCTGTTTTAAACTGTGAAACTCCCAGCTCTACTCTCACTGTTTTAAACTGTGAAATTCTTGCTCTCCACTCGCAATTTAATCCGTGAATATCCTTCTCTCCTCTCGTTGAATTAAACTGTGAAAATACCTGCTCCCCTCTCGCTGTTTCAATACTTTGAAAATCCCAGCTCACCTCTCGCTGTTTTAAACTGTGAAAATCCTGCTCTCCGCTCGCTGTTTTAAACTGTGAAAATCCTGCACTCCTCTCGCGGTTTTAAACTGTGAAAATACTGCACACCTCTCGCTGTTTTATATTGTGAAAATCCTGCTCTTCTCTGGCTGTTTTAACCTGTGAAATTCTTGGTTGCCTCTCGCTGTTTTAAAATGCGAAAATCCTGGCCAACATTCCCTGTTTTCAACTGTGAAAATCACAGCACTCCTCTCGGTGTTTGAAACGGTAAAAATCACAGCTCTCCTCTCGTTGTTTTACACTGTGAAAATCGTGCTCACCTCGCATTGTTTTAAAATGTGAAAATCCGGCTCTCTGCTCGCTGTTTTAAACAGTGAAAATCGTGCTCCCCTCTGGCTGCTTCAATACTGTGAAAATCCCAGCTCACCTCTCGCTGATTAAAACTGTGAACATCCTGCTCTCCTCTCGGTGTTTTACACTGTGAAAATCGTGCTCACCTCGCATTGTTTTAAAGTGTGAAAATCCGGCTCTCTGCTCGCTGTTTTAAACAGTGAAAATCCTGCTCCCCTCAAGCTGCTTGAATACTGTGAAAATCCCAGCTCATCTCTCGCTGTTTTAAACTGTGAAATTCCTGCTCTCCTTTCGCTGTTTTAAACAGTAAAAATCCAGCTCTCCTCTCGCTGTTTTAAACTGTGAAAATCCCAGCTCTTATCTCGCTGTTTTAAACTGTGAAATTCCTGCACTCCACTCGCAATTTAATCCGTGAATATCCTTCTCTCCTCTCGCTGAATTAAACTGTTAAATTACCTAATCCCTCTGGCTGCTTCAATACTGTGAAAATCCCAGCTCACCTCTCGCTGTTTTAAACTGTGAAAATCCGGCTCTCCTCTCGGTGTTTTAAAGTGTGAAAATCCTGCTTTCCTCTCGCTGTTTTAAACTGTGTAAATCCCAGCTCTCCTCTCGCTGTTTTAAACTGTGAAAATCCCAGCTCACCTCTCGGTGTTTTAAACTGTGAATATCGGGCTCTCCTCTGGCTCTTTAAAAATGTGAAAATCCCTGCTCTCCTCTCGCTGTTTCAAACTGCGAAAATCCTGCTTCCATCTCGCTGATTTAAACTGTGAAAATCCAGATGTCTCTCGCTGTATTAAACTGTGAAAATACTGCACACCTCTCGCTGTTTTATATTGTGAAAATCGTGCTCTCCTCTCGCAGATTTAACCTGTGAAAATTCTGCTGTCCTCTCGCTGTTTTAAAATGCGAAAATCCTGGCCAACATCTCCCTGTTTTCAACTGTGAAAATCGCAGCACTCCTTCGCTGTTTGAAACGGTAAAAATCACAGCTCCCCTCTCGTTGTTTGAAATGGTATAAATCACAGCTCTTCTCTCGTTGTTTTAGACAGAGAAAATGCTGCTCTCCTCTCGCTGTTTTAAACTATGAAATTCCTGCTCCCCTCTTGCTGCTTCAATACTGTGAAAATCCCAGCTCACCTCTCGCTGTTTTAAAATGTGAAAATCGTGCTCACCTCTTGCTGTTTTAAACTGTGAAAATCCTGCTCCGCTCTGGCTGCTTCAATACTGTGAAAATCCCAGTTCACCTCTCGCTGTTTTAAACTGTGAAAATCCTGCTCTCCTCTCGCTGTTTTAAACTGTGAAATTCCTGCTCACCTCTCACTGCTGTAAACAGTGAAAATCCTGCTCACTTCTCACAGTTTTAAAGGGTGATAATCCCAGCTCTACTCTCGCTGTTTTAAACTGTGAAACTCCCAGCTCTACTCTCACTGTTTTAAACTGTGAAATTCTTGCTCTGCACTCGCAATTTATTCCGTGAATATCCTTCTCTCCTCTCGTTGAATTAAACTGTGAAAATACTTGCTCTCCTCTGGCTGCTTCAATACTTTGAAAATCCCAGCTCACCTCTCGCTGTTTTAAACTGTGAAAATCCTGCTCTCCGCTCGCTGTTTTAAACTGTGAAAATCCTGCACTCCTCTCGCTGTTTTAAACTGTGAAATTCAGGGTCAGCTCTCACTGTTTTAAACTGTGAAAATCTGGCTCTCCTCTGGCTGTTTTAAACTGTGTAAATCCCAGCTCTCCTCTCGCTGTTTTAAACTGTGAAAATCCCAGCTCACCTCTCGCTGTTTTAAACTGTGAATATCTGGCTCTCCTCTCGCTGTTTTAAACTGTGAAAATCCCAGCTCTCCTCTCGCTTTTTTAAACTCTGAAAATCCTGCTCTCCTCTGGCTCTTTTGAAATGTGAAAATCCCGGCTCACCTCTCACTGTTTTAAACTGCGAAAATCCTGCTTCCCTCTCGCTGTTTTAAACTGTGAAAATCCAGATGTCTATCGCGGTTTTAAACTGTGAAAATACTGCACACCTCTCGCTGTTTTATATTGTGAAAATCGTGCTCTTCTCTCGCTGTTTTAACCTGTGAAAATTCCGCTGTCCTCTCGCTGTTTTAAATTGTGAAAATCCTGGCCAACATCTCCCTGTTTTCAACTGTGAAAATCACAGCACTCCTCTCACTGTTTGAAACGGTAAAAATCACAGCTCTCCTCTCGTTGTTTTACACTGTGAAAATCGTGCTCACCTCTCGCTGTTTTAGACTGTGAAAATCCCAGCACACCTCTCGCTGTTTTAAACTGTGAAAATCCTGCACTTTTCTCGCTGTTTTAAACTGTGAAATTCAGTGTCAGCTCCCACTGTTTTAAACTGTGAAAATCCGGCTCTCCTCTGGCTGTTTTAAACTGTGTAAATCCCAGCTCTCCTCTCGCTGTTTTAAACTGTGAAAATCCCAGCTCACCTCTCGCTGTTTTAAACTGTGAATATCTGGCTCTCCTCTCGCTGTTTTAAACTGTGAAAATCCCAGCTCTACTCTCACTGTTTTGAACTCTGAAAATCCTGCTCTCCTCTGGCTCTTTTAAAATGTGAAAATCCCGGCTCTCCTCTCACTGTTTTAAACTGAGAAAATCCTGCTTCCCTCTCGCTGTTTTAAACTGTGAAAATCCAGATGTCTCTCGCGGTTTTAAACTGTGAAAATACTGCACACCTCTTGCTGTTTTATATTGTGAAAATCATGCTCTTCTCTGGCTGTTTTAACCTGTGAAATTCCTGCTTGCCTCTCGCTGTTTTAAAATGCGAAAACGCTGGCCAACATTCCCTGTTTTCAACTGTGAAAATCACAGCACTCCTCTCGGTGTTTGAAACCGTAAAAATCACAGGTCTCCTCTCGTTGTTATAGGCAGTGAAAATCGTGCTCACCTCGCATTGTTTTAAAGTGTGAAAATCCGGCTCTCTGCTCGCTGTTTTAAACAGTGAAAATCCTGCTCCGCTCTGGCTGCTTCAATACTGTGAAAATCCCAGTTCACCTCTCGCTGTTTTAAACTGTGAAAATCCTGCTCTCCTCTCGCTGTTTTAAACTGTGAAATTCCTGCTCACCTCTCACTGCTGTAAACAGTGAAAATCCTGCTCACTTCTCACAGTTTTAAAGGGTGATAATCCCAGCTCTACTCTCGCTGTTTTAAACTGTGAAACTCCCAGCTCTACTCTCACTGTTTTAAACTGTGAAATTCTTGCTCTGCACTCGCAATTTATTCCGTGAATATCCTTCTCTCCTCTCGTTGAATTAAACTGTGAAAATACCTGCTCCCCTCAGGCTGCTTCAATACTTTGAAAATCCCAGCTCACCTCTCGCTGTTTTAAACTGTGAAAATCCTGCTCTCCGCTCGCTGTTTTAAACTGTGAAATTCAGGGTCAGCTCTCACTGTTTTAAACTGTGAAAATCTGGCTCTCCTCTGGCTGTTTTAAACTGTGTAAATCCCAGCTCTCCTCTCGCTGTTTTAAACTGTGAAAATCCCAGCTCACCTCTCGCTGTTTTAAACTGTGAATATCTGGCTCTCCTCTCGCTGTTTTAAACTGTGAAAATCCCAGCTCTACTCTCACTGTTTTAAACTCTGAAAATCCTGCTCTCCTCTGGCTCTTTTAAAATGTGAAAATCCCGGCTCTCCTCTCACTGTTTTAAACTGAGAAAATCCTGCTTCCCTCTCGCTGTTTTAAACTGTGAAAATCCAGATGTCTCTCGCGGTTTTAAACTGTGAAAATACTGCACACCTCTTGCTGTTTTATATTGTGAAAATCCTGCTCTTCTCTGGCTGTTTTAACCTGTGAAATTCCTGCTTGCCTCTCGCTGTTTTAAAATGCGAAAACGCTGGCCAACATTCCCTGTTTTCAACTGTGAAAATCACAGCACTCCTCTCGGTGTTTGAAACGGTAAAAATCACAGCTCTCCTCTCGTTGTTTTAGACAGTGAAAATCGTGCTCACCTCGCATTGTTTTAAAGTGTGAAAATCCGACTCTCTGCTCGCTTTTTTAAACAGTGAAAATCCTGCTCCCCTCTGGCTGCGTCAATACCGTGAAAATCCCGGCTCACCTCTCGCTGTTTTAAACTGTGAAATTCCTGCTCTCCTTTCGCTGTTTTAAACAGTGAAAATCCTGCGCTCCACTGGCTGTTTCAAAACTGTGAAAATCCCGGCTCCCCTCTCGCTGATTAAAACTGTGAAAATCCTGCTCTCCTCTCGGTGTTTTAAACTGTGAAAATCCTGCTTTCCTCTCGGTGTTTTAAACTTTGAAAATCCTGCTCACTTCTCACAGTTTTAAAATGTGAAAATCCCAGCTCTACTCTCGCTGTTTTAAACGGTGAAAATCCTGCTCCCCTCTCTCTGTTTTAAACTGTGAAAATCCCAGCTCACCTCTTGCTGTTTTAAACTGTGAATATCTGGCTCTCCTCTCGCTGTTTTAAACTGTGAAAATCCCAGCTGTACTCTCACTGTTTTAAACTCTGAAAATCCTGCTCTCCTCTGGCTCTTTTAAAATGTGAAAATCCAGGCTTTCCTCTCACTGTTTTAAACTGAGAAAATCCAGATGTCTCTCGCGGTTTTAAACTGTGAAAATACTGCATACCTCTCGCCGTTTTATATTGTGAAAATCGTGCTCTTCTCTCGCTGTTTTAACCTATGAAAATTCCGCTGTCCTCTCGCTGTTTTAAATTGTGAAAATCCTGGCCAACATCTCCCTGTTTTCAACTGTGTAAATCGCAGCACTCCTCTCGCTGTTTGAAACGGTAAAAATCACAGCTCTCTTCTCGTTGTTTTACACTGTGAAAATGCTGCTCTCCTCTCGCTGTTTTAAACTGTGAAAATCCTGCTCCCCTCTGGCTGCTTCAATACTGTGAAAATCCCAGCTCACCTCTCGCTGTTTTAAACTGTGAAAATCCTGCTCTCCTCTCGCTGTTTTAAACTGTGAAATTCCAGCTCTCCTCTCACTGCTTTAAACAGTGAAAATCCTGCTCACTTCTCACAGTGTTAAAGGGTGATAATCCCTGCTCTACTCTCGCTGTTTTAAACTGTGAAACTCCCAGCTCTACTCTCACTGTTTTAAACTGTGAAATTCTTGCTCTCCACTCGCAATTTAATCCGTGAATATCCTTCTCTCCTCTCGTTGAATTAAACTGTGAAAATACCTGCTCCCCTCTCGCTGTTTCAATACTTTGAAAATCCCAGCTCACCTCTCGCTGTTTTAAACTGTGAAAATCCTGCTCTCCGCTCGCTGTTTTAAACTGTGAAAATCCTGCACTCCTCTCGCGGTTTTAAACTGTGAAAATACTGCACACCTCTCGCTGTTTTATATTGTGAAAATCCTGCTCTTCTCTGGCTGTTTTAACCTGTGAAATTCTTGGTTGCCTCTCGCTGTTTTAAAATGCGAAAATCCTGGCCAACATTCCCTGTTTTCAACTGTGAAAATCACAGCACTCCTCTCGGTGTTTGAAACGGTAAAAATCACAGCTCTCCTCTCGTTGTTTTACACTGTGAAAATCGTGCTCACCTCGCATTGTTTTAAAATGTGAAAATCCGGCTCTCTGCTCGCTGTTTTAAACAGTGAAAATCGTGCTCCCCTCTGGCTGCTTCAATACTGTGAAAATCCCAGCTCACCTCTCGCTGATTAAAACTGTGAACATCCTGCTCTCCTCTCGGTGTTTTACACTGTGAAAATCGTGCTCACCTCGCATTGTTTTAAAGTGTGAAAATCCGGCTCTCTGCTCGCTGTTTTAAACAGTGAAAATCCTGCTCCCCTCAAGCTGCTTGAATACTGTGAAAATCCCAGCTCATCTCTCGCTGTTTTAAACTGTGAAATTCCTGCTCTCCTTTCGCTGTTTTAAACAGTAAAAATCCAGCTCTCCTCTCGCTGTTTTAAACTGTGAAAATCCCAGCTCTTATCTCGCTGTTTTAAACTGTGAAATTCCTGCACTCCACTCGCAATTTAATCCGTGAATATCCTTCTCTCCTCTCGCTGAATTAAACTGTTAAATTACCTAATCCCTCTGGCTGCTTCAATACTGTGAAAATCCCAGCTCACCTCTCGCTGCTTTAAACTGTGAAAATCCGGCTCTCCTCTCGGTGTTTTAAAGTGTGAAAATCCTGCTTTCCTCTCGCTGTTTTAAACTGTGTAAATCCCAGCTCTCCTCTCGCTGTTTTAAACTGTGAAAATCCCAGCTCACCTCTCGGTGTTTTAAACTGTGAATATCGGGCTCTCCTCTGGCTCTTTAAAAATGTGAAAATCCCTGCTCTCCTCTCGCTGTTTCAAACTGCGAAAATCCTGCTTCCATCTCGCTGATTTAAACTGTGAAAATCCAGATGTCTCTCGCTGTATTAAACTGTGAAAATACTGCACACCTCTCGCTGTTTTATATTGTGAAAATCGTGCTCTCCTCTCGCAGATTTAACCTGTGAAAATTCTGCTGTCCTCTCGCTGTTTTAAAATGCGAAAATCCTGGCCAACATCTCCCTGTTTTCAACTGTGAAAATCGCAGCACTCCTTCGCTGTTTGAAACGGTAAAAATCACAGCTCCCCTCTCGTTGTTTGAAATGGTAAAAATCACAGCTCTTCTCTCGTTGTTTTAGACAGAGAAAATGCTGTTCTCCTCTCGCTGTTTTAAACTATGAAATTCCTGCTCCCCTCTTGCTGCTTCAATACTGTGAAAATCCCAGCTCACCTCTCGCTGTTTTAAAATGTGAAAATCGTGCTCACCTCTTGCTGTTTTAAACTGTGAAAATCCTGCTCCGCTCTGGCTGCTTCAATACTGTGAAAATCCCAGTTCACCTCTCGCTGTTTTAAACTGTGAAAATCCTGCTCTCCTCTCGCTGTTTTAAACTGTGAAATTCCTGCTCACCTCTCACTGCTGTAAACAGTGAAAATCCTGCTCACTTCTCACAGTTTTAAAGGGTGATAATCCCAGCACTACTCTCGCTGTTTTAAACTGTGAAACTCCCAGCTCTACTCTCACTGTTTTAAACTGTGAAATTCTTGCTCTGCACTCGCAATTTATTCCGTGAATATCCTTCTCTCCTCTCGTTGAATTAAACTGTGAAAATACCTGCTCCCCTCTGGCTGCTTCAATACTTTGAAAATCCCAGCTCACCTCTCGCTGTTTTAAACTGTGAAAATCCTGCTCTCCGCTCGCTGTTTTAAACTGTGAAAATCCTGCACTCCTCTCGCTGTTTTAAACTGTGAAATTCAGGGTCAGCTCTCACTGTTTTAAACTGTGAAAATCTGGCTCTCCTCTGGCTGTTTTAAACTGTGTAAATCCCAGCTCTCCTCTCGCTGTTTTAAACTGTGAAAATCCCAGCTCACCTCTCGCTGTTTTATATTGTGAAAATCCTGCTCTTCTCTGGCTGTTTCAAACTGTGAAATTCCTGCTTGCCTCTCGCTGTTTTAAAATGCGAAAACCCTGGCCAACATTCCCTGTTTTCAACTGTGAAAATCACAGCACTCCTCTCAGTGTTTGAAACGGTTAAAACCACAGCTCTCCTCTCGTTGTTTTAGACAGTGAAAATCGTGCTCACCTCGCATTGTTTTAAAGTGTGAAAATCCGGCTCTCTGCTCGCTGTTTTAAACAGTGAAAATCCTGCTCCCCTCTGGCTGCTTCAATACTGTGAAAATCCCAGCTCACCTCTCGCTGTTTTAAACTGTGAAATTCCTGCTCTCCTTTCGCTGTTTTAAACAGTGAAAATCCTGCGCTCCTCTGGCTGTTTCAAAACTGTGAAAATCCCGGCTCCACTCTCGCTGATTAAAACTGTGAAAATCCTGCTCTCCTCTCGGTGTTTTAAACTGTGAAAATCCTGCTCTCCTCTCGCTGTTTTAAACTGTGAAAATCCTGCTCACTTCTCTCAGTTTCAAAATGTTAAAATCCCAGCTCTACTCTCGCTGTTTTAAACGGTGAAAATCCTGCTCCCCTCTCTCTGTTTTAAACTGTGAAAATCCCTTCTCACCTCTCGCTGTTTTAAACGGTGAAAATCATGCTTCCCTCTCGCTGTTTAAAACTGTGAAAATCCCAGCTCTACTCTCGCTGTTTTAAACTGTGAAATTCCTGCTCTCCACTCGCAATTTAATCCGTGAATATCCTTCTCTCCTCTCGTTGAATTAAACTGCGAAATTACCTGCTCCCCTCTGGCTGCTTCAATACTGTGAAAATCCCAGCTCACCTCTCGCTGCTTTAAAATGTGAAAATCCTGCTCTCCGCTCGCTGTTTTAAACTGTGAAAATCCTGCTCTCCTCTCACTGTTTTAAACTGTGAAAATCCGGCTCTCCTCTGGCTGTTTTAAACTGTGTAAATCCCAGCTCTCCTCTCGCTGTTTTAAACAGTGAAAATCCCAGCTCACCTCTCGATGTTTTAAACTGTGAATATCGGGCTCTCCTCTCGCTGTTTTAAACTCTGAAAATCCTGCTCTCCTCTGGCTCTTTTGAAATGTGAAAATCCCGGCTCACCTCTCACTGTTTTAAACTGCGAAAATCCTGCTTCCCTCTCGCTGTTTTAAACTGTGAAAATCCAGATGTCTATCGCGGTTTTAAACTGTGAAAATACTGCACACCTCTCGCTGTTTTATATTGTGAAAATCGTGCTCTTCTCTCGCTGTTTTAACCTGTGAAAATTCCGCTGTCCTCTCGCTGTTTTAAATTGTGAAAATCCTGGCCAACATCTCCCTGTTTTCAACTGTGAAAATCGCAGCACTCCTCTCACTGTTTGAAACGGTAAAAATCACAGCTCTCCTCTCGTTGTTTTACACTGTGAAAATCGTGCTCACCTCTCGCTGTTTTAGACTGTGAAAATCCCAGCTCACCTCTCGCTGTTTTAAACTGTGAAAATCCTGCTCTCCTCACGCTCTTTTAAACTGTGAAATTCCTGCTCTCCTCTCACTGCTGTAAACAGTGAAAATCCTGCTCACTTCTCACAGTTTTAAAGGGTGATAATCCCAGCTCTACTCTCGCTGTTTTAAACTGTGAAACTCCCAGGTCTACTCTCACTGTTTTAAACTGTGAAATTCTTGCTCTCCACTCGCAATTTAATCCGTGAATATCCTTCTCTCCTCTCGTTGAATTAAACTGTGAAAATACCTGCTCCCCTCTCGCTGTTTCAATACTTTGAAAATCCCAGCTCACCTCTCGCTGTTTTAAACTGTGAAAATCCTGCTCTCCGCTCGCTGTTTTAAACTGTGAAAATCCTGCACTCCTCTCGCGGTTTTAAACTGTGAAAATACTGCACACCTCTCGCTTTTTTATATTGTGAAAATCGTGCTCTTCTCTCGCTGTTTTAACCTGTGAAATTCTTGGTTGCCTCTCGCTGTTTTAAAATGCGAAAATCCTGGCCAACATTCCCTGTTTTCAACTGTGAAAATCACAGCACTCCTCTCGGTGTTTGAAACGGTAAATATTACAGCTCTCCTCTCGTTGTTTTACACTGTGAAAATCGTGCTCACCTCGCATTGTTTTAAAATGTGAAAATCCGGCTCTCTGCTCGCTGTTTTAAACAGTGAAAATCCTGCTCCCCATGGCTGCTTCAATACTGTGAAAATCCCGGCTCCCCTCTCGCTGATTAAAACTGTGAACATCCTGCTCTCCTCTCGGTGTTTTACACTGTGAAAATCGTGCTCACCTCGCATTGTTTTAAAGTGTGAAAATCCGGCTCTCTGCTCGCTGTTTTAAACAGTGAAAATCCTGCTCCCCTCAAGCTGCTTGAATACTGTGAAAATCCCAGCTCATCTCTCGCTGTTTTAAACTGTCAAATTCCTGCTCGCCTCTTGCTGTTTTAAACAGAGAAATTCCTGCTCTCCATTCGCTGTTTTAAACAGTAAAAATCCAGCGCTCCTCTGGCTGTTTCAAAACTGTGAAAATACCGGCTCCCCTCTCGCTGATTAAAACTGTGAAAATCCTGCTCTCCTCTCGGTATTTTAAACTGTGAAAATCCTGCTTTCCTCTCGCTGTTTTAAACTGTGAAAATCCTCCTCAATTCTCACAGTTTTAAAGGGTGAAAATCCCAGCTCTCCTCTCGCTGTTTTAAACTGTGAAAATCCCAGCTCTTATCTCGCTGTTTTAAACTGTGAAATTCCTGCTCTCCACTCGCAATTTAATCCGTGAATATCCTTCTCTCCTCTCGCTGAATTAAACTGTTAAATTACCTAATCCCTCTGGCTGCTTCAATACTGTGAAAATCCCAGCTCACCTCTCGCTGTTTTAAACTGTGAAAATCCGGCTCTCCTCTCGGTGTTTTAAAGTGTGAGAATCCTGCTTTCCCTTCGCTGTTTTAAACTGTGTAAATCCCAGCTCTCCTCTCGCTGTTTTAAACTGTGAAAATCCCAGCTCACCTCTCGGTGTTTTAAACTGTGAATATCGGGCTCTCCTCTGGCTCTTTTAAAATGTGAAAATCCCTGCTCTCATCTCGCTGTTTCAAACTGCGAAAATCCTGCTTCCCTCTCGCTGATTTAAACTGTGAAAATCCAGATGTCTCTCGCTGTATTAAACTGTGAAAATACTGCACACCTCTCGCTGTTTTATATTGTGAAAATCGTGCTCTCCTCTCACAGATTTAATCTGTGAAAATTCTGCTGTCCTCTCGCTGTTTTAAAATGCGAAAATCCTGGCCAACATCTCCCTGTTTTCAACTGTGAAAATCGCAGCACTCCTTCGCTGTTTGAAACGGTAAAAATCACAGCTCTCCTCGCGTTGTTTGAAATGGTAAAAATCACAGCTCTTCTCTCGTTGTTTTAGACAGAGAAAATGCTGCTCTCCTCTCGCTGTTTTAAACTATGAAATTCCTGCTCCCCTCTTGCTGCTTCAATACTGTGAAAATCCCAGCTCACCTCTCGCTGTTTTAAACTGTGAAAATCCTGCTCTCCTCTCGCTGTTTTAAACTGTGAAATTCCTGCTCACCTCTCACTGCTGTAAACAGTGAAAATCCTGCTCACTTCTCACAGTATTAAAGGGTGATAATTCCAGCTCTACTCTCGCTGTTTTAAACTGTGAAACTCCCAGCTCTGCTCTCACTGTTTTAAACTGTGAAATTCTTGCTCTGCACTCGCAATTTAATCCGTGAATATCCTTCTCTCCTCTCGTTGAAATAAACTGTGAAAATACCTGCTCCCCTCTGGCTGCTTCAATACTTTGAAAATCCCAGCTCACCTCTCGCTGTTTTAAACTGTGAAAATCCTGCTCTCCGCTCGCTGTTTTAAACTGTGAAAATCCTGCACTCCTGTCGCTGTTTTAAACTGTGAAATTCAGGGTCAGCTCTCACTGTTTTAAACTGTGAAAATCCGGCTCTCCTCTGGCTGTTTTAAATTGTGTAAATCCCAGCTCTCCTCTCGCTGTTTTAAACTGTGAAAATCCTGCTCTCCGCTCGCTGTTTTAAACTGTGAAATTCCTGCACTCCTCTCGCGGTTTTAAACTGTGAAATTCAGGGTCAGCTCTCACTGTTTTAAACTGTGAAAATCTGGCTCTCCTCTGGCTGTTTTAAACTGTGTAAATCCCAGCTCTCCTCTCGCTGTTTTAAACTGTGAAAATCCCAGCTCACCTCTCGCTGTTTTAAACTGTGAATATCTGGCTCTCCTCTCGCTGTTTTAAACTGTGAAAATCCCAGCTCTACTCTCACTGTTTTAAACTCTGAAAATCCTGCTCTCCTCTGGCTCTTTTAAAATGTGAAAATTCCGGCTCTCCTCTCACTGTTTTAAACTGCGAAAATCCTGCTTCCCTCTCGCTGTTTTAAACTGTGAAAATCCAGATGTCTCTCGCGGTTTTAAACTGTGAAAATACTGCACACCTCTCGCTGTTTTATATTGTGAAAATCCTGCTCTTCTCTGGCTGTTTTAACCTGTGAAATTCCTGCTTGCCTCTCGCTGTTTTAAAATGCGAAAATCCTGGCCAACATTCCCTGTTTTCAACTGTGAAAATCAGAGCACTCCTCTCGGTGTTTGAAACGGTAAAAATCACAGCTCTCCTCTCGTTGTTTTAGACAGTGAAAATCCTGCTCCCCTGTGGCTGCTTCAATACTGTGAAAATCCCAGCTCTACTCTTGCTGTTTAAAACGTTGAAAATCCTGCTCCCCTCTCACTGTTTTAAACTGTGAAAATCCCTTCTCACCTCTCGCTGTTTTAAACGGTGAAAATCATGCTTCCCTCTCGCTGTTTAAAACTGTGAAAATCCCAGCTCTACTCTCGCTGTTTTAAACTGTGAAATTCCTGCTCTCCACTCGCAATTTAATCCGTGAATATCCTTCTCTCCTCTCGTTGAATTGAACTGCAAAATTTTTTGCTCCCCTCTGGCTGCTTCAATACTGTGAAAATCGCAGCTCACCTCTCGCTGTTTTAAACTGTGAAAATCCTGCTCTCCGCTCGCTGTTTTAAACTGTGAAAATCCTGCACTCCTCTCGCTGTTTTAAACTGTGAAATTCAGGGTCAGCTCTCACTGTTTTAAACTGTGAAAATCCGGCTCTCCTCTGGCTGTTTTAAACTGTGTAAATCCCAGCTCTACTCTCGCTGTTTTAAACAGTGAAAATCCCAGCTCACCTCTCGCTGTTTTAAACTGTGAATATCTGGCTCTCCTCTCGCTGTTTTAAACTGTGAAAATCCCAGCTCTACTCTCGCTGTTTTAAACTCTGAAAATCCTGCTCTCCTCTGGCTCTTTTGAAATGTGAAAATCCCGACTCTCCTCTCACTGTTTTAAACTGAGAAAATCCTGCTTCCCTCTCGCTGTTTTAAACTGTGAAAATCCAGATGTCTCTCGCGGTTTTAAACTGTGAAAATACTGCACACCTCTCGCTGTTTTATATTGTGAAAATCATGCTCTTCTCTCGCTGTTTTAACCTGTGAAAATTCTGCTGTCCTCTCGCTGTTTTAAATTGCGAAAATCCTGGCCAACATCTCCCTGTTTTCAACTGTGAAAATCGCAGCACTCCTCTCGCTGTTTGAAACGGTAAAAATCACAGCTATTCTCTCGTTGTTTGAAATGGTACAAATCACAGCTCTTCTCTCATTGTTTGAAACAGAGAAAATGCTGCTCTCCTCTCGCTGTTTTAAACTGTGAAATTCCTGCTCACCTCTCACTGCTGTAAACAGTGAAAATCCTGCTCACTTCTCAGTTTTATAGGGTGATAATCCCAGCTCTACTCTCGCTGTTTTAAACTGTGAAAATCCTGCTCTCCGCTCGCTGTTTTAAACTGTGAAAATCCTGCACACCTGTCGCTGTTTTAAACTGTGAAATTAAGGGTCAGCTCTCACTGTTTTAACCTGTGAAAATCCGGCGCTCCTCTGGCTGTTTTAAACTGTGTAAATCCCAGCTCTCCTCTCGCTGTTTTAAACTGTGAAAATCCTGCTGTCCGCTCGCTGTTTTAAACTGTGAAATTCCTGCACTCCTCTCGTGGTTTTAAACTGTGAAATTCAGGGTCAGCTCTCACTGTTTTAAACTGTGAAAATCCGGCTCTCCTCTGGCTTTTTTAAACTGTGTAAATCCCAGCTCTCCTCTCGCTGTTTGAAACTGTGAAAATCCCAGCTCACCTCTCGCTGTTTTAAACTGTGAATATCTGGCTCTCCTCTCGCTGTTTTAAACTGTGAAAATCCCAGCTCTACTCTCACTGTTTTAAACTCTGAAAATCCTGCTCTCCTCTGGCTCTTTTAAAATGTGAAAATCCCGGCTCTCCTCTCCCTGTTTTAAACTGCGAAAATCCTGCTTCCCTCTCGCTGTTTTAAACTGTGAAAATCCAGATGTCTCTCGCGGTTTTAAACTGTGACAATACTGCACACCTCTCGCAGTTTTATATTGTGAAAATCCTGCTCTTCTCTGGCTGTTTTAACCTGTGAAATTCCTGCTTGCCTCTCGCTGTTTTAAAATGCGAAAATCCTGGCCAACATTCCCTGTTTTCAACTGTGAAAATCACAGCACTCCTCTCGGTGTTTGAAACGGTAAAAATCACAGCTCTCCTCTCGTTGTTTTAGACAGTGAATAACGTGCTCACCTCGCATTGTTTTAAAGTGTGAAAATCCGGCTCTCTGCTCGCTGTTTTCAACAGTGAAAATCCTGCTCCCCTCTGGCTGCTTCAATACTGTGAAAATCCCAGCTCACCTCTCGCTGTTTTAAACTGTGAAATTCCTGGTCTCCTTTCGCTGTTTTAAACAGTGAAAATCCTGCGCTCCACTGGCTGTTTCAAAACAGTGAAAATCCTGGCTCCCCTCTCGCTGATTAAAACTGTGAAAATCCTGCTCTCCTCTTGCTGTTTTAAAATGTGAAAATCCTGCTCTCCTCTCGCTGTTTTAAACTTTGAAAATCCTGCTCACTTCTCACAGTTTGAAAATGTGAAAATCCCAGCTCTACTCTCGCTGTTTTAAACGGTGAAAATCCTGCTCCCCTCTCACTGTTTTAAACTGTGAAAATCCCTTCTCACCTCTCGCTGTTTTAAACGGTGAAAATCATGCTTCCCTCTCGCTGTTTAAAACAGTGAAAATCCCAGCTCTACTCTCGCTGTTTTAAACTGTGAAATTCCTGCGCTCCACTTGCAATTTAATCCGTGAATATCCTTCTCTCCTCTCGTTGAATTAAACTGCAAAATTTTTTGCTCCCCTCTGGCTGCTTCAATACTGTGAAAATCCCAGCTCACCTCTCGCTGTTTTAAACTGTGAAAATCCTGCTCTCCGCTCGCTGTTTTAAACTGTGAAAATCCTGCTCTCCTCTCACTGTTTTAAACTGTGAAAATCCGGCTCTCCTCTGGCTGTTTCAAACTGTGTAAATCCCAGCTCTCCTCTCGCTGTTTTAAACAGTGAAAATCCCAGCTCACCTCTCGCTGTTTTAAACTATGAATATCTGGCTCTCCTCTCGCTGTTTTAAACTGTGAAAATCCCAGCTCTACTCTCACTGTTTTAAACTCTGAAAATCCTGCTCTCCTCTGGCTCTTTTGAAATGTGAAAATCCCGGCTCTCCTCTCTCTGTTTTAAACTGCGAAAATCCTGCTTCCCTCTCGCTGTTTTAAACTGTGAAAATCCAGATGTCTCTCGCGGTTTTAAACTGTGAAAATACTGCACACCTCTCGCTGTTTTATATTGTGAAATTCGTGCTCTTCTCTCGCTGTTTTAACCTGTGAAAATCCTGCTTACCTCTCGCTGTTTTAAACTGTGAAAATCCTGCTCTCCTCTCGCTGTTTGAAACTGTGAAAATCCTGCTCACCTCTCGCTGTTTTAAACTGTGAAAATCCTGCTCTCCGCTCGCTGTTTTAAACTGTGAAAATCCTGCACTCCTCTCGCGGTTTTAAACTGTGAAAATACTGCACACCTCTCGCTGTTTTATATTGTGAAAATCCTGCTCTTCTCTGGCTGTTTTAACCTGTGAAATTCCTGCTTGCCTCTCGCTGTTTTAAAATGCGAAAATCCTGGCCAACATTCCCTGTTTTCAACTGTGAAAATCACAGCACTCCTCTCGGTGTTTGAAACGGTAAATATCACAGCTCTCCTCTCGTTGTTTTACACTGTGAAAATCGTGCTCACCTCGCATTGTTTTAAAGTGTGAAAATCCGGCTCTCTGCTCGCTGTTTTAAACTGTGAAATACCTGCTCTCCTCTGGCTGTTTTAAACATTAAAAATCCAGCGCTCCTCTGGCTGTTTCAAAACTGTGAAAATCCCGGCTCCCCTCTCGCTGATTAAAACTGTGAAAATCCTGCTCTCCTCTCGGTGTTTTAAACTGTGAAAATACTGCTTTCCTCTCGCTGTTTTAAACTGTGAAAATCCTGCTCAATTCTCACAGTTTTGAAGGGTGAAAATCCCAGCTATACTCACGCTGTTTTAAACTGTGAAAATCCCAGCTCTAATCTCGCTGTTTTAAACTGTGAAATTCCTGCACTCCACTCGCAATTTAATCCGTGAATATCCTTCTCTCCTCTCGCTGAATTAAAATGTTAAATTACCTAATCCCTCTGGCTGCTTCAATACTGTGAAAATCCCAGCTCACCTCTCGCTGTTTTAAACTGTGAAAATCCTGCTCTCCGCTCGGTGCTTTAAAGTGTGAAAATCCTGCTTTCCTCTCGCTGTTTTAAACGGTGTAAATCCCAGCTCTCCTCTCGCTGTTTTAAACTGTGAATATCGGGCTCTCCTCTGGCTCTTTTAAAATGCGAAAATCCCGGCTCTCCTCTCGCTGTTTCAAACTGCGAAAATCCTGCTTCCCTCTCGCTGTTTTAAACTGTGAAAATCCAGATGTCTCTCGCGGTATTAAACTGTGAAAATACTGCACACCTCTCGCTGTTTTATATTGTGAAAATCGTGCTCTCCTCTCGCAGATTTAACCTGTGAAAATTCTGCTGTCCTCACGCTGTTTTAAAATGCGAAAATCCTGGCCAACATCTCCCTGTTTTCAACTGTGAAAATCGTAGCACCTCTCTCGCTGTTTCAAACGGTAAAAATCACAGCTCTCCTCTCGTTGTTTGAAATGGTAAAAATCACAGCTCTTCTCTCGTTGTTTTAGACAGAGAAAATGCTGCTCTCCTCTCGCTGTTTTAAACTATGAAAATCCTGCTCCCCGCTTGCTGCTTCAATACTGTGAAAATCCCAGCTCACCTCTCGCTGTTTTAAACAGTGAAAATCCTGCTCTCCTCTCGCTGTTTTAAACTGTGAAATTCCTGCTCACCTCTCACTGCTGTAAACAGTGAAAATACTGCTCATTTCTCACAGTATTAAATGGTGATAATTCCAGCTCTACTCTCGCTGTTTTAAACTGTGAAACTCCCAGCTCTACTCTCGCTGTTTTAAACTGTGAAAATCCCAGCTCTACTCTCGCTGTTTTAAACTCTGAAAATCCTGCTCTCCTCTGGCTCTTTTGAAATGTGAAAATCCCGGCTCACCTCTCACTGTTTTAAACTGCGAAAATCCTGCTTCCCTCTCGCTGTTTTAAACTGTGAAAATCCAGATGTCTCTCGCGGTTTTAAACTGTGAAAATACTGCACACCTCTCGCTGTTTTATATTGTGAAAATCGTGCTCTTCTCTCGCTGTTTTAACCTGTGAAAATTCCGCTGTCCTCTCGCTGTTTTAAATTGTGAAAATCCTGGCCAACATCTCCCTGTTTTCAACTGTGAAAATCGCAGCACTCCTCTCGGTGTTTGAAACGGTAAAAATCACAGCTCTCCTCTCGTTGTTTTACACTGTGAAAATCGTGCTCACCTCGCATTGTTTTAAAGTGTGAAAATCCGGCTCTCTGCTCGCTGTTTTAAACAGTGAAAATCCTGCTCCCCTCTGGCTGCTTCAATACTGTGAAAATCCCAGCTCATCTTTCGCTGTTTTAAGCAGTGAAATTCCTGCTCTCCTCTCGCTGTTTTAAACAGTAAAAATCCAGCGCTCCTCTGGCTGTTTCAAAACTGTGAAAATACCGGCTCCCCTCTCGCTGATTAAAACTGTGAAAATCCTGCATTCCTCTCGCTGTTTTAAACTGTGAAAATCCTCCTCAATTCTCACAGTTTTAAAGGGTGAAAATCCCAGCTCTCCTCTCGCTGTTTTAAACTGTGAAAATCCCAGCTCTTATCTCGCTGTTTTAAACTGTGAAATTCCTGCTCTCCACTCGCAATTTAATCCGTGAATATCCTTCTCTCCTCTCGCTGAATTAAACTGTTAAATTACCTAATCCCTCTGGCTGCTTCAATACTGTGTAAATCCCAGCTCACCTCTCACTGTTTTAAACTGTGAAAATCCGGCTCTCGTCTCGGTGTTTTAAAGTGTGAAAATCCTGCTTTCCTCTCGCTGTTTTAAACTGTGTAAATCCCAGCTCACCTCTCGCTGTTTTAAACTGTGAAAATCCCAGCTCACATCTCGGTGTTTTAAACTGTGAATATCGGGCTCTCCTCTGGCTCTTTTAAAATGTGAAAATCCCTGCTCTCCTCTCGCTGTTTCAAACTGCGAAAATCCTGCTTCCCTCTCGCTGATTTAAACTGTGAAAATCCAGATGTCACTCGCGGTATTAAACTGTGAAAATACTGCACACCTCTCGCTGTTTTATATTGTGAAAATCGTGCTCTCCTCTCGCAGATTTAACCTGTGAAAATTCTGCTGTCTCTCGCTGTTTTAAAATGCGAAAATCCTGGCCAAAATCTCCCTGTTTTCAACTGTGAAAATCGCAGCACTCCTTCGCTGTTTGAAACGGTAAAAATCACAGCTCTCCTCTCGTTGTTTGAAATGGTAAAAATCACAGCTCTTCTCTCGTTGTTTTAGACAGAGAAAATGCTGCTCTCCTCTCGCTGTTTTAAACTATGAAATTCCTGCTCCCCTCTTGCTGCTTCAATACTGTGAAAATCCCAGCTCACCTCTTGCTGTTTTAAACTGTGAAAATCCTGCTCTCCTCTCGCTGTTTTAAACTGTGAAATTCCTGCTCACCTCTCACTGCTGTAAACAGTGAAAATCCTGCTCATTTCTCACAGTATTAAAGGGTGATAATTCCAGCTCTACTCTCGCTGTTTTAAACTGTGAAACTCCCAGCTCTACTCTCACTGTTTTAAACTGTGAAATTCTTGCTCTGCACTCGCAATTTAATCCGTGAATATCCTTCTCTCCTCTCGTTGAATTAAACTGTGAAAATACCTGCTCCCCTCTGG
This sequence comes from Isurus oxyrinchus, assembly GCA_026770705.1. Lineage (NCBI taxonomy): Eukaryota > Metazoa > Chordata > Chondrichthyes > Lamniformes > Lamnidae > Isurus > Isurus oxyrinchus. The sequence goes on from JANJGN010000401.1 coordinate 349,618, forward strand.
CTGCTTCAATACTTTGAAAATCCCAGCTCACCTCTCGCTGTTTTAAACTGTGAAAATCCTGCTCTCCGCTCGCTGTTTTAAACTGTGAAAATCCTGCACTCCTGTCGCTGTTTTAAACTGTGAAATTCAGGGTCAGCTCTCACTGTTTTAACCTGTGAAAATCCGGCTATCCTCTGGCTGTTTTAAACTGTGTAAATCCCAGCTCTCCTCTCGCTGTTTTAAACTGTGAAAATCCTGCTCTCCGCTCGCTGTTTTAAACTGTGAAATTCCTGCACTCCTCTCGTGGTTTTAAACTGTGAAATTCAGGGTCAGCTCTCACTGTTTTAAACTGTGTAAATCCCAGCTCTCCTCTCGCTGTTTGAAACTGTGAATATCTGGCTCTCCTCTCGCTGTTTTAAACTGTGAAAATCCCAGCTCTACTCTCACTGTTTTAAACTCTGAAAATCCTGCTCTCCTCTGGCTCTTTTAAAATGTGAAAATTCCGGCTCTCCTCTCACTGTTTTAAACTGCGAAAATCCTGCTTCCCTCTCGCTGTTTTAAACTGTGAAAATCCAGATGTCTCTCGCGGTTTTAAACTGTGACAATACTGCACACCTCTCACTGTTTTATATTGTGAAAATCCTGCTCTTCTCTGGCTGTTTTAACCTGTGAAATTCCTGCTTGCCTCTCGCTGTTTTAAAATGCGAAAATCCTGGCCAACATTCCCTGTTTTCAGCTGTGAAAATCACAGCACTCCTCTCGGTCTTTGAAACGGTAAAAATCACAGCTCTCCTCTCGTTGTTTTAGACAGTGAATATCGTGCTCACCTCGCATTGTTTTAAAGTGTGAAAATCCGGCTCTCTGCTCGCTGTTTTCAACAGTGAAAATCCTGCTCCCCTCTGGCTGCTTCAATACTGTGAAAATCCCAGCTCACCTCTCGCTGTTTTAAACTGTGAAATTCCTGCTCTCCTTTCGCTGTTTTAAACAGTGAAAATCCTGCGCTCCACTGGCTGTTTCAAAACAGTGAAAATCCTGGCTCCCCTCTCGCTGATTAAAACTGTGAAAATCCTGCTCTCCTCTTGCTGTTTTAAACTGTGAGAATCCTGCTCTCCTCTCGCTGTTTTAATCTTTGAAAATCCTGCTCACTTCTCACAGTTTGAAAATGTGAAAATCCCAGCTCTACTCTCGCTGTTATAAACGGTGAAAATCCTGCTCCCCTCTCACTGTTTTAAACTGTGAAAATCCCTTCTCACCTCTCTCTGTTTTAAACGGTGAAAATCATGCTTCCCTCTCGCTGTTTAAAACTGTGAAAATCCCAGCTCTACTCTCGCTGTTTTAAACTGTGAAATTCCTGCGCTCCACTTGCAATTTAATCCGTGAATATCCTTCTCTCCTCTCGTTGAATTAAACTGCGAAATTTTTTGCTCCCCTCTGGCTGCTTCAATACTGTGAAAATCCCAGCTCACCTCTCGCTGTTTTAAACTGTGAAAATCCTGCTCTCCGCTCGCTGTTTTAAACTGTGAAAATCCTGCTCTCCTCTCACTGTTTTAAACTGTGAAAATCCGGCTCTCCTCTGGCTGTTTTAAACTGTGTAAATCCCAGCTCTCCTCTCGCTGTTTTAAACAGTGAAAATCCCAGCTCACCTCTCGCTGTTTTAAACTGTGAATATCTGGCTCTCCTCTCGCTGTTTTAAACTGTGAAAATCCCAGCTCTACTCTCACTGTTTTAAACTCTGAAAATCCTGCTCTCCTCTGGCTCTTTTGAAATGTGAAAATCCCGGCTCTCCTCTCTCTGTTTTAAACTGCGAAAATCCTGCTTCCCTCTCGCTGTTTTGAACTGTGAAAATCCAGATGTCTCTCGCGGTTTTAAACTGTGAAAATACTGCACACCTCTCGCTGTTTTATATTGTGAAATTCGTGCTCTTCTCTCGCTGTTTTAACCTGTGAAAATTCCTGCTCTCCTCTCGCTGTTTTAAATTGCGAAAATCCTGGCCAACATCTCCCTGTTTTCAACTGTGAAAATACAGCACTCCTCTCGCTGTTTGAAACGGTAAAAATCACAGCTCTCCTCTCGTTGTTTGAAATGGTAAAAATCACAGCTCTTCTCTCATTGTTTGAAACAGAGAAAATGCTGCTCTCTTCTCACTGTTTTAAACTGTGAAATTCCTGCTCCCCTCTGGCTGCTTCAATACTGTGAAAATCCCAGCTCACCTCTCGTTGTTTTAAACTGTGAAAATCCTGCTCTCCTCTCGCTGTTTTAAACTGTGAAATTCCTGCTCACCTCTCACTGCTGTAAACAGTGAAAATCCTGCTCACTTCTCACAGTTTTAAAGGGTGATAATCCCAGCTTTACTCTCGCTGTTTTAAACTGTGAAACTCCCATCTCTACTCTCACTGTTTTAAACTGTGAAATTCTTGCTCTCCACTCGCAATTTAATCCGTGAATATCCTTCTCTCCTCTCGTTGAATTAAACTGTGAAAATACATGCTCCCCTCTGGCTGCTTCAATACTTTGAAAATCCCAGCTCACCTCTCGCTGTTTTAAACTGTGAAAATCCTGCTCTCCTCTCGGTGTTTTAAACTGTGAAAATACTGCACACCTCTCGCTGTTTTATATTGTGAAAATCCTGCTCTTCTCTGGCTGTTTTAACCTGTGAAATTCCTGCTTGCCTCTCGCTGTTTTAAAATGCGAAAATCCTGGCCAACATTCCCTGTTTTCAACTGTGAAAATCACAGCACTCCTCTCGGTGTTTGAAACGGTAAATATCACAGCTCTCCTCTCGTTGTTTTACACTGTGAAAATCGTGCTCACCTCGCATTGTTTTAAAGTGTGAAAATCCGGCTCTCTGCTCGCTGTTTTAAACTGTGAAATTCCTGCTCTCCTCTGGCTGTTTTAAACAGTAAAAATCCAGCGCTCCTCTGGCTGTTTCAAAACTGTGAAAATCCCGGCTCCCCTCTCGCTGATTAAAACTGTGAAAATCCTGCTCTCCTCTCGGTGTTTTAAACTGTGAAAATCCTGCTTTCCTCTCGCTGTTTTAAACTGTGAAAATCCTGCTCAATTCTCACAGTTTTGAAGGGTGAAAATCCCAGCTATACTCACGCTGTTTTAAACTGTGAAAATCCCAGCTCTAATCTCGCTGTTTTAAACTGTGAAATTCCTGCTCTCCACTCGCAATTTAATCCGTGAATATCCTTCTCTCCTCTCGCTGAATTAAAATGTTAAATTACCTAATCCCTCTGGCTGCTTCAATACTGTGAAAATCCCAGCTCACCTCTCGCTGTTTTAAACTGTGAAAATCCTGCTCTCCGCTCGGTGCTTTAAAGTGTGAAAATCCTGCTTTCCTCTCGCTGTTTTAAACTGTGTAAATCCCAGCTCTCCACTCGCTGTTTTAAACTGTGAAAATCCCAGCTCACCTCTCGGTGTTTTAAACTGTGAATATCGGGCTCTCCTCTGGCTCTTTTAAAATGCGAAAATCCCGGCTCTCCTCTCGCTGTTTCAAACTGCGAAAATCCTGCTTCCCTCTCGCTGTTTTAAACTGTGAAAATCCAGATGTCTCTCGTGGTATTAAACTGTGAAAATACTGCACACCTCTCGCTGTTTTATATTGTGAAAATCGTGCTCTCCTCTCGCAGATTTAACCTGTGAAAATTCTGCTGTCCTCACGCTGTTTTAAAATGCGAAAATCCTGGCCAACATCTCCCTGTTTTCAACTGTGAAAATCGCAGCACTCCTCTCGCTGTTTGAAAGGGTAAAAATTACAGCTCTCCTCTCGTTGTTTGAAATGGTAAAAATCACAGATCTTCTCTCGTTGTTTTAGACAGAGAAAATGGTGCTCTCCTCTCGCTGTTTTAAACTATGAAAATCCTGCTCCCCTCTTGCTGCTTCAATACTGTGAAAATCCCAGCTCACCTCTCGCTGTTTTAAACTGTGAAAATCCTGCTCTCCTCTCGCTGTTTTAAACTGTGAAATTCCTGCTCACCTCTCACTGCTGTAAACAGTGAAAATACTGCTCACTTCTCACAGTATTAAAGGGTGATAATTCCAGCTCTACTCTCGCTGTTTTAAACTGTGAAACTCCCAGCTCTACTCTCGCTGTTTTAAACTGTGAAAATCCCAGCTCTACTCTCGCTGCTTTAAACTCTGAAAATCCTGCTCTCCTCTGGCTCTTTTGAAATGTGAAAATCCCGGCTCACCTCTCACTGTTTTAAACTGCGAAAATCCTGCTTCCCTCTCGCTGTTTTAAACTGTGAAAATCTAGATGTCTCTCGCGGTTTTAAACTGTGAAAATACTGCACACCTCTCGCTGTTTTATATTGTGAAAATCGTGCTCTTCTCTCGCTGTTTTAACCTGTGAAAATTCCGCTGTCCTCTCGCTGTTTTAAATTGTGAAAATCCTGGCCAACATCTCCCTGTTTTCAACTGTGAAAATCACAGCACTCCTCTCGCTGTTTGAAACGGTAAAAATCACAGCTCTCTTCTCGTTGTTTTACACTGTGAAAATCGTGCTCTCCTCGCATTGTTTTAAAGTGTGAAAATCCGGCTCTCTGCTCGCTGTTTTAAACAGTGAAAATCCTGCTCCCCTCTGGCTGCTTCAATAATGTGAAAATCCCGGCTCCCCTCTCGCTGATTAAAACTGTGAACATCCTGCTCTCCTCTCGGTGTTTTAGACAGTGAAAATCGTGCTCACCTCGCATTGTTTTAAAGTGTGAAAATCCGGCTCTCTGCTCGCTGTTTTAAACAGTGAAAATCCTGCTCCCCTCAAGCTGCTTGAATACTGTGAAAATCCCAGCCCAACTCTCGCTGTTTTAAGCAGTGAAATTCCTGCTCTCCTTCGCTGTTTTAAACAGTAAAAATCCAGCGCTCCTCTGGCTGTTTCAAAACTGTGAAAATACCGGCTCCCCTCTCGCTGATTAAAACTGTGAAAATCCTGCTCTCCTCTCGGTATTTTAAACTGTGAAAATCCTGCTTTCCTCTCGCTGTTTTAAACTGTGAAAATCCTCCTCAATTCTCACAGTTTTAAAGGGTGAAAATCCCAGCTCTTATCTCGCTGTTTTAAACTGTGAAATTCCTGCTCTCCACTCGCAATTTAATCCGTGAATATCCTTCTCTCCTCTCGCTGAATTAAACTGTTAAATTACCTAATCCCTCTGGCTGCTTCAATACTGTGAAAATCCCAGCTCACCTCTCGCTGTTTTAAACTGTGAAAATCCGGCTCTCGTCTCGGTGTTTTAAAGTGTGAAAATCCTGCTTTCCTCTCGCTGTTTTAAACTGTGAAAATCCCAGCTCACATCTCGGTGTTTTAAACTGTGAATATCGGGCTCTCCTCTGGCTCTTTTAAAATGTGAAAATCCCTGCTCTCCTCTCGCTGTTTCAAACTGCGAAAATCCTGCTTCCCTCTCGCTGATTTAAACTGTGAAAATCCAGATGTCTCTCGCTGTATTAAACTGTGAAAATACTGCACACCTCTCGCTGTTTTATATTGTGAAAATCGTGCTCTCCTCTCGCAGATTTAACCTGTGAAAATTCTGCTGTCCTCTCGCTGTTTTAAAATGCGAAAATCCTGGCCAAAATCTCCCTGTTTTCAACTGTGAAAATCGCAGCACTCCTTCGCTGTTTGAAACGGTAAAAATCACAGCTCTCCTCTCGTTGTTTGAAATGGTAAAAATCACAGCTCTTCTCTCGTTGTTTTAGACAGAGAAAATGCTGCTCTCCTCTCGCTGTTTTAAACTATGAAATTCCTGCTCCCCTCTTGCTGCTTCAATACTGGGAAAATCCCAGCTCACCTCTTGCTGTTTTAAACTGTGAAAATCCTGCTCTCCTCTCGCTGTTTTAAACTGTGAAATTCCTGCTCACCTCTCACTGCTGTAAACAGTGAAAATCCTGCTCATTTCTCACAGTATTAAAGGGTGATAATTCCAGCTCTACTCTCGCTGTTTTAAACTGTGAAACTCCCAGCTCTACTCTCACTGTTTTAAACTGTGAAATTCTTGCTCTGCACTCGCAGTTTAATCCGTGAATATCCTTCTCTCCTCTCGTTGAATTAAACTGTGAAAATACCTGCTCCCCTCTGGCTGCTTCAATACTTTGAAAATCCCAGCTCACCTCTCGCTGTTTTAAACTGTGAAAATCCTGCTCTCCGCTCGCTGTTTTAAACTGTGAAAATCCTGCACTCCTGTCGCTGTTTTAAACTGTGAAATTCAGGGTCAGCTCTCACTGTTTTAACCTGTGAAAATCCGGCTATCCTCTGGCTGTTTTAAACTGTGTAAATCCCAGCTCTCCTCTCGCTGTTTTAAACTGTGAAAATCCTGCTCTCCGCTCGCTGTTTTAAACTGTGAAATTCCTGCACTCCTCTCGTGGTTTTAAACTGTGAAATTCAGGGTCAGATCTCACTGTTTTAAACTGTGAAAATCCGGCTCTGCTCTGGCTGTTTTAAACTGTGTAAATCCCAGCTCTCCTCTCGCTGTTTTAAACTGTGTAAATCCCAGCTCTCCTCTCGCTGTTTTAAACTCTGAAAATCCTGCTCTCCTCTCGCTGTTTTAAAATGTGAAAATCCCGGCTCTCCTCTCACTGTTTTAAACTGAGAAAATCCTGCTTCCCTCTCGCTGTTTTAAACTGTGAAAATCCAGATGTCTCTCGCGGTTTTAAACTGTGGCAATACTGCACACCTCTCGCTGTTTTATATTGTGAAAATCCTGCTCTTCTCTGGCTGTTTTAACCTGTGAAATTCCTGCTTGCCTCTCGCTGTTTTAAAATGCGAAAATCCTGGCCAACATTCCCTGTTTTCAACTGTGAAAATCACAGCACTCCTCTCGGTGTTTGAAACGGTAAAAATCACAGCTCTCCTCTCGTTGTTTTAGACAGTGAATATCGTGCTCACCTCGCATTGTTTTAAAGTGTGAAAATCCGGCTCTCTGCTCGCTGTTTTCAACAGTGAAAATCCTGCTCCCCTCTGGCTGCTTCAATACTGTGAAAATCCCAGCTCACCTCTCGCGGTTTTAAACTGTGAAAATACTGCAAACCTCTCGCTGTTTTATATTGTGAAAATCGTGCTCTTCTCTCGCAAATTTAACCTGTGAAAATTCCGCTGTCCTCTCGCTGTTTTAAATTGCGATAATCCTGGCCAACATCTCCCTGTTTTCAACTGTGAAAATCGCAGCACTCCTCTCGCTGTTTGAAACGGTAAAAATCACAGCTCTCCTCTCGTTGTTTTAATCTGTGAAAATCGTGCTCACCTCTCGCTGTTTTAAACTGTGAAAATCCTGCTCCCCTCTGGCTGCTTCAATACTGTGAAAATCCAAGATCACCTCTCGCTGTTTTAAACTGTGAAAATCGTGCTCACCTCTCGCTGTTTTAAACTGTGAAAATCGTGCTCTCCTCTCGCTGTTTTAAACTGTGAAAATCCTGCTCCCCTCTCGCTGTTTTAAACTGTGAAATTCCTGCTCACCTCTCACTGCTGTAAACAGTGAAAATCCTGCTCACTTCTCACAGTTTTAAAGGGTGAAAATCAAAGCTCTACTCTCGCTGTTTTAAACTGTGAAAATCCCAGCTCTACTCTCGCTGTTTTAAACTGTGAAATTCCGGCTCTCCACTCGCAATTTAATCCGTGAAGATCCTTCTCTCCTCTCGTTGAATTAAACTGCGAAATTACCTGCTCCCCTCTGGCTGCTCCAATACTGTGAAAATCCCAGCTCACCTCTCGCTGTTTTAAACTGTGGAAATCTGCTCTCCGCTCGCTGTTTTAAACTGTGAAAATTCTGCTCAACTCTCGCTGTTTTAAACTGTGAAATTCAGGGTCAGCTCTCACTGTTTTAAACTGTGAAAATCCGGCTCTCCTCTGGCTGTTTTAAACTGTGTAAATGCCAGCTCTCCTCTCGCTGTTTTAAACTGTGAAAATCCCAGCTCACCTCTCGCTGTTTTAAACTGTGAATATCTGGCTCCCCTCTCGCGGTTTTAAACTGTGAAAATCCCAGCTCTACTCTCGCTGTTTTAAACTCTGAAAATCCTGCTCTCCTCTGGCTCTTTTGAAATGTGAAAATCCCGGCTCTCCTCTCACTGTTTTAAACTGCGAAAATCCTGCTTCCCTCTCGCTGTTTTAAACTGTGAAAATCCAAATGTCTCTCGCGGATTTAAACTGTGATAATACTGCACACCTCTCGCTGTTTTATATTGTGAAAATCGTGCTCTTCTCTCGCTGTTTTAACCTGTGAAATTCCTGCTTGCCTCTCGCTGTTTTAAAATGCGAAAATCCTGGCCAACATTCCCTGTTTTCAACTGTGAAAATCACAGCACTCCTCTCGGTGTTTGAAACGGTAAATATCACAGCTCTCCTCTCGTTGTTTTAGACAATGAAAATCGTGCTCACCTCGCATTGTTTTAAAGTGTGAAAATCCGGCTCTCTGCTCGCTGTTTTCAACAGTGAAAATCCTGCTCCCCTCAAGCTGCTTGAATACTGTGAAAATCCCAGCTCACCTCTCGCTGTTTTAAACTGTGAAATTCCTGCGATCCTCTCGCTGCTTTAAACTGTGAAAATCGTGCTCACCTCTCGCTGTTTTAAACTGTGAAAATCGTGCTCACCTCTCGCTGTTTTAAACATGTGAAATTCCTGCTCACCTCTCACTGCTGTAATCAATGAAAATCCTGCTCACTTCTCAGAGTTTTAAAATGTGAAAATCCCTGCTCTCCTCTCACTGTTTCAAACTGCGAAAATCCTGCTTCCCTCTCGCTGATTTAAACTGTGAAAATCCAGATGTCTCTCGCGCTATTAAACTGTGAAAATACTGCACACCTCTCGCTGTTTTATATTGTGAAAATCGTGCTCTCCTCTCGCAGATTTAACCTGTGAAAATTCTGCTGTCCTCTCGCTGTTTTAAAATGCGAAAATCCTGGCCAAAATCTCCCTGTTTTCAACTGTGAAAATCGCAGCACTCCTTCGCTGTTTGAAACGGTAAAAATCACAGCTCTCCTCTCGTTGTTTGAAATGGTAAAAATCACAGCTCTTCTCTCGTTGTTTTAGACAGAGAAAATGCTGCTCTCCTCTCGCTGTTTTAAACTATGAAATTCCTGCTCCCCTCTTGCTGCTTCAATACTGTGAAAATCCCAGCTCACCTCTTGCTGTTTTAAACTGTGAAAATCCTGCTCTCCTCTCGCTGTTTTAAACTGTGAAATTCCTGCTCACCTCTCACTGCTGTAAACAGTGAAAATCCTGCTCATTTCTCACAGTATTAAAGGGTGATAATTCCAGCTCTACTCTCGCTGTTTTAAACTGTGAAACTCCCAGCTCTACTCTCACTGTTTTAAACTGTGAAATTCTTGCTCTGCACTCGCAATTTAATCCGTGAATATCCTTCTCTCCTCTCGTTGAATTAAACTGTGAAAATACCTGCTCCCCTCTGGCTGCTTCAATACTTTGAAAATCCCAGCTCACCTCTCGCTGTTTTAAACTGTGAAAATCCTGCTCTCCGCTCGCTGTTTTAAACTTTGAAAATCCTGCACTCCTGTCGCTGTTTTAAACTGTGAAATTCAGGGTCAGCTCTCACTGTTTTAACCTGTGAAAATCCGGCTATCCTCTGGCTGTTTTAAACTGTGTAAATCCCAGCTCTCCTCTCACTGTTTTAAACTGTGAAAATCCTGCTCTCCGCTCGCTGTTTTAAACTGTGAAATTCCTGCTCTCCTCTCGCTGTTTTAAACTGTGAAATTCAGGGTCAGCTCACACTGCTTTAAACTGTGAAAATCCGGCTCTCCTCTGGCTGTTTTAAACTGTGTAAATCCCAGCTCTACTCTCGCTGTTTTAAACAGTGAAAATCCCAGCTCACCTCTCGCTGTTTTAAACTGTGAATATCTGGCTCTCCTCTCGCTGTTTTAAACTGTGAAAATCCCAGCTCTACTCTAGCTGTTTTAAACTCTGAAAATCCTGCTCTCCTCTGTCTCTTTTGAATTGTGAAAATCCCGGCTCTCCTCTCACTGTTTTAAACTGCGAAAATCCTGCTTCCCTCTCGCTGTTTTAAACAGTGAAAATCCAGATGTCTCTCGCGGTTTTAAACTGTGAAAATACTGCACACCTCTCGCTGTTTTATATTGTGAAAATCGTGCTCTTCTCTCGCTGTTTTAACCTGTGAAAATTCTGCTGTCCTCTCGCTGTTTTAAATTGCGAAAATCCTGGCCAACATCTCCCTGTTTTCAACTGTGAAAATCGCAGCACTCCTCTCGCTGTTTGAAACGGTAAAAATCACAGCTATCCTCTCGCTGTTTGAAACGGTAAAAATCACAGCTATCCTCTCGTTGTTTGAAATGGTACAAATCACAGCTCTTCTCTCATTGTTTGAAACAGAGAAAATGCTGCTCTCTTCTCACTGTTTTAAACTGTGAAAATCCTGCTCGCCTCTGGCTGCTTCAATACTGTGAAAATCCCAGCTCACCTCTCGCTGTTTTAAACTGTGAAAATCCTGCTCTCCTCTCGCTGTTTTAAACTGTGAAATTCCTGCTCACCTCTCACTGCTGTAAACAGTGAAAATCCTGCTCACTTCTCACAGTTTTAAAGGGTGATAATCCCAGCTCTACTCTCGCTGTTTTAAACTGTGAAACTCCCAGCTCTACTCTCACTGTTTTAAACTGTGAAATTCTTGCTCTGCACTCGCAATTTAATCCGTGAATATCCTTCTCTCCTCTCGTTGAATTAAACTGTGAAAATACCTGCTCCCCTCTGGCTGCTTCAATACTTTGAAAATCCCAGCTCACCTCTCGCTGTTTTAAACTGTGAAAATCCTGCTCTCCTCTCGGTGTTTTAAACTGTGAAAATACTGCACACCTCTCGCTGTTTTATATTGTGAAAATCCTGCTCTTCTCTGGCTGTTTTAACCTGTGAAATTCCTGCTTGCCTCTCGCTGTTTTAAAATGCGAAAATCCTGGCCAACATTCCCTGTTTTCAACTGTGAAAATCACAGCACTCCTCTCGGTGTTTGAAACGGTAAATATCACAGCTCTCCTCTCGTTGTTTTACACTGTGAAAATCGTGCTCACCTCGCATTGTTTTAAAGTGTGAAAATCCGGCTCTCTGCTCGCTGTTTTAAACTGTGAAATTCCTGCTCTCCTCTGGCTGTTTTAAACAGTAAAAATCCAGCGCTCCTCTGGCTGTTTCAAAACTGTGAAAATCCCGGCTCCCCTCTCGCTGATTAAAACTGTGAAAATCCTGCTCTCCTCTCGGTGTTTTAAACTGTGAAAATCCTGCTTTCCTCTCGCTGTTTTAAACTGTGAAAATCCTGCTCAATTCTCACAGTTTTGAAGGGTGAAAATCCCAGCTATACTCACGCTGTTTTAAACTGTGAAAATCCCAGCTCTAATCTCGCTGTTTTAAACTGTGAAATTCCTGCTCTCCACTCGCAATTTAATCCGTGAATATCCTTCTCTCCTCTCGCTGAATTAAAATGTTAAATTACCTAATCCCTCTGGCTGCTTCAATACTGTGAAAATCCCAGCTCACCTCTCGCTGTTTTAAACTGTGAAAATCCTGCTCTCCGCTCGGTGCTTTAAAGTGTGAAAATCCTGCTTTCCTCTCGCTGTTTTAAACTGTGTAAATCCCAGCTCTCCACTCGCTGTTTTAAACTGTGAAAATCCCAGCTCACCTCTCGGTGCTTTAAACTGTGAATATCGGGCTCTCCTCTGGCTCTTTTAAAATGCGAAAATCCCGGCTCTCCTCTCGCTGTTTCAAACTGCGAAAATCCTGCTTCCCTCTCGCTGTTTTAAACTGTGAAAATCCAGATGTCTCTCGTGGTATTAAACTGTGAAAATACTGCACACCTCTCGCTGTTTTATATTGTGAAAATCGTGCTCTCCTCTCGCAGATTTAACCTGTGAAAATTCTGCTGTCCTCACGCTGTTTTAAAATGCGAAAATCCTGGCCAACATCTCCCTGTTTTCAACTGTGAAAATCGCAGCACTCCTCTCGCTGTTTGAAAGGGTAAAAATTACAGCTCTCCTCTCGTTGTTTGAAATGGTAAAAATCACAGATCTTCTCTCGTTGTTTTAGACAGAGAAAATGCTGCTCTCCTCTCGCTGTTTTAAACTATGAAAATCCTGCTCCCCTCTTGCTGCTTCAATACTGTGAAAATCCCAGCTCACCTCTCGCTGTTTTAAACTGTGAAAATCCTGCTCACCTCTCGCTGTTTTAAACTGTGAAATTCCTGCTCACCTCTCACTGCTGTAAACAGTGAAAATACTGCTCACTTCTCACAGTATTAAAGGGTGATAATTCCAGCTCTACTCTCGCTGTTTTAAACTGTGAAACTCCCAGCTCTACTCTCGCTGTTTTAAACTGTGAAAATCCCAGCTCTACTCTCGCTGCTTTAAACTCTGAAAATCCTGCTCTCCTCTGGCTCTTTTGAAATGTGAAAATCCCGGCTCACCTCTCACTGTTTTAAACTGCGAAAATCCTGCTTCCCTCTCCTGTTTTAAACTGTGAAAATCCAGATGTCTCTCGCGGTTTTAAACTGTGAAAATACTGCACACCTCTCGCTGTTTTATATTGTGAAAATTCCGCTGTCCTCTCGCTGTTTTAAATTGTGAAAATCCTGGCCAACATCTCCCTGTTTTCAACTGTGAAAATCACAGCACTCCTCTCGCTGTTTGAAACGGTAAAAATCACAGCTCTCTTCTCGTTGTTTTACACTGTGAAAATCGTGCTCTCCTCGCATTGTTTTAAAGTGTGAAAATCCGGCTCTCTGCTCGCTGTTTTAAACAGTGAAAATCCTGCTCCCCTCTGGCTGCTTCAATACTGTGAAAATCCCAGCTCACCTCTCGCTGATTAAAACTGTGAACATCCTGCTCTCCTCTCGGTGTTTTAGACAGTGAAAATCGTGCTCACCTCGCATTGTTTTAAAGTGTGAAAATCCGGCTCTCTGCTCGCTGTTTTAAACAGTGAAAATCCTGCTCCCCTCAAGCTGCTTGAATACTGTGAAAATCCCAGCCCATCTCTCGCTGTTTTAAGCAGTGAAATTCCTGCTCTCCTCTCGCTGTTTTAAACAGTAAAAATCCAGCGCTCCTCTGGCTGTTTCAAAACTGTGAAAATACCGGCTCCCCTCTCGCTGATTAAAACTGTGAAAATCCTGCTCTCCTCTCGGTATTTTAAACTGTGAAAATCCTGCTTTCCTCTCGCTGTTTTAAACTGTGAAAATCCTCCTCAATTCTCACAGTTTTAAAGGGTGAAAATCCCAGCTCTACTCTCGCTGTTTTAAACTGTGAAAATCCCAGCTCTAATCTCGCTGTTTTAAACTGTGAAATTCCTGCTCTCCACTCGCAATTTAATCCGTGAATATCCTTCTCTCCTCTCGCTGAATTAAACTGTTAAATTACCTAATCCCTCTGGCTGCTTCAATACTGTGAAAATCCCAGCTCACCTCTCGCTGTTTTAAACTGTGAAAATCCGGCTCTCGTCTCGGTGTTTTAAAGTGTGAAAATCCTGCTTTCCTCTCGCTGTTTTAAACTGTGTAAATCCCAGCTCACCTCTCGCTGTTTTAAACTGTGAAAATCCCAGCTCACATCTCGGTGTTTTAAACTGTGAATATCGGGCTCTCCTCTGGCTCTTTTAAAATGTGAAAATCCCTGCTCTCCTCTCGCTGTTTCAAACTGCGAAAATCCTGCTTCCATCTCGCTGATTTAAACTGTGAAAATCCAGATGTCTCTGGCGGTATTAAACTGTGAAAATACTGCACACCTCTTGCTGTTTTATATTGTGAAAATCGTGCTCTCCTCTCGCAGATTTAACCTGTGAAAATTCTGCTGTCCTCTCGCTGTTTTAAAATGCGAAAATCCTGGCCAAAATCTCCCTGTTTTCAACTGTGAAAATCGCAGCACTCCTTCGCTGTTTGAAACGGTAAAAATCACAGCTCTCCTCTCGTTGTTTGAAATGGTAAAAATCACAGCTCTTCTCTCGTTGTTTTAGACAGAGAAAATGCTGCTCTCCTCTCGCTGTTTTAAACTATGAAATTCCTGCTCCCCTCTTGCTGCTTCAATACTGGGAAAATCCCAGCTCACCTCTTGCTGTTTTAAACTGTGAAAATCCTGCTCTCCTCTCGCTGTTTTAAACTGTGAAATTCCTGCTCACCTCTCACTGCTGTGAACAGTGAAAATCCTGCTCATTTCTCACAGTATTAAAGGGTGATAATTCCAGCTCTACTCTCGCTGTTTTAAACTGTGAAACTCCCAGCTCCACTCTCACTGTTTTAAACTGTGAAATTCTTGCTCTCCACTCGCAATTTAATCTGTGAATATCCTTCTCTCCTCTCGTTGAATTAAACTGTGAAAATACCTGCTCCCCTCTGGCTGCTTCAATACTTTGAAAATCCCAGCTCACCTCTTGCTGTTTTAAACTGTGAAAATCCTGCTCTCCGCTCGCTGTTTTAAACTGTGAAAATCCTGCACTCCTGTCGCTGTTTTAAACTGTGAAATTCAGGGTCAGCTCTCACTGTTTTAACCTGTGAAAATCCGGCTATCCTCTGGCTGTTTTAAACTGTGTAAATCCCAGCTCTCCTCTCGCTGTTTTAAACTGTGAAAATCCTGCTCTCCGCTCGCTGTTTTAAACTGTGAAATTCCTGCACTCCTCTCGTGGTTTTAAACTGTGAAATTCAGGGTCAGATCTCACTGTTTTAAACTGTGAAAATCCGGCTCTGCTCTGGCTGTTTTAAACTGTGTAAATCCCAGCTCTCCTCTCGCTGTTTTAAACTGTGTAAATCCCAGCTCTCCTCTCGCTGTTTTAAACTCTGAAAATCCTGCTCTCCTCTCGCTGTTTTAAAATGTGAAAATCCCGGCTCTCCTCTCACTGTTTTAAACTGAGAAAATCCTGCTTCCCTCTCGCTGTTTTAAACTGTGAAAATCCAGATGTCTCTCGCGGTTTTAAACTGTGACAATACTGCACACCTCTCGCTGTTTTATATTGTGAAAATCCAGCTCTTCTCTGGCTGTTTTAACCTGTGAAATTCCTGCTTGCCTCTCGCTGTTTTAAAATGCGAAAATCCTGGCCAACATTCCCTGTTTTCAACTGTGAAAATCACAGCACTCCTCTCGGTGTTTGAAACGGTAAAAATCACAGCTCTCCTCTCGTTGTTTTAGACAGTGAATATCGTGCTCACCTCGCATTGTTTTAAAGTGTGAAAATCCGGCTCTCTGCTCGCTGTTTTCAACAGTGAAAATCCTGCTCCCCTCTGGCTGCTTCAATACTGTGAAAATCCCAGCTCACCTCTCGCGGTTTTAAACTGTGAAAATACTGCAAACCTCTCGCTGTTTTATATTGTGAAAATCGTGCTCTTCTCTCGCAGATTTAACCTGTGAAAATTCCGCTGTCCTCTCGCTGTTTTAAATTGCGAAAATCCTGGCCAACATCTCCCTGTTTTCAACTGTGAAAATCGCAGCACTCCTCTCGCTGTTTGAAACGGTAAAAATCACAGCTCTCCTCTCGTTGTTTTAAACTGTGAAAATCGTGCTCACCTCTCGCTGTTTTAAACTGTGAAAATCCTGCTCCCCTCTGGCTGCTTCAATACTGTGAAAATCCAAGATCACCTCTCGCTGTTTTAAACTGTGAAAATCGTGCTCACCTCTCGCTGTTTTAAACTGTGAAAATCGTGCTCTCCTCTCGCTGTTTTAAACTGTGAAAATCCTGCTCCCCTCTCGCTGTTTTAAACTGTGAAATTCCTGCTCACCTCTCACTGCTGTAAACAGTGAAAATCCTGCTCACTTCTCACAGTTTTAAAGGGTGAAAATCAAAGCTCTACTCTCGCTGTTTTAAACTGTGAAAATCCCAGCTCTACTCTCGCTGTTTTAAACTGTGAAATTCCGGCTCTCCACTCGCAATTTAATCCGTGAAGATCCTTCTCTCCTCTCGTTGAATTAAACTGCGAAATTACCTGCTCCCCTCTGGCTGCTCCAATACTGTGAAAATCCCAGCTCACCTCTCGCTGTTTTAAACTGTGGAAATCTGCTCTCCGCTCGCTGTTTTAAACTGTGAAAATTCTGCTCAACTCTCGCTGTTTTAAACTGTGAAATTCAGGGTCAGCTCTCACTGTTTTAAACTGTGAAAATCCGGCTCTCCTCTGGCTGTTTTAAACTGTGTAAATGCCAGCTCTCCTCTCGCTGTTTTAAACTGTGAAAATCCCAGCTCACCTCTCGCTGTTTTAAACTGTGAATATCTGGCTCCCCTCTCGCGGTTTTAAACTGTGAAAATCCCAGCTCTACTCTCGCTGTTTTAAACTCTGAAAATCCTGCTCTCCTCTGGCTCTTTTGAAATGTGAAAATCCCGGCTCTCCTCTCACTGTTTTAAACTGCGAAAATCCTGCTTCCCTCTCGCTGTTTTAAACTGTGAAAATCCAGATGTCTCTCGCGGTTTTAAACTGTGACAATACTGCACACCTCTCGCTGTTTTATATTGTGAAAATCCTGCTCTTCTCTGGCTGTTTTAACCTGTGAAATTCCTGCTTGCCTCTCGCTGTTTTAAAATGCGAAAATCCTGGCCAACATTCCCTGTTTTCAACTGTGAAAATCACAGCACTCCTCTCGGTGTTTGAAACGGTAAAAATCACAGCTCTCCTCTCGTTGTTTTAGACAGTGAATATCGTGCTCACCTCGCATTGTTTTAAAGTGTGAAAATCCGGCTCTCTGCTCGCTGTTTTCAACAGTGAAAATCCTGCTCCCCTCTGGCTGCTTCAATACTGTGAAAATCCCAGCTCACCTCTCGCGGTTTTAAACTGTGAAAATACTGCAAACCTCTCGCTGTTTTATATTGTGAAAATCGTGCTCTTCTCTCGCAGATTTAACCTGTGAAAATTCCGCTGTCCTCTCGCTGTTTTAAATTGCGAAAATCCTGGCCAACATCTCCCTGTTTTCAACTGTGAAAATCGCAGCACTCCTCTCGCTGTTTGAAACGGTAAAAATCACAGCTCTCCTCTCGTTGTTTTAAACTGTGAAAATCGTGCTCACCTCTCGCTGTTTTAAACTGTGAAAATCCTGCTCCCCTCTGGCTGCTTCAATACTGTGAAAATCCAAGATCACCTCTCGCTGTTTTAAACTGTGAAAATCGTGCTCACCTCTCGCTGTTTTAAACTGTGAAAATCGTGCTCTCCTCTCGCTGTTTTAAACTGTGAAAATCCTGCTCCCCTCTCGCTGTTTTAAACTGTGAAATTCCTGCTCACCTCTCACTGCTGTAAACAGTGAAAATCCTGCTCACTTCTCACAGTTTTAAAGGGTGAAAATCAAAGCTCTACTCTCGCTGTTTTAAACTGTGAAAATCCCAGCTCTACTCTCGCTGTTTTAAACTGTGAAATTCCGGCTCTCCACTCGCAATTTAATCCGTGAAGATCCTTCTCTCCTCTCGTTGAATTAAACTGCGAAATTACCTGCTCCCCTCTGGCTGCTCCAATACTGTGAAAATCCCAGCTCACCTCTCGCTGTTTTAAACTGTGGAAATCTGCTCTCCGCTCGCTGTTTTAAACTGTGAAAATTCTGCTCAACTCTCGCTGTTTTAAACTGTGAAATTCAGGGTCAGCTCTCACTGTTTTAAACTGTGAAAATCCGGCTCTCCTCTGGCTGTTTTAAACTGTGTAAATGCCAGCTCTCCTCTCGCTGTTTTAAACTGTGAAAATCCCAGCTCACCTCTCGCTGTTTTAAACTGTGAATATCTGGCTCCCCTCTCGCGGTTTTAAACTGTGAAAATCCCAGCTCTACTCTCGCTGTTTTAAACTCTGAAAATCCTGCTCTCCTCTGGCTCTTTTGAAATGTGAAAATCCCGGCTCTCCTCTCACTGTTTTAAACTGCGAAAATCCTGCTTCCCTCTCGCTGTTTTAAACTGTGAAAATCCAAATGTCTCTCGCGGATTTAAACTGTGATAATACTGCACACCTCTCGCTGTTTTATATTGTGAAAATCGTGCTCTTCTCTCGCTGTTTTAACCTGTGAAATTCCTGCTTGCCTCTCGCTGTTTTAAAATGCGAAAATCCTGGCCAACATTCCCTGTTTTCAACTGTGAAAATCACAGCACTCCTCTCGGTGTTTGAAACGGTAAATATCACAGCTCTCCTCTCGTTGTTTTAGACAATGAAAATCGTGCTCACCTCGCATTGTTTTAAAGTGTGAAAATCCGGCTCTCTGCTCGCTGTTTTCAACAGTGAAAATCCTGCTCCCCTCAAGCTGCTTGAATACTGTGAAAATCCCAGCTCACCTCTCGCTGTTTTAAACTGTGAAATTCCTGCGATCCTCTCGCTGCTTTAAACTGTGAAAATCGTGCTCACCTCTCGCTGTTTTAAACTGTGAAAATCGTGCTCACCTCTCGCTGTTTTAAACATGTGAAATTCCTGCTCACCTCTCACTGCTGTAATCAATGAAAATCCTGCTCACTTCTCAGAGTTTTAAAATGTGAAAATCCCTGCTCTCCTCTCACTGTTTCAAACTGCGAAAATCCTGCTTCCCTCTCGCTGATTTAAACTGTGAAAATCCAGATGTCTCTCGCGCTATTAAACTGTGAAAATACTGCACACCTCTCGCTGTTTTATATTGTGAAAATCGTGCTCTCCTCTCGCAGATTTAACCTGTGAAAATTCTGCTGTCCTCTCGCTGTTTTAAAATGCGAAAATCCTGGCCAAAATCTCCCTGTTTTCAACTGTGAAAATCGCAGCACTCCTTCGCTGTTTGAAACGGTAAAAATCACAGCTCTCCTCTCGTTGTTTGAAATGGTAAAAATCACAGCTCTTCTCTCGTTGTTTTAGACAGAGAAAATGCTGCTCTCCTCTCGCTGTTTTAAACTATGAAATTCCTGCTCCCCTCTTGCTGCTTCAATACTGTGAAAATCCCAGCTCACCTCTTGCTGTTTTAAACTGTGAAAATCCTGCTCTCCTCTCGCTGTTTTAAACTGTGAAATTCCTGCTCACCTCTCACTGCTGTAAACAGTGAAAATCCTGCTCATTTCTCACAGTATTAAAGGGTGATAATTCCAGCTCTACTCTCGCTGTTTTAAACTGTGAAACTCCCAGCTCTACTCTCACTGTTTTAAACTGTGAAATTCTTGCACTCCACTCGCAATTTAATCCGTGAATATCCTTCTCTCCTCTCGTTGAATTAAACTGTGAAAATACCTGCTCCCCTCTGGCTGCTTCAATACTTTGAAAATCCCAGCTCACCTCTCGCTGTTTTAAACTGTGAAAATCCTGCTCTCCGCTCGCTGTTTTAAACTGTGAAAATCCTGCACTCCTGTCGCTGTTTTAAACTGTGAAATTCAGGGTCAGCTCTCACTATTTTAACCTGTGAAAATCCGGCTATCCTCTGGCTGTTTTAAACTGTGTAAATCCCAGCTCTCCTCTCGCTGTTTTAAACTGTGAAAATCCTGCTCTCCGCTCGCTGTTTTAAACTGTGAAATTCCTGCACTCCTCTCGTGGTTTTAAACTGTGAAATTCAGGGTCAGCTCTCACTGTTTTAAACTGTGAAAATCCGGCTCTCCTCTGGCTGTTTTAAACTGTGTAAATCCCAGCTCTCCTCTCACTGTTTTAAACTGTGAAAATCCCAGCTCACCTCTCGCTGTTTTAAACTGTGAATATCTGGCTCTCCTCTCGCTGTTTTAATCTGTGAAAATCCCAGCTCTACTCTCACTGTTTTAAACTCTGAAAATCCTGCTCTCCTCTGGCTCTTTTAAAATGTGAAAATCCCGGCTCTCCTCTCACTGTTTTAAACTGCGAAAATCCTGCTTCCCTCTCGCTGTTTTAAACTGTGAAAATCCAGATGTCTCTCGCGGTTTTAAACTGTGACAATACTGCACACCTCTCGCTGTTTTATATTGTGAAAATCCTGCTCTTCTCTGGCTGTTTTAACCTGTGAAATTCCTGCTTGCCTCTCGCTGTTTTAAAATGCGAAAATCCTGGCCAACATTCCCTGTTTTCAACTGTGAAAATCACAGCACTCCTCTCGGTGTTTGAAACGGTAAAAATCACAGCTCTCCTCTCGTTGTTTTAGACAGTGAATATCGTGTTCACCTCGCATTGTTTTAAAGTGTGAAAATCCGGCTCTCTGCTCGCTGTTTTCAACAGTGAAAATCCTGCTCCCCTCTGGCTGCTTCAATACTGTGAAAATCCCAGCTCACCTCTCGCTGTTTTAAACTGTGAAATTCCTGCTCTCCATTCGCTGTTTTAAACAGTGAAAATCCTGCGCTCCACTGGCTGTTTCAAAACAGTGAAAATCCTGGCTCCCCTCTAGCTGATTAAAATTGTGAAAATCCAGCTCTCCTCTTGCTGTTTTAAACTGTGAAAATCCTGCTCTCCTCTCGCTGTTTTAAACTTTGAAAATCCTGCTCACTTCTCACAGTTTGAAAATGTGAAAATCCCAGCTCTACTCTCGCTGTTTTAAACGGTGAAAATCCTGCTCCCCTCTCGCTGTTTTAAACTGTGAAAATCCTGCTTTCTTCCTCTCGCTGTTTTAAACTGTGAAATTCCTGCTCTCCACTCGCAATTTAATCCGTGAATATCCTTCTCTCCTCTCGCTGAATTAAACTGTTAAATTACCTAATCCCTCTGGCTGCTTCAATACTGTGAAAATCCCAGCTCACCTCTCACTGTTTCAAACTGCGAAAATCCTGCTTCCCTCTCGCTGTTTTAACCTGAAAATCCAGATGTCTCTCGCGGTTTTAAACTGTGAAAATACTGCAAACCTCTCGCTGTTTTATATTGTGAAAATCGTGCTCTTCTCTCGCAGATTTAACCTGTGAAAATTCCGCTGTCCTCTCGCTGTTTTAAATTGCGAAAATCCTGGCCAACATCTCCCTGTTTTCAACTGTGAAAATCGCAGCACTCCTCTCGCTGTTTTAAACTGTGAAAATCGTGCTCACCTCTCGCTGTTTTAAACTGTGAAAATCCTGCTCCCCTCTGGCTGCTTCAATACTGTGAAAATCCAAGATCACCTCTCGCTGTTTTAAACTGTGAAAATCGTGCTCACCTCTCGCTATTTTAAACTGTGAAAATCGTGCTCTCCTCTCGCTGTTTTAAACTGTGAAAATCCTGCTCCCCTCTCGCTGTTTTAAACTGTGAAATTCCTGCTCACCTCTCACTGCTGCAAACAGTGAAAATCCTGCTCACTTCTCACAGTTTTAAAGGGTGAAAATCAAAGCTCTACTCTCGCTGTTTTAAACTGAGAAAATCCCAGCTCTACTCTCGCTGTTTTAAAATGTGAAATTCCGGCTCTCCACTCGCAATTTAATCCGTGAAGATCCTTCTCTCCTCTCGTTGAATTAAACTGCGAAATTACCTGCTCCCCTCTGGCTGCTCCAATACTGTGAAAATCCCAGCTCACCTCTCGCTGTTTTAAACTGTGGAAATCTGCTCTCCGCTCGCTGTTTTAAACTGTGAAAATCCTGCTCAACTCTCGCTGTTTTAAACTGTGAAATTCAGGGTCAGCTCTCACTGTTTTAAACTGTGAAAATCCGGCTCTCCTCTGGCTGTTTTAAACTGTGTAAATGCCAGCTCTCCTCTCGCTGTTTTAAACTGTGAAAATCCCAGCTCACCTCTCGCTGTTTTAAACTGTGAATATCTGGCTCCCCTCTCGCGGTTTTAAACTGTGAAAATCCCAGCTCTACTCTCGCTGTTTTAAACTCTGAAAATCCTGCTCTCCTCTGGCTCTTTTGAAATGTGAAAATCCCGGCTCTCCTCTCACTGTTTTAAACTGCGAAAATCCTGCTTCCCTCTTGCTGTTTAAAACTGTGAAAATCCCGGCTCTCCTCTCGCTGTTTTAACATGCGAAAATTCAGCTTCCCTCTCGCTGTTTTCAACTGTGAAAATCCAGATGTCTCTCGCGGTTTTAAACTGTGAAAATACTGCACACCTCTCGCTGTTTTATATTGTGAAAAACGTGCTCTTCTCTCGCAGATTTAACCTGTGAAATTCCTGCTTGCCTCTCGCTGTTTTAAAATGCTAAAATCCTGGCCAACAACTCCCTGTTTTCAACTGTGAAAATCACAGCACTCCTCTCGGTGTTTGAAATGGTAAAAATCACAGCTCTCCTCTCGTTGTTTTACACTGTGAAAATGGTGCTCACCTCGCATAGTTTTAAAGTGTGAAAATCCGGCTCTCTGTTCGCTGTTTTAAACTGTGAAAAACCTGCTCCCCTCTGGCTGCTTCAATACTGTGAAAATCCCAGCTCACCTCTCGCTGTTTTAAACTGTGAAAATACTGCACACCTCTCGCTGTTTTATATTGTGAAAATCGTGCTCTCCTCTCGCTGTTTTAACCTGTGAAAATCCTGCTCTCCTCTCGCTGTTTTAAATTGCGAAAATCATGGCCAACATCTCCCTGTTTTCAACTGTGAAAATCGCCCCGGTCCTCTCGCTGTTTGAAACGGTAAAAATCACAGCTCTCCTCTCGTTGTTTTACACTGTGAAAATGCTGCGCACCTTTCGCTGTTTTAAACTGTGAAATTCCTGCTCGCCTCTCACTGCTGTAAACAGTGAAAATCCTGCTCACTTCATGCTGTTTTAAACGGTTAAAATCACAGCTCTACTCTCGCTGTTTTACACTGTGGAATTCCTGCTCTCCTCTCGCTGTTTTAAACTGTGAAAATCCCAGCTCTACTCTCGCTGTTTTAAACTGTGAAATTAAGGGTCTCCTCTCACTATTTTAACCTGTGAAAATCCTGCTTCCCTATCGCTGTTTTAAACTGTGAAAATCCAGATGTCTCTCGCGGTTTTAAACAGTGAAAATACTGCACACCTCTCGCTGTTTTAAACTGCGAAAATCCTGCTTCCCTCTCGCTGTTTAAAACTGTGAAAATCCCGGCTCTCCTCTCGCTGTTTTAACCTGCGAAAATCCAGCTTCCCTCTCGCTGTTTTCAACTGTGAAAATCCAGATGTCTCTCGCGGTTTTAAACTGTGAAAATACTGCACACCTGTCGCTGTTTTATATTGTGAAAAACGTGCTCTTCTCTCGCAGATTTAACCTGTGAAATTCCTGCTTGCCTCTCGCTGTTTTAAAATGCGAAAATCCTGGCCAACAACTCCCTGTTTTCAACTGTGAAAATCACAGCACTCCTCTCGGTGTTTGAAATGTTAAAAATCACAGCTCTCCTCTCGTTGTTTTACACTATGAAAATGGTGCTCACCTCGCATAGTTTTAAAGTGTGAAAATCCGGCTCTCTGCTCGCTGTTTTAAACTGTGAAAAACCTGCTCCCCTCTGGCTGCTTCAATACTGTGAAAATCCCAGCTCACCTCTCGCTGTTTTAAACTGTGAAAATCCTGCTTTCCTCTCGCTGTTTTAAACTGTGAAATTCCTGCTCATTTCTCACAGTTTTAAAGTGTGAAAATCCCAGCTCTACTCTCGCTGTTTTAAACTGTGAAATTCCTGCTCTCCTCTCGCTGTTTTAAACAGTGAAAACCCTGCTCTCCTCTCGCTATCTTAAACTGAGAAAATCCTGCTCACCCCTCACTGCTTTAAACTGTGAAAATCCTGCTCACTTCACGTTGTTTTAAACGGTGAAAATCCCAGCTCTGCTCTCGCTGTTTTAAACTGTGAAATTCCTGCTCTCCTCTCGCTGTTTTAAACAGTAAAAATCCAGCGCTCCTCTGGCTGTTTCAAAACTGTGAAAATCCCGGCTCCCCTCTCGCTGATTAAAACTGTGAAAAACCTGCTCTCCTCTCGGTGTTTTAAACTATGAAAATCCTGCTCTCCGCTCGCTGTTTTAAATTGTGAAAATCCTGCTCCCCTCTGGCTCTTTTAAAATGTGAAATTCCCAGCTCACCTCTCGCTGTTTTAAACTGTGAAATTCAGGGTCAGCTCTCAGTCTTTTAAACTGTGAAAATCCAGCTCTCCTCTGGCTGTTTTAAACTGTGTAAATCCCAGCTCACCTCTCGCTGTTTTAAACTGTGAAAATCCCAGCTCACCTCTCACTGTTTTAAACTGTGAAAATCCTGCTCTCCTCTGGCTCTTTTAAAATGTGAAAATCCCGGCTCTCCTCTCACTGTTTCAAACTGTGAAAATACTGCACACCTCTCGCTGTTTTATATTGTGAAAATCGTGCTCTTCTCTCGCAGATTTAACCTGTGAAAATTCTGCTGTCCTCTCGCTGTTTTAAAATGCGAAAAACCTGGCCAACATCTCCCAGTTTTCAACTGTGAAAATCGCAGCACTCCTCTCGCTGTTTGAAACGGTAAAAATCACAGCTCTCCTCTCGCTGTTTTACACTGTGTAAATGCTGCTCTCCTCTCGCTGTTTTAAACTGTGAAAATCCAGATGTTTCTCGCAGTTTTAAACTGTGAAAATACTGCACACCTCTCGCTGTTTTATATTGTGAAAATCGTGCTCTTCTCTCGCAGATTTAACCTGTGAAAATCCTGCTCTCCTCTCGCTGTTTTAAACTGTGAAAATCCAGCTGTCTGTCGCGATTTTGAACTGTGAAAATACTGCACACCTCTCCCTGTTTTATATTGTGAAAGTCGTGCTCTTCTCTCGCTGATTTAAACTGTGAAATTCCTGCTTGCCTCTCGCTGTTTTAAAATGCGAAAATCCTGGCCAACAATCCCTGATTTAAACTGTGAAAATCACAGCACTCCTCTCGGTGTTTTAAACTATGAAAATCCTGCTCTCCGCTCGCTGTTTTAAATTGTGAAAATCCAGATGTCTCTCGCTGTTTTAAACTGTGAAAATACTGCTCTCCTCTCGCTGTTTTAAACATTGAAAATCCTGCTCTTCTCTGGCTGTTATAAAATGTGAAAATCCCGGCTCTACTCTCGCTGTTTTAAACTGCGAAAATCCTGCTTCCTTCTCGCTGTTTCAAACTGTGAAAATCCAGATGTCTCTCGCGGTTTTAAAGTGTGAAAATACTGCACACCTCTCGCTGTTTTATATTGTGAAAATCGTGCTCTTCTCTCGCAGATTTAACCTGTGAAAATCCTGCTCTCCTCTCGCTGTTTTAAAATGCGAAAATCCTGGCCAACATCTCCATGTTTTCAACTGTGAAAATCACAGCACTCCTCTCGGTGTTTGAAACGGTAAAAATCACAGATCTCCTCTCGTTGTTTTACACTGTGAAAATCGTGCTCACCTCGCATAGTTTTAAACTGTGAAATTCCTGCTCTCCTCCCGCTGTTTTAAACAGTAAAAATCCAGCGCTCCTCTGGCTGTTTCAAAACTGTGAAAATCGCGGCTCCCCTCTCGCTGATTAAAGCTGTGAAAATCCTGCTCTCCTCTCGGTGTTTTAAACTGTGAAAATCCTACTCACTTCTCACAGTTTTAAAGTGTGAAAATCCCAGCTCTACTCTCGCTGTTTTAAACTGTGAAAATCCAGCTCTCCTCTCGTTGTTTTAAACTGTGAAATTCCTGCTCTCCTCTCGCTGTTTTAAACAGTGAAAATCCTGCTCTTCTCTGGCTGTTATAAAATGTGAAAATCCCGGCTCCACTCTCGCAGTTTTAAACTGCGAAAATCCTGCTTCCCTCTCGCTGTTTTAAACTGTGAAAATCCAGATGTCTCTCGCGGTTTTAAACTGTGAAAATACTGCACACCTCTCGCTGTTTTATATTGTGAAAATCGTGCTCTTCTCTCGCAGATTTAACCTGTGAAAATCCTGCTCTCCTCTCGCTGTTTTAAAATGCGAAAATCCTGGCCAACATCTCCCTGTTTTCAACTGTGAAAATCACAGCTCTCCTCTTGTTGTTTTACACTGTGAAAATCGTGCTCACCTCGCATAGTTTTAAAGTGTGAAAATCCGGCTCTCTGCTCGCTGTTTTAAACAGTGAAAATCCTGCTCCCCTCTGGCTGCTTCAATACTGTGAAAATCCCAGCTCACCTCTCGCTGTTTTAACCTGTGAAAATCCTGCTTCCCTCTCGCTGTTTTAAACTGTGAAAATCCAGATGTCTCTCGCGGTTTTAAACTGTGAAAATACTGCACACCTCTCGCTGTTTTATATTGTGAAAATCGTGCTCTTCTCTCACAGATTTAACCTGTGAAAATGCTGCTCTCCTCTCGCTGTTTTAAAATGCGAAAATCCTGGCCATCATCTCCCTGTTTTCAACTGTGAAAATCGCTGCACTCCTCTCACAGTTTGAAACGGTAAAAATCACAGCTCTCTTCAATGTGTTTTACACTGTGAAAATGCTGCTCTCCTTTCGCTGTTTTAGACTGTGAGAAAATACTGCTCTCCTCTCGCTGTTTTAAACTGCGAAAATCCTGCTCAATTCTCACAGTTTTAAAGGGTGAAAATCCCAGCTCTACTGTCGCTGTTTTAAACTGTGAAAATCCCAGCTCTACTCTCGCTGTTTTAAACTGTGAAATTCCTGCTCTTCACTCGCAATTTAATCCGTGAATATCCTTCTCTCCTCTCGCTGAATTAAACTGTTAAATTACCTAATCCCTCTGGCTGCTTCAATACTGTGAAAATCCCAGCTCACCTCTCGCTGTTTTAAACTGTGAAAATCCTGCTGTCCGCTCGCTGTTTTAAACTGTGAAAATCCTGCTCTCCTCTCACTGTTTTAAACTGTGAAATTCAGGGTCAGCTCTCACTGTTTTAAACTGTGAAAATCCGGCTCTCCTCTGGCTGTTTTAAACTGTGTAAATCCCAGCTCTCCTCTCGCTGTTTTAAACTGTGAAAATCCCAGCTCACCTCTCGCTGTTTTAAACTGTGAATATCTGGCTCTCCTCTCGCTGTTTTAAACTGTGAAAATCCCAGCTCTACTCTCGCTGTTTTAAACTGTGAAAAACCTGCTCTCCTCTGGCTCTTTTGAAATGTGAAAATCCCGGCTCTCCTCTCACTGTTTTAAAATGCGAAAATCCTGGCCAACATCTCCCTGTTTTCAACTGTGAAAATCACAGCACTCCTCTCGGTGTTTGAAACGGTAAAAATCACAGCTCTCCTCTCGTTGTTTTACACTTTGAAAATCGTGCTCACCTCGCATATTTTTAAAGTGTGAAAATCCGGCTCTCTGCTCGCTGTTTTAAACAGTGAAAATCCTGCTCCCCTCTAGCTGCTTCAATACTGTGAAAATCCCAGCTCACCTCTCGCTGTTTTAAACTGTGAAATTCCAGGTCTCCTTTCGCTGTTTTAAACAGTGAAAATCCTGCGCTTCTCTGGCTGTTCCAAAACTGTGAAAATCCCGGCTCCCCTCTCGCTGATTAAAACTGTGAAAATCCTGCTCTCCTCTTGGTGTTTTAAACTGTGAAAATCCTGCTTTCCTCTCGCTGTTTTAAACTGTGAAAATCCTACTCACTTCTCACAGTTTTAAAGTGTGAAAATCCCAGCTCTCTTCTCGCTGTTTTAAACTGTGAAAATCCTGCTCCCCTCCCACTGTTTTAAACGGTGAAAATCCCTTCTCACCTCTCGCTGTTTTAAACTGAGAAAACCCTGCTAACCTCTCACTGCTTTAAACTGTGAAAATCCTGCTCACTTCACGCTGTTTTAAACGGTGAAAATCCCAGCTCTACTCTCGCTGTTTTAAACTGTGAAATTCCTGCTATCCTCTCGCTGTTTTAAACTGTGCAAATCCTGCTCACCTCTCACTGCTTTAAACTGTGAAAATCCTGCTCACTTCACGCTGTTTTAAACGGTGAAAATCCCAGCTCTACTCTCGCTTTTTTAAACTGTGAAAATCCTGCTCTCCGCTCACTCTTTTAAACTGTGAAAATCCCAGCTCACCTCTCGCTGTTTTAAACTGTGAAATTCAGGGTCAGCTCTCAGTCTTTTAAACTGTGAAAATCCGGCTCTCCCATGGCTCTTTTAAAATGTGAAAATCCCGGCTCACTTCTCACTGTTTCAAACTGCGAAAATCCTGCTTCCCTCTCGCTGTTTTAAATTGTGAAAATCCAGATGTCTCTCGCGGTTTTAAACTGTGAAAATACTGCACACCTCTCGCTGTTTTATATTGTGAAAATCCTGCTCTCCTCTCGCTGTTTTAACCTGTGAAAATTCAGCTGTCCTCTCGCTGTCTTAAAATGCGAAAATCCTGGCCAACATCTCCCTGTTTTCAACTGTGAAAATCGCGGGAATCCTCTCGCTGTTTCAAACGGTAAAAATCACAGCTGACCTCTCGTTGTTTTAACCTGTGAAAATGCTGCTCTCCTCTCGCTGTTTTAAACTGTGAAATTCCTGCTCTCCTCTCTCTGTTTTAAACTGTGAAAAACCTGCTCACCTCTCGGTGTTTTAAACTGTGAAAAACCTGCTCACCTCTCGGTGTTTTAAACTGTGAAAAACCTGCTCACCTCTCGCTGTTTTAAACTGTGAAAAACCTGCTCACCTCTCGGTGTTTTAAACTGTGAAAACCTGCTCACCTCTCGGTGTTTTAAACTGTGAGAACCCTGCTCCCCTCTCATTGTTTTAAACTGTTTAAATCCTGCGCACAACTCGTTGTTTTAAACTGTGAAAACCCTGCTCTCCTCTCGCTGTTTTAAACTGTGAAATTCCTGCTCTCCCCTCGCTATTTTAAACTGTGAAAATCCAGGTCCCCTCTCGCTGTTTTAAACGGTGAAATTCCTGCTCTCCACTCGCTGTTTTAAACTGTGAAAACCCTGCTCTCCTCTCGCTGTTTTAAACTGTGAAAACACTGCTGTCCTCTCGCTGTTTTAAACTGTGAAAATCCTGCTCTCCTCTCGCTGTTTGAAACTGTGAAAAAACCTGCTTTCCTCTCGCTGTTTTAAACTTGTAATTCCTGCTCTCCTCTCGCTGTTTTAAACTGTGAAAAAGCTCCTTTCCTCTCGCTGTTTTAAACTGTGAAATCCCTGTTCTCCTCTCGCTGTTTTAAACTGTGAAAAAGCTGCTCTCCTCTCGCTGTTTTTAACAGTGAAAACCCTGCCTTCCTCTCGCTGTTTTAAACTGTGAAATTCCTGCTCTCCTCTCGGTGTTTTAAACTGTGAAAAACCTGCTCTCCTCTAGCTGTTTTAAACTGTGAAAATCCCGCACTCCCCTCGCTATTTTGAACTGTGAAAGTCCCGCCCTCTTGTGTTGTATGAAACAGTGAAAACCCGGCTCTCCTCTCGCTGTTTTGAACTGTGAAAATGCCGCCTTCCTCTCGCTGTTTTGATCTGTGTAAATCCCGGCCCATTTCTCGTTGCTATAAATTGTGAAAACCTGGCTCTCCTCTCTCTGTTTTAAACTGTGAAAATCGTGCTGTCCTCTCGCTGTTTTAAACTTTGAATAGCCGACTATCCTCTTGCTGTTTAAAACTCAGAAAATCTGGCTCTCCTCTCGCTGTTTTAAACTCTGAAAATCCTGGGTCTCCACTCGCTGTTTTAAACTGTGAAAACACTGCTCTCCTCTCGCTGTTTTAAAATGTGAAAAACCTACTCTCCTCCCGCTGTTTTAAACTGTGAAATTCCTGATCTCCTCTCACTGTTTTGGACAGTGAAAACCCTGCTCTCCTCTCGATGTTTTAAACTGTGAAATTCCTGCTCTCCTCTCGCTGTTTTAAACTGTGAAAACCCTGCTCACCTCTCGTTGTTTTAAACGGTGAAAAAAATGCTGTCCTCCCCGCTGTTTTAAACTGTGAAAACCCTGCTCTCCTCTCGCTGTTTTAAACTGTGAAATTCCTGCTCTCCACTCGCTGTTTTAAACAGTGAAAACCCTGCTGTCCTCTCGCTGTTTTAAACAGTGAAAACCCTGCCTTCCTCTCGCTGTTTTAAACTGTGAAATTCCTGCTCTCCACTCGCTATTTTAAACTGTGAAATTCCTGGTCCCCTCTCGCTGTTTTAAACTGTGAAATTCCTGCTCTCCTCTCGCTGTTTTAAAGTGTGAAAATCCCAATGTCCTCTTGCTGTGTTAAACTGTGAAAATCCCGCTCTCCCCTCGCTATTTTGAACTGTGAAAATCCCGCCCTCTTTTGTTGTTTGAAACAGTGAAAACCCGGCTCTCCACTCGCTGTTTTGAACTGTGAAAATGCCGCCTTCCTCTCGCTGTTTTGATCTGTGTAAATCCCGGCCCATTTCTCGTTGCTATAAATTGTGAAAACCTGGCTCTCCTCTCTCTGTTTTAAACTGTGAAAATCGTGCTGTCCTCTTGCTGTTTTAAACTGTGAATAGCCGACTATCCTCTTGCTGTTTAAAACTCAGAAAATCTGGCTCTCATCTCGCTGTTTTAAACTCTGAAAATCCTGGGTCTCCACTCGCTTTTTTAAATTGTGAAAACACTGCTCTCCTCTAGCTGTTTTAAAATGTGAAAAACCTACTCTCCTCCGCTGTTTTAAACTGTGAAAAACCTACTCTCCTCCCGCTGTTTTAAACTGTGAAATTCCTGCTCACCTCTCGGTGTTTTAAACTGTGAAAAACCTGCTCACCTATCGCTGATTTAAACTGTGAAAAACCTGCTCACCTCTCGGTGTTTTAAACTGTGAAAAAAACTGCTCACCTCTCGGTGGTTTAAACTGTGAAAACCTGCTCACCTCTCGCTGTTTTAAACTGTGAAAAACCTGCTCACCTCTCGGTGTTTTAAACTGTGAAAACCTGCTCACCTCTCTCTGTTTTAAACTGTGAAAAATCTGCTCACATCTCGGTGTTTTAAACTGTGAGAACCCTGTTCCCCTCTCATTGTTTTAAACTGTTTAAATCCTGCGCACAACTCGTTGTTTTAAACTGTGAAAACCCTGCTCTCCTCTCGCTGTTTTAAACTGTGAAAACCCTGCTCTCCACTCGCTATTTTAAACTGTGAAAATCCTGGTCCCCTCTCGCTGTTTTAAACTGTGAAATTCCTGCTCTCCTCTCGCTGTTTTAAAGTGTGAAAATCCCGATGTCGTCTCGCAGTGTTAAACTGTGAAAATCCTGCTCTCCTCTCGCTGTTTTAAACTCTGAAAATCCTGGGTCTCCACTCGCTGTTTTAAACTGTGAAAACACTGCTGTCCTCTCGCTGTTTTAAACTGTGAAAAACCTGCTCTCATCTCACTGTTTAAAACTGTGAAAACCCTGCTCTCCTCTCGCTGTTTTGATCAGTGAAAACCCTGCTCTCCTCTCTGTTTTAAACTGTGGAAACCCTGCTCTCCTCTCGCTGTTTCAAACTGTGAAATTCCTGCTCTCCTCTCGCGGTTTTAAACTGTGAAAACCCTGCTCTCCTCTCGCTGTTTTAAACGGTGAAAATCCTGCTCTCCTCTCGCTGTTTGAAACTGTGAAAAACCTGCTTTCCTCTCGCTGTTTTAAACAGTGAAAATCCTGCTCTCCTCTCGCTGTTTTAAACAGTGAAAACCCTGCTGTCCTCTCGCTGTTTTAAACAGTGAAAACCCTGACTTCCTCTCGCTGTTTCAAACTGTGAAATTCCTGCTCTCCACTCGCTATTTTAAACTGTGAAATTCCTGGTCTCCTCTCGCTGTTTTAAACTGTGAAATTCCTGCTCTCCTCTCGCTGTTTTAAAGTGTGAAAATCCCGATGTCTTCTCGCTGTGTTAAACTGTGAAAATCCCGCTCTCCCCTCGCTATTTTGAACTGTGAAAATCCCGCCCTCTTTTGTTGTTTGAAACTGTGAAAACCCGGCTCTCCACTCGCTGTTTTGAACTGTGAAAATGCCGCCTTCCTCTTGATGTTTTGATCTGTATAAATCCCGGCCCATCTCTCGTTGTTATAAATTGTGAAAACCTGGCTCTCCTCTCTCTGTTTTAAACTGTGAAAATCGTGCTGTCCTCTCGCTGTTTTAAACTGTGAATAGCCGACTATCCTCTCACTGTTTAAAACTCAGAAAAACCGGCTCTCCTCTCGCTGTTTAAAACTGTGAAAAACCTGCGCTCCCCTCGCTGTTTTAAACTGTGAAATTCCTGCTCTCCTCTCACTGTTTTAAACAGTGAAAACCCTGCCTTCCTCTTGCTGTTTTGAACTGTGAAATTCCTGCTCACCTCTCGCTGTTTTAAACTGTGAAAACCCTGCTCTCCTCTCGCTGTTTGAAACTGTGAAAAACCTGCTCACCTCTCGATGTTTTAAACTGTGAAAAACCTGCTCACCTCTCGGTGTTTTAAACTGTGAAAACCTGCTCACCTCTCGGTGTTTTAAACTGTGAGAACCCTGCTCCCCTCTCATTGTTTTTATACTGTTTAAATCCTGCGCACAACTCTTTGTTTTAAACTGTGAAAATCCTGCTCTCCTCTCGCTGTTTTAAACACTTAAAATCCTGGGTCTCCACTCGCTGTTTTAAACTGTGAAAACACTGCTGTCCTCTCGCTGTTTTAAACTGTGAAATTCCTGCTCTCCACTCGCTATTTTAAACTGTGAAAATCCTGGTCCCCTCTCGCTGTTTTAAACTGTGAAATTCCTGCTCTCCTCTCGCTGTTTTAAAGTGTGAAAATCCCGATGTCCTATCGCAGTGTTAAACTGTGAAAATCCTGCTCTCCTCTCGCTGTTTTCAACTCTGAAAATCCTGGCTCTCTACTCGCTGTTTTAAACAGAGAAAACCCTGCTCTCCTCTCTCTGTTTTAAACTGAGAAAATCCTGCTCTCCTCTCGCCGTTTTAAACTCTGAAAATCCTGGGTCTCCTCTCGCTGTTTTAAACTGTGAAAACCCTGCTCTCCTCTCGCTGTTTTAAACTGTGAAAACCCTGCTCTCCTCTCGCTGTTTTAAACGGTGAAAATCCTGCTCTCCTCTCGCTGTTTTAAACTGTGAAAACCCTGCTCTCCTCTCGCTGTTTGAAACTGTGAAAAACCTGCTTTCCTCTCGCTGTTTTAAACAGTGAAAACCCAGCTGTCCTTTCGCTGTTTTAAACTGTGAAATTCCTGCTCTCCTCTCGCTGTTTTAAACTGTGAAAAAGCTGCTTTCCTCTCGCTGTTTTAAACTGTGAAATCCCTGTTCTCCTCTCGCTGTTTTAAACTGTGAAAAAGCTGCTCTCCTCTCGCTGTTTTTAACAGTGAAAACCCGGCATTCCTCTCGCTGTTTAAAACAGTGAAATTCCTGCTCTCCACTCGCTATTTTAAACTGTGAAATTCCTGCTCTCCTCTAGCTGTTTTAAACTGTGAAAATCCTGCTCTCCTCTCGCTGTTTTAAACTCTGAAAATCCTGGGTCTCCTCTCGCTGTTTTAAACTGTGAAAATCCTGCTCTCCTCTCGCTGTTTTAAACTGTGAAAACCCTGCTCTCCTCTCCCTGTTTTAAACTGTGAAAACCCTGCTCTCCTCTCGCTGTTTTAAACGGTGAAAATCCTGCTCTCCTCTCGCTGTTTTAAACTGTGAAAACCCTGCTCTCCTCTCGCTGTTTGAAACTGTGAAAAACCTGCTTTCCTCTCGCTGTTTTAAACAGGGAAAACGCTGCTCTCCTCTCGCTGTTTTAAACTGTGAAATTCCTGCTCTCCTCTCGCTGTTTTAAACTGTGAAAAAGCTGCTTTCCTCTCGCTGTTTTAAACTGTGAAAACCCTGTTCTCCTCTCGCTGTTTTAAACTGTGAAAAAGATGCTCTCCTCGCGCTGTTTTTAACAGTGAAAACCCGGCATTCCTCTCGTTGTTTTAAACTGTGAAAAACCTGCTCTCCTCTAGCTGTTTTAAACTGTGAAAATCCTAGCTCTCCTCTCGCTGTTTTAAACTGTGAAAACCCTGCTCTCCACCCGCTGTTTTAAACTGTGAAATTCCTGCTCTCCTCTCGCTGTTTTAAACTGTGAAAATCGTGGGTGCCACACGCTTTCTTAAACTGTGAAAACCCTGCTCGCCTCTCGCTGTTTAAAAGTGTGAAATTCCTGCTCTCCTCTCGCTGTTTTAAACTGTGAATACCCTGTTTTCCTCTCGCTGTTTTAAACTGTGAAATTCCTGCTCTCCTGTCGCTGTTTTAAACTTTGAAAACCAAGCTCTCCTCTTGCTGTTTTGAACTGTGAAAAACCAGCTCCTCCTCTCGCTGTTTTAAACTGTGAAAAACCTGCTCTCCTCCCGCTGTTTTAAACTGTGAAATTCCTGCTCTCCTCTCGCTGTTTTAAACAGCGAAAACCCTGCTGTCCTCTCGCTGTTTTAAACTGTGAAATTCCTGCACTCCTCTCGCTGTTTTAAACTGTGAAATTCCTGCACTCCTCTCGCTGTTTTAAACTGTGAAAAACCTGCTCTCCTCTCGCTGTTTTAAACAGTGAAAACCCTGCCTTCCTCTCGCTGTTTTAAACTGTGACATTCCTGCTCTCCACTCGTTGTTTTAAACTGTGAAAATCCTGCTCACCACTCGTTGTTTTAAACTGTGAAAATCCTAGCTCTCCACTCGCTATTTTAAACTGTGAAATTCCTGGTCCCCTCTCGCTGTTTTAAACTGTGAAATTCCTGCTCTCCTCTCGCTGTTTTAAAGTGTGAAAATCCCGATGTCCTCTCGCTGTGTTAAACTGTGAAAATCCCGCTCTCCCCTCGCTATTTTGAACTGTGAAAATCCGGCCCTCTTTTGTTGTTTGAAACAGTGAAAACGCGGCTCTCCACTCGCTGTTTTAAACTGTGAAAATGCCGCCTTCCTCTCGCTGTTTTGATCTGTGTAAATCCCGGCCCATTTCTCGTTGTTATAAATTGTGAAAACCTGGCTCTCCTCTCTCTGTTTTAAACTGTGAAAATCGTGCTGTCCTCTCGCTGCTTTAAACTGTGAGTAGCCGACTATCGACTCGCTGTTTAAAACTCAGAAAATCTGGCTCTCCTCTCGCTGTTTTAAACTCTGAAAATCCTGGGTCCCACTCGCTGTTTTAAACTGTGAAAACACTGCTCTCCTCAAGCTGTTTTAAAATGTGAAAAACCTACTCTCCTCCCGCTGTTTTAAACTGTGAAATTCCTGCTCTCCTCTCACTGTTTTAAACAGTGAAAACCCTGCCTTCCTCTCGCTGTTTTAAATCATGAAATTCCTGCTATCCTCTCGCTGTTTTAAACTGTGAAATCCCTGCTCATCTCTCGTTGTTTTAAACTGTGAAAAAACTGCTGTCCTCCCGCTGTTTTAAACTGTGAAAACCCTGCTCTCCTCTCGCTGTTTTAAACAGTGAAAACCCTGCTGTCCTCTCGCTGTATTAAACTGTGAAATTCCTGCTCTCCACTCGCTATTTTAAACTGTGAAGTTCCTGGTCCCCTCTCACTGTTTTAAACTGTGAAATTCCTGCTCTCCTCTCGCTGTTTTAAAGTGTGAAAATCCCGATGTCCTCTCGCTATGTTAAACTGTGAAAATCCCGCTCTCCCCTCGCTATTTTGAACTGTGAAAATCCCGCCCTCTTTTGTTGTTTGAAACAGTGAAAACCCGGCTCTCCACTCGCTGTTTTGAACTGTGAAAATGCCGCCTTCCTCTCGCTGTTTTGATCTGTGTAAATCCCGGCCCATCTCTCGTTGTTATAAATTGTGAAAAACTGGCTCTCCTCTCTCAGTTTTAAACTGTGAAAATCGTGCTGTCCTCTCACTGTTTTAAACCGTGAATAGCCGACTATCCTCTCACTGTTTAAAACTCAGAAAATCCGGCTCTCCTCTCGCTGTTTAAAACTGTGAAAAACCTGCGCTCCCCTCGCTGTTTTAAACTGTGAAATTCCTGCTCTCCTCTCACTGTTTTAAACAGTGAAAACCCTGCCTTCCTCTCGCTGTTTTAAACTGTGAAATTCCTGCCCTCCTCTCGCTGTTTTAAACTGTGAAAAACCTGCTCACCTCTCGGTGTTTTAAACTGTGAAAACCCTGATCACCTCTCGGTGTTTTAAACTGTGAAAAACCTGCTCACCTCTCGGTGTTTTAAACTGTGAGAACCCTGCTCCCCTCTCATTGTTTTAAACTGTTTAAATCCTGCGCACAACTCGTTGTTTTAAACTGTGAAAACCCTGCTCTCCTCTCGCTGTTTAAACTGTGAAATTCCTGCTCTCCTCTCGCTGTTTTAAACTGTGAAATTCCTGCTCTCCTCTCGCTGTTTTAAACTGTGAAAAACCTGCTCACCTCTCGGTGTTTTAAACTGTGAAAACCCTGCTCACCTCTCGCTGTTTAAAACTGTGAAAAACCTGCGCTCCCCTCGCTATTTTAAACTGTGAAATTCCTGCTCTCCTCTCACAGTGAAAACCCTGCCTTCCTCTCGCTGTTTTAAACTGTGAAATTCCTGCTCTCCTCTCGCTGTTTTAAACTGTGAAAACCCTGCTCTCCTCTCGCTGTTTTAAACTGTGAAAAACCTGCTCACCTCTCGGTGTTTTAAACTGTGAAAAACCTGCTCACCTCTCGGTGTTTTAAACTGTGAAAAACCTGCTCACCTCTCGCTGTTTTAAACTGTGAAAAATCTGCTCACCTCTCGCTGTTTTAAACTGTGAAATTCCTGCTCTCCTCTCGCTGTTTTAAACTGTGAAAACCCTGCTCTCCTCTCGCTGTTTTAAACTGTTTAAATCCTGCGCACAACTCGTTGTTTTAAACTGTGAAAACCCTGCTCTCCTCTCGCTGTTTAAACTGTGAAATTCCTGCTCTCCACTCGCTATTTTAAACTGTGAAAATCCTGGTCCCCTCTCGCTGTTTTAAACTGTGAAATTCCTGCTCTCCTCTCGCTGTTTTAAACTGTGAATAGCCGACTATCCTCTCACTGTTTAAAACTCAGAAAATCCAGCTCTCCTCTCGCTGTTTAAAACTGTGAAAAACCTGCGCTCCCCTCGCTGTTTTAAACTGTGAAATTCCTGCTCTCCTCTCACTGTTTTAAACAGTGAAAACCCTGCCTTCCTCTTGCTGTTTTAAACTGTGAAATTCCTGCTCACCTCTCGCTGTTTTAAACTGTGAAAACCCTGCTCTCCTCTCGCTGTTTGAAACTGTGAAAAACCTGCTCACCTCTCGCTGTTTTAAACTGTGAAAAACCTGCTCACCTCTCGGTGTTTTAAACTGTGAAAACCTGCTCACCTCTCGGTGTTTTAAACTGTGAGAACCCTGCTCCCCTCTCATTGTTTTTATACTGTTTAAATCCTGCGCACAACTCTTTGTTTTAAACTGTGAAAATCCTGCTCTCCTCTCGCTGTTTTAAACTCTTAAAATCCTGGGTCTCCACTCGCTGTTTTAAACTGTGAAAACACTGCTGTCCTCTCGCTGTTTTAAACTGTGAAATTCCTGCTCTCCACTCGCTATTTTAAACTGTGAAAATCCTGGTCCCCTCTCGCTGTTTTAAACTGTGAAATTCCTGCTCTCCTCTCGCTGTTTTAAAGTGTGAAAATCCCGATGTCCTATCGCAGTGTTAAACTGTGAAAATCCTGCTCTCCTCTCGCTGTTTTCAACTCTGAAAATCCTGGCTCTCTACTCGCTGTTTTAAACAGAGAAAACCCTGCTCTCCTCTCTCTGTTTTAAACTGAGAAAATCCTGCTCTCCTCTCGCCGTTTTAAACTCTGAAAATCCTGGGTCTCCTCTCGCTGTTTTAAACTGTGAAAACCCTGCTCTCCTCTCGCTGTTTTAAACTGTGAAAACCCTGCTCTCCTCTCGCTGTTTTAAACGGTGAAAATCCTGCTCTCCTCTCGCTGTTTTAAACTGTGAAAACCCTGCTCTCCTCTCGCTGTTTGAAACTGTGAAAAACCTGCTTTCCTCTCGCTGTTTTAAACAGTGAAAACCCAGCTGTCCTTTCGCTGTTTTAAACTGTGAAATTCCTGCTCTCCTCTCGCTGTTTTAAACTGTGAAAAAGCTGCTTTCCTCTCGCTGTTTTAAACTGTGAAATCCCTGTTCTCCTCTCGCTGTTTTAAACTGTGAAAAAGCTGCTCTCCTCTCGCTGTTTTTAACAGTGAAAACCCGGCATTCCTCTCGCTGTTTTAAACTGTGAAATTCCTGCTCTCCTCTAGCTGTTTTAAACTGTGAAAATCCTGCTCTCCTCTCGCTGTTTTAAGCTATGAAAATCCTGCTCTCCTCTCGCTGTTTTAAACTGTGAAAATCCTGCTCTACTCTCGCTGTTTTAAACTGTGAAATCCCAGCTCACCTCTCACTGTTTTAAACTGTGAAAACCCTGCTCTCCTCTCGCTGTTTGAAACTGTGAAAAACCTGCTTTCCTCTCGCTGTTTTAAACTCTGAAAATCCTGGGTCTCCTCTCGCTGTTTTAAACTGTGAAAAACCTGCTCTCCTCTCGCTGTTTTAAACGGTGAAAATCCTGCTCTCCTCTCGCTGTTTTAAACTGTGAAAACCCTGCTCTCCTCTCGCTGTTTGAAACTGTGAAAAACCTGCTTTCCTCTCGCTGTTTTAAACAGGGAAAACGCTGCTCTCCTCTCGCTGTTTTAAACTGTGAAATTCCTGCTCTCCTCTCGCTGTTATAAACTGTGAAAAAGCTGCTTTCCTCTCGCTGTTTTAATCTGTGAAAACCCTGTTCTCCTCTCGCTGTTTTAAACTGTGAAAAAGCTGCTCTCCTCGCGCTGTTTTTAACAGTGAAAACCCGGCATTCCT
Organism: Isurus oxyrinchus; assembly: GCA_026770705.1. Taxonomy (NCBI): domain Eukaryota; kingdom Metazoa; phylum Chordata; class Chondrichthyes; order Lamniformes; family Lamnidae; genus Isurus; species Isurus oxyrinchus. The sequence continues at coordinate 387,835 of JANJGN010000401.1, forward strand.
CTCGTTGTTTTAAACTGTGAAAAACCTGCTCTCCTCTAGCTGTTTTAAACTGTGAAAATCCTAGCTCTCCTCTCGCTGTTTTAAACTGTGAAAACCCTGCTCTCCACCCGCTGTTTTAAACTGTGAAATTCCTGCTCTCCTCTCGCTGTTTTAAACTGTGAAAATCGTGGGTGCCACACGCTTTCTTAAACTGTGAAAACCCTGCTCGCCTCTCGCTGTTTAAAAGTGTGAAATTCCTGCTCTCCTCTCGCTGTTTTAAACTGTGAATACCCTGTTTTCCTCTCGCTGTTTTAAACTGTGAAATTCCTGCTCTCCTGTTGCTGTTTTAAACTTTGAAAACCAAGCTCTCCTCTTGCTGTTTTGAACTGTGAAAAACCAGCTCCTCCTCTCGCTGTTTTAAACTGTGAAAAACCTGCTCTCCTCCCGCTGTTTTAAACTGTGAAATGCCTGCTCTCCTCTCGCTGTTTTAAACAGCGAAAACCCTGCTGTCCTCTCGCTGTTTTAAACTGTGAAATTCCTGCACTCCTCTCGCTGTTTTAAACTGTGAAATTCCTGCACTCCTCTCGCTGTTTTAAACTGTGAAAAACCTGCTCTCCTCTCGCTGTTTTAAACAGTGAAAACCCTGCCTTCCTCTCGCTGTTTTAAACTGTGACATTCCTGCTCTCCACTCGTTGTTTTAAACTGTGAAAATCCTGCTCACCACTCGTTGTTTTAAACTGTGAAAATCCTAGCTCTCCACTCGCTATTTTAAACTGTGAAATTCCTGGTCCCCTCTCGCTGTTTTAAACTGTGAAATTCCTGCTCTCCTCTCGCTGTTTTAAAGTGTGAAAATCCCGATGTCCTCTCGCTGTGTTAAACTGTGAAAATCCCGCTCTCCCCTCGCTATTTTGAACTGTGAAAATCCGGCCCTCTTTTGTTGTTTGAAACAGTGAAAACGCGGCTCTCCACTCGCTGTTTTAAACTGTGAAAATGCCGCCTTCCTCTCGCTGTTTTGATCTGTGTAAATCCCGGCCCATTTCTCGTTGTTATAAATTGTGAAAACCTGGCTCTCCTCTCTCTGTTTTAAACTGTGAAAATCGTGCTGTCCTCTCGCTGCTTTAAACTGTGAGTAGCCGACTATCGACTCGCTGTTTAAAACTCAGAAAATCTGGCTCTCCTCTCGCTGTTTTATACTCTGAAAATCCTGGGTCTCCACTCGCTGTTTTAAACTGTGAAAACACTGCTCTCCTCAAGCTGTTTTAAAATGTGAAAAACCTACTCTCCTCCCGCTGTTTTAAACTGTGAAATTCCTGCTCTCCTCTCACTGTTTTAAACAGTGAAAACCCTGCCTTCCTCTCGCTGTTTTAAATCATGAAATTCCTGCTATCCTCTCGCTGTTTTAAACTGTGAAATCCCTGCTCACCTCTCGTTGTTTTAAACTGTGAAAAAACTGCTGTCCTCCCGCTGTTTTAAACTGTGAAAACCCTGCTCTCCTCTCGCTGTTTTAAACAGTGAAAACCCTGCTGTCCTCTCGCTGTATTAAACTGTGAAATTCCTGCTCTCCACTCGCTATTTTAAACTGTGAAATTCCTGGTCCCCTCTCACTGTTTTAAACTGTGAAATTCCTGCTCTCCTCTCGCTGTTTTAAAGTGTGAAAATCCCGATGTCCTCTCGCTGTGTTAAACTGTGAAAATCCCGCTCTCCCCTCGCTATTTTGAACTGTGAAAATCCCGCCCTCTTTTGTTGTTTGAAACAGTGAAAACCCGGCTCTCCACTCGCTGTTTTGAACTGTGAAAATGCCGCCTTCCTCTCGCTGTTTTGATCTGTGTAAATCCCGGCCCATCTCTCGTTGTTATAAATTGTGAAAAACTGGCTCTCCTCTCTCAGTTTTAAACTGTGAAAATCGTGCTGTCCTCTCACTGTTTTAAACCGTGAATAGCCGACTATCCTCTCACTGTTTAAAACTCAGAAAATCCGGCTCTCCTCTCGCTGTTTAAAACTGTGAAAAACCTGCGCTCCCCTCGCTGTTTTAAACTGTGAAATTCCTGCTCTCCTCTCACTGTTTTAAACAGTGAAAACCCTGCCTTCCTCTCGCTGTTTTAAACTGTGAAATACCTGCTCTCCTCTCGCTGTTTTAAACTGTGAAAAACCTGCTCACCTCTCGGTGTTTTAAACTGTGAAAACCCTGATCAACTCTCGGTGTTTTAAACTGTGAAAAACCTGCTCACCTCTCGGTGTTTTAAACTGTGAGAACCCTGCTCCCCTCTCATTGTTTTAAACTGTTTAAATCCTGCGCACAACTCGTTGTTTTAAACTGTGAAAACCCTGCTCTCCTCTCGCTGTTTAAACTGTGAAATTCCTGCTCTCCTCTCGCTGTTTTAAACTGTGAAATTCCTGCTCTCCTCTCGCTGTTTTAAACTGTGAAAAATCTGCTCACCTCTCGGTGTTTTAAACTGTGAAAACCCTGCTCACCTCTCGCTGTTTAAAACTGTGAAAAACCTGCGCTCCCCTCGCTGTTTTAAACTGTGAAATTCCTGCTCTCCTCTCACAGTGAAAACCCTGCCTTCCTCTCGCTGTTTTAAACTGTGAAATTCCTGCTCTCCTCTCGCTGTTTTAAACTGTGAAAACCCTGCTCTCCTCTCGCTGTTTTAAACTGTGAAAAACCTGCTCACCTCTCGGTGTTTTAAACTGTGAAAAACCTGCTCACCTCTCGGTGTTTTAAACTGTGAAAAACCTGCTCACCTCTCGGTGTTTTAAACTGTGAAAAATCTGCTCACCTCTCGCTGTTTTAAACTGTGAAATTCCTGCTCTCCTCTCGCTGTTTTAAACCGTGAAAACCCTGCTCTCCTCTCGCTGTTTTAAACTGTTTAAATCCTGCGCACAACTCGTTGTTTTAAACTGTGAAAACCCTGCTCTCCTCTCGCTGTTTAAACTGTGAAATTCCTGCTCTCCACTCGCTATTTTAAACTGTGAAAATCCTGGTCCCCTCTCGCTGTTTTAAACTGTGAAATTCCTGCTCTCCTCTCGCTGTTTTAAAGTGTGAAAATCCCGATGTCGTCTCGCCGTGTTAAACTGTGAAAATCCTGCTCTCCTCTCGCTGTTTTAAACTCTGAAAATCCTGGGTCTCCACTCGCTGTTATAAACTGTGAAAACACAGCTGTCCTCTCGCTGTTTTAAACTGTGAAAAACCTGCTCTCCTCTCACTGTTTAAAACTGTGAAAACCCTCCTATCCTCTCGCTGTTTTGATCAGTGAAAACCCTGCTCTCCTCTCTCTGTTTTAAACTGTGAAAACCCTGCTCTCCTCTCGCTGTTTTAAACTGTGAAAACCCTGCTCTCCTCTCGCGGTTTTAAACTGTGAAAACCCTGCTCTCCTCTCGCTGTTTTAAACTGTGAAAATCCTGCTCTCCTCTCGCTGTTTGAAACTGTGAAAACCCTGCTCTCCTCTCGCTGTTTTGATCAGTGAAAACCCTGCTCCCCCCTTGCTGTTTTAAACTGTGAAAACCCAGCTCTCCTCTCGCGGTTTTAAACTGTGAAAACCCTGCTCTCCTCTCGCGGTTTTAAACTGTGAAAACCCTGCTCTCCTCTCGCTGTTTTAAACGGTGAAAATCCTGCTCTCCTCTCGCTGTTTTAAACAGTGAAAATCCTGCTCTCCTCTCGCTGTTTTAAACAGTGAAAACCCTGCTGTCCTCTCGCTGTTTTAAACAGTGAAAACCCTGACTTCCTCTCGCTATTTTAAACTGTGAAATTCCTGGTCTCCTCTCGCTGTTTTAAACTGTGAAATTCCTGCTCTCCTCTCGCTGTTTTAAAGTGTTAAAATCCCGATGTCCTCTCGCTGTGTTAAACTGTGAAAATCCCGCTCTCCCCTCGCTATTTTGAACTGTGAAAATGCCGCCTTCCTCTTGCTGTTTTGATCTGTGTAAATCCCGGCCCATCTCTCGTTGTTATAAATTGTGAAAACCCTGCTCTCCTCTCGCTGTTTTAAACGGTGAAAATCCTGCTCTCCTCTCGCTGTTTTAAACAGTGAAAACCCTGCCTTCCTCTCGCTGTTTTAAACTGTGAAAACCCTGCTCTCCTCTCGCTGTTTTAAACTGTGAACAACCTGCTCACCTCTCGGTGTTTTAAACTTTGAAAAACCTGCTCACCTCTCGCTGTTTTAAACTGTGAAAAACCTGCTCACCTCTCGGTGTTTTAAACTGTGAAAACCTGCTCACCTCTCGGTGTTTTAAACTGTGAGAACCCTGCTCCCCTCTCATTGTTTTAAACTGTTTAAATCCTGCGCACAACTCTTTGCTTTAAACTGTGAAAATCCTGCTCTCCTCTCGCTGTTTTAAACTCTGAAAATCCTGGGTCTCCACTAGTTGTTTTAAACTGTGAAAACACTGCTGTCCTCTCGCTGTTTTAAACTGTGAAATTCCTGCTCTCCTCTCGCTGTTTTAAAGTGTGAAAATCCCGATGTCGTCTCGCAGTGTTAAACTGTGAAAATCCTGCTGTCCTCTCGCTGTTTAAAACTGTGAAAAACCTGCTCTCCTCTCACTGTTTAAAACTGTGAAAACCTTGCTCTCCTCTCGCTGTTTTGAACAGTGAAAACCCTGCTCTCCTCTCTCTGTTTTAAACTGTGAAAATCCTGCTCTCCTCTCGCTGTTTGAAACTGTGAAAAACCTGCTTTCCTCTCGCTGTTTTAAACAGTGACAACCCTGCTCTCCACTCGCTATTTTAAACTGTGAAATTCCTGCACTCCTCTCGTTGTTTTAAACTGTGAAAAACCTGCTCTCCTCGAGCTGTTTTAAACTGTGAATACCCTGTTTTCCTCTCGCTGTTTTAAACTGTGAAATTCCTGCTCTCCTGTCGCTGTTTTAAACTTTGAAAACCAAGCTCTCCTCTTGCTGTTTTGAACTGTGAAAAACCAGCTCCTCCTCTCGCTGTTTTAAATTGTGAAAAACCTGCTCTCCTCCCGCTGTTTTAAACTGTGAAATTCCTGCTCTCCTCTCGCTGTTTTATACAGCGAAAACCCTGCTGTCCTCTCGCTGTTTTAAACTGTGAAATTCCTGCACTCCTCTCGCTGTTTTAAACTGTGAAATTCCTGCACTCCTCTCGCTGTTTTAAACTGTGAAAAACCTGCTCTCCTCTCGCTGTTTTAAACAGTGAAAACCCTGCCTTCCACTCGCTATTTTAAACTGTGAAATTCCTGCTCACCACTCATTGTTTTAAACTGTGAAAAACCTGCTCTCCTCTAGCTGTTTTAAACTGTGAAAATCCAGCTCTCCACCCGCTGTTTTAAACTGTGAAATTCCTGCTCTCCTCTCGCTGTTTTAAACTGTGAAAATCGTGGGTGCCACACGCTTTCTTAAACTGTGAAAACCCTGCTCGCCTCTCGCTGTTTTAAACTGTGAAATTCCTGCTCTCCTCTCGCTGTTTTAAACTGTGAATACCCTGTTTTCCTCTCACTGTTTTAAACTGTGAAATTCCTGCTCTCCTGTCGCTGTTTTAAACTTTGAAAACCAAGCTCTCCTCTTGCTGTTTTGAACTGTGAAAAACCAGCTCCTCCTCTAGCTGTTTTAAACTGTGAAAAACCTGCTCTCCTCCCGCTGTTTTAAACTGTGAAATTCCTGCTGTCCTCTCGCTGTTTTAAACGGCGAAAACCCTGCTGTCCTCTCGCTGTTTTAAACTGTGAAATTCCTGCACTCCTCTCGCTGTTTTAAACTGTGAAATTCCTGCCTTCCTCTCGCTGTTTTAAACTGTGAAAAACCTGCTCTCCTCTCGCTGTTTTAAACAGTGAAAACCCTGCCTTCCTCTCACTGTTTTAAACTGTGAAATTCCTGCTCTCCACTCGCTATTTTAAACTGTGAAATTCCTGGTCCCCTCTCGCTGTTTTAAACTGTGAAATTCCTGCTCTCCTCTCGCTGTTTTAAAGTGTGAAAATCTCGATGTCCTCTCGCTGTGTTAAACTGTGAAAATCCTGCTCTCACCTCGCTATTTTGAACTGTGAAAATCCGGCTCTCTTTTGTTGTTTGAAACAGTGAAAACGCGGCTGTCCACTCGCTGTTTTGAACTGTGAAAATGCCGCCTTCCTCTCGCTGTTTTGATCTGTGTAAATCCCGGCCCATTTCTCGTTGTTATAAATTGTGAAAACCTGGCTCTCCTCTCTCTGTTTTAAACTGTGAAAATCGTGCTGTCCTCTCGCTGCTTTAAACTGTGAATAGCCGACTATCCACTCGCTGTTTAAAACTCAGAAAATCTGGCTCTCCTCTCGCTGTTTTAAACTCTGAAAATCCTGGGTCTCCACTCGCTGTTTTAAACTGTGAAAACACTGCTCTCCTCAAGCTGTTTTAAAATGTGAAAAACCTACTCTCCTCCCGCTGTTTTAAACTGTGAAATTCCTGCCATCCTCTCACTGTTTTAAACAGTGAAAACCCTGCCTTCCTCTCACTGTTTTAAATCGTGAAATTCCTGCTATCCTCTCGCTGTTTTAAACTGTGAAATCCCTGCTCACCTCTCGTTGTTTTAAACTGTGAAAAAACTGCTGTCCTCCCGCTGTTTTAAACTGTGAAAACCCTGCTCTCCTCTCGCTGTTTTAAACAGTGAAAACCCTGCTGTCCTCTCGCTGTTTTAAACAGTGAAAGCCCTGCCTTCCTCTCGCTGTTTTAAACTGTGAAATTCCTGCTCTCCACTCGCTATTTTAAACTATGAAATTCCTGGTCCCCTCTCGCTGTTTTAAACTGTGAAATTCCTGCTCTCCTCTCGCTGTTTTAAAGTGTGAAAATCCCGATGTCCTCTCGCTGTGTTAAACTGTGAAAATCCCGCTCTCCCCTAGCTATTTTGAACTGTGAAAATCCCGCCCTCTTTTGTTGTTTGAAACAGTGAAAACCCGGCTCTCCACTCGCTGTTTTGAACTGTGAAAATGCCGCCTTCCTCTCGCTGTTTTGATCTGTGTAAATCCCGGCCCATCTCTCGTTGTTATAAATTGTGAAAAACTGGCTCTCCTCTCTCTGTTTTAAACTGTGAAAATCGTGCTGTCCTCTCGCTGTTTTAAACCGTGAATAGCCGACTATCCAATCACTGTTTAAAACTCAGAAAATCCGGCTCTCCTCTCGCTGTTTAAAACTGTGAAAAACCTGCGCTCCCCTCGCTGTTTTAAACTGTGAAATTCCTGCTCTCCTCTCACTGTTTTAAACAGTGAAAACCCTGCCTTCCTCCAGCTGTTTTAAACTGTGAAATTCCTGCCCTCCTCTCGCTGTTTTAAACTGTGAAAACCCTGCTCTCCTCTCGCTGTTTTAAACTGTGAAAAACCTGCTCACCTCTCGCTGTTTTAAACTGTGAAAAACCTGCTCACCTCTCGCTGTTTTAAACTTTGAAAAACCTGCTCAGCTCTCGGTGTTTTAAACTGTGAGAACCCTGCTCCCCTCTCATTGTTTTAAACTGTTTAAATCCTGCGCACAACTCGTTGTTTTAAACTGTGAAAACCCTGCTCTCCTCTCGCTGTTTTAAACTGTGAAATTCCTCCTCTCCACTCGCTATTTTAAACTGTGAAAAACCTGCTCGCCACTCGCTATTTTAAACTGTGAAAATCCTGGTCCCCTCTCGCTGTTTTAAACTGTGAAATTCCTGCTCTCCTCTCGCTGTTTTAAAGTGTGAAAATCCCGATGTCCTCTCGCAGTGTTAAACTGTGAAAATCCCGCTCTCCTCTCGCTGTTTTCAACTCTGAAAATCCTGGGTCTCCACTCGCTGTTTTAAACTGTGAAAACACTGCTGTCCTCTCGCTGTTTTAAACTGTGAAAAACACTGCTCTCCTCTCGCTGTTTTAAACTGTGAAAATCCTGCGCTCCCCTCGCTGTTTTAAACTGTGAAATTCCTGCTCTTCTCTCGCTGTTTTAAACAGTGAAATTCCTGCTCTCCTCTCGCTGTTTTGAAGTGTGAAAATCCCGATGTCCTATCGCAGTGTTAAACTGTGAAAATCCTGCTCTCCTCTCGCTGTTTTAAACTGTGAAAAACCTGCTCTCCTCTCACTGTTTAAAACTGTGAAAACCATGCTCTCCTCTCGCTGTTTTGACAGTGAAAACCTTGCTCTCCTCTCTCTTTTTAAACTGTGAAAACCCTGCTCTCCTCTCGCTGTTTTAAACTGTGAAAACCCTGCTCTCCTCTCGCGGTTTTAAACTGTGAAAACCCTGCTCTCCTCTCGCTGTTTTAAACGGTGAAAACCCTGCTCTCCTCTCGCTGTTTTAAACGGTGAAAATCCTGCTCTCCTCTCGCTGTTTTAAACTGTGAAAATCCTGCTCTCCTCTCGCTGTTTGAAACTGTGAAAAACCTGCTTTCCTCTCGCTGTTTCAAACAGTGAAAACCCTGCTCTCCTCTCGCTGTTTTGAACTGTGAAATTCCTTTTCTCCTCTCGCTGTTTTAAACTGTGAAAAAGCTGCTTTCCTCTCGCTGTTTTAAACTGTGAAAACGCTGTTCTCCTCTCGCTGTTTTAAACTGTGAAAACCCTGCTCTCCTCTCGCTGTTTTAAACTGTTTAAAACCTGCTCTCCTCGAGCTGTTTTAAACTGTGAATACCCTGTTTTCCTCTCGCTGTTTTAAACTGTGAAATTCCTGCTCTATTGTCGCTGTTTTAAACTTTGAACACCAAGCTCTCCTCTTGCTGTTTTGAACTGTGAAAAACCAGCTCCTCCTCTCGCTGTTTTAAATTGTGAAAAACCTGCTCTCCACCCGCTGTTTTAAACGGTGAAATTCCTGCTCTCCTCTCGCTGTTTTATACAGCGAAAACCCTGCTGTCCTCTCGCTGTTTTAAACTGTGAAATTCCTGCACTCCTCTCGCTGTTTTAAACTGTGAAATTCCTGCACTCCTCTCGCTGTTTTAAACTGTGAAAAACCTGCTCTCCTCTCGCTGTTTTAAAAAGTGAAAACCCTGCCTTCCTCTTGCTGTTTTAAACTGTGAAATTCCTGCTCTCCACTCGCTATTTTAAACTGTGAAATTCCTGCTCTCCTCTCGCTGTTTTAAACTGTGAAAATCCTAGCTCTCCTCTCGCTGTTTTAAACTGTGAAAACCCTGCTCTCCACCCGCTGTTTTAAACTGTGAAATTCCTGCTCTCCTCTCGCCGTTTTAAACTGTGAAAATCGTGGGTGCCACACGCTTTCTTAAACAGTGAAAACCCTGCTCGCCTCTCGCTGTTTTAAACTGTGAAATTCCTGCTCTCCTCTCGCTGTTTTAAACTGTGAATACCCTGTTTTCCTCTCGCTGTTTTAAACAGTGAAATTCCTGCTCTCCTGTCGCTGTTTTAAACTTTGAAAACCAAGCTCTCCTCTTGCTGTTTTGAACTGTGAAAAACCAGCTCCTCCTCTCGCTGTTTTAAACTGTGAAAAACCTGCTCCCCTCCCGCTGTTTTAAACTGTGAAATTCCTGCTCTCCTCTCGCTGTTTTAAATGGAGAAAACCCTGCTGTCCTCTCGCTGTTTTAAACTGTGAAATTCCTGCACTCCTCTCGCTGTTTTAAACAGTGAAAACCCTGCCTTCCTCTCACTGTTTTAAACTGTGAAATTCCTGCTCTCCTCTCGCTGTTTTAAAGTGTGAAAATCCCGATGTCCTCTCGCTGTGTTAAACTGTGAAAATCCCGCTCTCACCTCGCTATTTTGAACTGTGAAAATCTGGCTCTCTTTTGTTGTTTGAAACAGTGAAAACGCGGCTGTCCACTCGCTGTTTTGAACTGTGAAAATGCCGCCTTCCTCTCGCTGTTTTGATCTGTGTAAATCCCGGCCCATTTCTCGTTGTTATAAATTGTGAAAACCTGGCTCTCCTCTCTCTGTTTTAAACTGTGAAAATCGTGCTGTCCTCTCGCTGCTTTAAAATGTGAATAGCCGACTATCCACTCGCTGTTTAAAACTCAGAAAATCTGGCTCTCCTCTCGCTGTTTTAAACTCTGAAAATCCTGGGTCTCCACTCGCTGTTTTAAACTGTGAAAACACTGCTCTCCTCTCGCTGTTTTAAACTCTGAAAATCCTGGGTCTCCACTCGCTGTTTTAAACTGTGAAAACACTGCTCTCCTCAAGCTGTTTTAAAATGTGAAAAACCTACTCTCCACCCGCTGTTTTCAACTGTGAAATTCCTGCTCTCCTCTCACTGTTTTAAACAGTGAAAACCCTGCCTTCCTCTCACTGTTTTAAATCGTGAAATTCCTGCTATCATCTCGCTGTTTTAAACTGTGAAATCCCTGCTCACCTCTCGTTGTTCTAAACTGTGAAAAAACTGCAGTCCTCCCGCTGTTTTAAACTGTGAAAACCCTGCTCTCCTCTCGCTGTTTTAAACAGTGAAAACCCTGCTGTCCTCTCGCTGTTTTAAACAGTGAAAACCCTGCCTTCCTCTCGCTGTTTTAAACTGTGAAATTCCTGCTCTCCACTCGCTATTTTAATCTGTGAAATTCCTGGTCCCCTCTCGCTGTTTTAAACTGTGAAATTCCTGCTCTCCTCTCGCTGTTTTAAAGTGTGAAAATCCCGATGTCCTCTCGCTGTGTTAAACTGTGAAAATCCTGCTCTCCTCTCGCTGTATTAAAGTGTGAAAATCCCGATGCCCTGTCGCTGTGTTAAACTGTGAAATTCCTGCTCTCCTCTCGCTATTTTGAACTGTGAAAATCCCGCCCTCTTTTGTTGTTTGAAACAGTGAAAACCCGGCTCTCCACTCGCTGTTTTGAACTGTGAAAATGCCGCCTTCCTCTCGCTGTTTTGATCTGTGTAAATCCCAGCCCATCTCTCGTTGTTATAAATTGTGAAAAACTGGCTCTCCCCTCTCTGTTTTAAACTGTGAAAATCGTGCTGTCCTCTCGCTGTTTTAAACCGTGAATAGCCGACTATCCAATCACTGTTTAAAACTCAGAAAATCCAGCTCTCCTCTCGCTGTTTAAAACTGTGAAAAACCTGCGCTCCCCTCGCTGTTTTAAACTGTGAAATTCCTGCTCTCCTCTCACTGTTTTAAACAGTGAAAACCCTGCCTTCCTCCGGCTGTTTTAAACTGTGAAATTCCTGCTCACCTCTCGCTGTTTTAAACTGTGAAAACCCTGCTCTCCTCTCGCTGTTTTAAACTGTGAAAAACCTGCTCACCTCTCGGTGTTTTAAACTGTGAAAACCCTGCTCACCATCTCATTGTTTTAAACTGTTTAAATCCTGCGCACAACTCTTTGTTTTCATCTGTGAAAATCCTGCTCTCCTCTCGCTGTTTTAAACTCTGAAAATCCTGGGTCTCCACTCGCTGTTTTAAATGGAGAAAACCCTGCTGTCCTCTCGCTGTTTTAAACTGTGAAATTCCTGCACTCCTCTCGCTGTTTTAAACAGTGAAAACCCTGCCTTCCTCTCACTGTTTTAAACTGTGAAATTCCTGCTCTCCTCTCGCTATTTTAATCTGTGAAATTCCTGGTCCCCTCTCGCTGTGTTAAACTGTGAAATTCCTGCTCTCCTCTCGCTATTTTGAACTGTGAAAATCCCGCCCTCTTTTGTTGTTTGAAACAGTGAAAACCCGGCTCTCCACTCGCTGTTTTGAACTGTGAAAATGCCGCCTTCCTCTCGCTGTTTTGATCTGTGTAAATCCCGGCCCATCTCTCGTTGTTATAAATTGTGCAAAACTGGCTCTCCCCTCTCTGTTTTAAACTGTGAAAATCGTGCTGTCCTCTCGCTGTTTTAAACCGTGAATAGCCGACTATCCAATCACTGTTTAAAACTCAGAAAATCCAGCTCTCCTCTCGCTGTTTAAAACTGTGAAAAACCTGCGCTCCCCTCGCTGTTTTAAACTGTGAAATTCCTGCTCTCCTCTCACTGTTTTAAACAGTGAAAACCCTGCCTTCCTCCGGCTGTTTTAAACTGTGAAATTCCTGCTCACCTCTCGCTGTTTTAAACTGTGAAAACCCTGCTCTCCTCTCGCTGTTTTAAACTGTGAAAAACCTGCTCACCTCTCGGTGTTTTAAACTGTGAAAACCCTGCTCACCTCTCGCTGTTTTAAACTGTGAAAAACTGCTCACCTCTCGGTGTTTTAAACAGTGAAAACCTGCTCACCTCTCGGTGTTTTAAACTGTGAGAACCCTGCTCCCCATCTCATTGTTTTAAACTGTTTAAATCCTGCGCACAACTCTTTGTTTTCAACTGTGAAAATCCTGCTCTCCTCTCGCTGTTTTAAACTCTGAAAATCCTGGGTATCCACTCGCTGTTTTAAACTGTGAAAACACTGCTCTCCTCTCGCTGTTTTAAACTGTGAAAAACCTGCTCTCCTCTCACTGTTTAAAACTGTGAAAACCTTGCTCTACTCTCACTGTTTTGAACAGTGAAAACCCTGCTCTCCTCTCTCTGTTTTAAACTTTGAAAACCCTGCTCTCCTCTCGCTGTTTTAAACTGTGAAAACCCTGCTCTCCTCTCGCGGTTTTTAACTGTGAAAACCCTGCTCTCCTCTCGCTGTTTTAAACGGTGAAAATCCTGCTCTCCTCTCGCTGTTTTAAACTGTGAAAATCCTGCTCTCCTCTCGCTGTTTGAAACTGTGAAAAACCTGCTTTCCTCTCGCTGTTTTAAACAGTGAAAACCCTGCTCTCCTCTCGCTGTTTTAAACTGTGAAATTCCAGCTCTCCTCTCGCTGTTTTAAACTGTGAAAAAGCTGCTTTCCTCTCGCTGTTTTAAACTGTGAAAACGCTGTTCTCCTATCGCTGTTTTAAACTGTGAAAAAGCTGCTCTCCTCTCGCTGTTCTTAACAGTGAAAACGCTGCATTCCTCTCGCTGTTTTAAACTGTGAATTTCCTGCTCACCACTTGTTGTTTTAAACTGTGAAAAACCTGCTCTCCTCGAGCTGTTTTAAAATGTGAATACCCTGTTTTCCTCTCGCTGTTTTACACTGTGAAATTCCTGCTCTCCTGTCGCTGTTTTAAACTTTGAAAACCAAGCTCTCCTCTTGCTGTTTTGAACTGTGAAAAACCAGCTCCTCCTCTCGCTGTTTCAAATTGTGAAAAACCTTCTCTCCTCCCGCTGTTTTAAACTGTGAAATTCCTGCTCTCCTCTCGCTGTTTTATACAGCGAAAACCCTGCTGTCCTCTCGCTGTTTTAAACTGTGAAATTCCTGCACTCCTCTCGCTGTTTTAAACTGTGAAATTCCTGCACTCCTCTCGGTGTTTTAAACTGTGAAAAACCTGCTCTCCTCTCGCTGTTTTAAACAATGAAAACCCTGCCTTCCTCTCGCTGTTATAAACTGTGAAATTCCTGCTCTCCACTCGCTATTTTAAACTGTGAAATTCCTGCTCACCACACGTTGTTTTAAACTGTGAAAAACCTGCTCTCCTCTAGCTGTTTTAAACTGTGAAAATCCTAGCTCTGCTCTCGCTGTTTTAAACTGTGAAAACCCTGCTCTCCACCCGCTGTTTTAAACTGTGAAATTCCTGCTCTCCTCTCGCTGTTTTAAACTGTGAAAATCGTGGGTGCCACACGCTTTCTAAAACTGTGAAAACCCTGCTCTCCACTCGCTATTTTAAACTATGAAATTCCTGGTCCCCTCTCGCTGTGTTAAACTGTGAAAATATCGCTCTCCCCTCGCTATTTTGAACTGTGAAAATCCTGCCCTCTTTTGTTGTTTGAAACAGTGAAAACCCGGCTCTCCACTCGCTGTTTTGAACTGTGAAAATGCCGCCTTCCTCTCGCTGTTTTGATCTGTGTAAATCCCGGCCCATCTCTCGTTGTTATAAATTGTGAAAAACTGGCTCTCCTCTCGCTGTTTAAAACTGTGAAAAACCTGCGCTCCCCTCGCTGTTTTAAACTGCGAAATTCCTGCTCTCCTCTCACTGTTTTAAACAGTGAAAACCCTGCCTTCCTCTCGCTGTTTTAAACTGTGAAATTCCTGCTCTCCTCTCGCTGTTTTAAACTGTGAAAACCCTGATCTCCTCTCGCTGTTTTAAACTGTGAAAAACCTGCTCACCTCTCGGTGTTTTAAACTGTGAAAACCCTGCTCACCTCTCGCTGTTTTAAACTGTGAAAAACCTGCTCACCTCTCGGTGTTTTAAACTGTGAAAAACCTGCTCAGCTCTCGGTGTTTTAAACTGTGAGAACCCTGCTCCCCTCTCATTGTTTTAAACTGTTTCAATCCTGCGCACAACTCGTTGTTTTAATCTGTGAAAACCCTGCTCTCCTCTCGCTGTTTTAAACTGTGAAATTCCTGCTCTCCTCTCGCTGTTTTAAACTGTGAAAACCCTGCTCTCCTCTCGCTGTTTTAAACTGTGAAATTCCTGCTCTCCACTCGCTGTTTTAAACTGTGAAAATCCTGGTCCCCTCTCGCTGTTTTAAATTGTGAAATTCCTGCTCTCGTCTCGCTGTTTTAAAGTGTGAAAATCCCGATGTCCTCTCGCAGTGTTAAACTGTGAAAATCCTGCTCTCCTCTCGCTGTTTTCAACTCTGAAAATCCTGGGTCTCCACTCGCTGTTTTAAACTGTGAAAACACTGCTGTCCGCTCGCTGTTTTAAACTGTGAAAAACACTGCTCTCCTCTCGCTGTTTTAAACTGTGAAAATCCTGCGCTCCCCTCGCTGTTTTAAACTGTGAAATTCCTGCTCTCCTCTCGCTGTTTTAAACAGTGAAAACCCTGCTCTCCTCTCGCTGTTTTAAACTGTGAAATTCCTGCTCTCCTCTCGCTGTTTTAAACTCTGTAAATCCTGGGTCTCCACTCGCTGTTTTAAACTGTGAAAACCCTGCTCTCCTCTCGCTGGTTTGAACAGTGAAAACCCTGCTCTCCTCTCTCTGTTTTAAACTGTGAAAACCCTGCTCTCCTCTCGCTGGTTTAAACTATGAAAACCCTGCTCTCCTCTCGCTATTTTGAACTGTGAAAATCCCGCCCTCTTTTGTTGTTTGAAACAGTGAAAACCCGGCTCTCCACTCGCTGTTTTGAACTGTGAAAATGCCGCCTTCCTCTCGCTGTTTTGATCTGTGTAAATCCCGGCCCATCTCTCGTTGTTATAAATTGTGCAAAACTGGCTCTCCCCTCTCTGTTTTAAACTGTGAAAATCGTGCTGTCCTCTCGCTGTTTTAAACCGTGAATAGCCGACTATCCAATCACTGTTTAAAACTCAGAAAATCCAGCTCTCCTCTCGCTGTTTAAAACTGTGAAAAACCTGCGCTCCCCTCGCTGTTTTAAACTGTGAAATTCCTGCTCTCCTCTCACTGTTTTAAACAGTGAAAACCCTGCCTTCCTCCGGCTGTTTTAAACTGTGAAATTCCTGCTCACCTCTCGCTGTTTTAAACTGTGAAAACCCTGCTCTCCTCTCGCTGTTTTAAACTGTGAAAAACCTGCTCACCTCTCGGTGTTTTAAACTGTGAAAACCCTGCTCACCTCTCGCTGTTTTAAACTGTGAAAAACTGCTCACCTCTCGGTGTTTTAAACAGTGAAAACCTGCTCACCTCTCGGTGTTTTAAACTGTGAGAACCCTGCTCCCCATCTCATTGTTTTAAACTGTTTAAATCCTGCGCACAACTCTTTGTTTTCAACTGTGAAAATCCTGCTCTCCTCTCGCTGTTTTAAACTCTGAAAATCCTGGGTATCCACTCGCTGTTTTAAACTGTGAAAACACTGCTCTCCTCTCGCTGTTTTAAACTGTGAAAAACCTGCTCTCCTCTCACTGTTTAAAACTGTGAAAACCTTGCTCTACTCTCACTGTTTTGAACAGTGAAAACCCTGCTCTCCTCTCTCTGT
Source organism: Isurus oxyrinchus (assembly GCA_026770705.1). Classification (NCBI taxonomy): domain Eukaryota; kingdom Metazoa; phylum Chordata; class Chondrichthyes; order Lamniformes; family Lamnidae; genus Isurus; species Isurus oxyrinchus. The sequence continues at coordinate 403,497 of JANJGN010000401.1, forward strand.
TTTAAACTTTGAAAACCCTGCTCTCCTCTCGCTGTTTTAAACTGTGAAAACCCTGCTCTCCTCTCGCGGTTTTTAACTGTGAAAACCCTGCTCTCCTCTCGCTGTTTTAAACGGTGAAAATCCTGCTCTCCTCTCGCTGTTTTAAACTGTGAAAATCCTGCTCTCCTCTCGCTGTTTGAAACTGTGAAAAACCTGCTTTCCTCTCGCTGTTTTAAACAGTGAAAACCCTGCTCTCCTCTCGCTGTTTTAAACTGTGAAATTCCAGCTCTCCTCTCGCTGTTTTAAACTGTGAAAAAGCTGCTTTCCTCTCGCTGTTTTAAACTGTGAAAACGCTGTTCTCCTATCGCTGTTTTAAACTGTGAAAAAGCTGCTCTCCTCTCGCTGTTCTTAACAGTGAAAACGCTGCATTCCTCTCGCTGTTTTAAACTGTGAATTTCCTGCTCACCACTTGTTGTTTTAAACTGTGAAAAACCTGCTCTCCTCGAGCTGTTTTAAAATGTGAATACCCTGTTTTCCTCTCGCTGTTTTACACTGTGAAATTCCTGCTCTCCTGTCGCTGTTTTAAACTTTGAAAACCAAGCTCTCCTCTTGCTGTTTTGAACTGTGAAAAACCAGCTCCTCCTCTCGCTGTTTCAAATTGTGAAAAACCTTCTCTCCTCCCGCTGTTTTAAACTGTGAAATTCCTGCTCTCCTCTCGCTGTTTTATACAGCGAAAACCCTGCTGTCCTCTCGCTGTTTTAAACTGTGAAATTCCTGCACTCCTCTCGCTGTTTTAAACTGTGAAATTCCTGCACTCCTCTCGGTGTTTTAAACTGTGAAAAACCTGCTCTCCTCTCGCTGTTTTAAACAATGAAAACCCTGCCTTCCTCTCGCTGTTATAAACTGTGAAATTCCTGCTCTCCACTCGCTATTTTAAACTGTGAAATTCCTGCTCACCACACGTTGTTTTAAACTGTGAAAAACCTGCTCTCCTCTAGCTGTTTTAAACTGTGAAAATCCTAGCTCTGCTCTCGCTGTTTTAAACTGTGAAAACCCTGCTCTCCACCCGCTGTTTTAAACTGTGAAATTCCTGCTCTCCTCTCGCTGTTTTAAACTGTGAAAATCGTGGGTGCCACACGCTTTCTAAAACTGTGAAAACCCTGCTCTCCACTCGCTATTTTAAACTATGAAATTCCTGGTCCCCTCTCGCTGTGTTAAACTGTGAAAATATCGCTCTCCCCTCGCTATTTTGAACTGTGAAAATCCTGCCCTCTTTTGTTGTTTGAAACAGTGAAAACCCGGCTCTCCACTCGCTGTTTTGAACTGTGAAAATGCCGCCTTCCTCTCGCTGTTTTGATCTGTGTAAATCCCGGCCCATCTCTCGTTGTTATAAATTGTGAAAAACTGGCTCTCCTCTCGCTGTTTAAAACTGTGAAAAACCTGCGCTCCCCTCGCTGTTTTAAACTGCGAAATTCCTGCTCTCCTCTCACTGTTTTAAACAGTGAAAACCCTGCCTTCCTCTCGCTGTTTTAAACTGTGAAATTCCTGCTCTCCTCTCGCTGTTTTAAACTGTGAAAACCCTGATCTCCTCTCGCTGTTTTAAACTGTGAAAAACCTGCTCACCTCTCGGTGTTTTAAACTGTGAAAACCCTGCTCACCTCTCGCTGTTTTAAACTGTGAAAAACCTGCTCACCTCTCGGTGTTTTAAACTGTGAAAAACCTGCTCAGCTCTCGGTGTTTTAAACTGTGAGAACCCTGCTCCCCTCTCATTGTTTTAAACTGTTTCAATCCTGCGCACAACTCGTTGTTTTAATCTGTGAAAACCCTGCTCTCCTCTCGCTGTTTTAAACTGTGAAATTCCTGCTCTCCTCTCGCTGTTTTAAACTGTGAAAACCCTGCTCTCCTCTCGCTGTTTTAAACTGTGAAATTCCTGCTCTCCACTCGCTGTTTTAAACTGTGAAAATCCTGGTCCCCTCTCGCTGTTTTAAATTGTGAAATTCCTGCTCTCGTCTCGCTGTTTTAAAGTGTGAAAATCCCGATGTCCTCTCGCAGTGTTAAACTGTGAAAATCCTGCTCTCCTCTCGCTGTTTTCAACTCTGAAAATCCTGGGTCTCCACTCGCTGTTTTAAACTGTGAAAACACTGCTGTCCGCTCGCTGTTTTAAACTGTGAAAAACACTGCTCTCCTCTCGCTGTTTTAAACTGTGAAAATCCTGCGCTCCCCTCGCTGTTTTAAACTGTGAAATTCCTGCTCTCCTCTCGCTGTTTTAAACAGTGAAAACCCTGCTCTCCTCTCGCTGTTTTAAACTGTGAAATTCCTGCTCTCCTCTCGCTGTTTTAAACTCTGTAAATCCTGGGTCTCCACTCGCTGTTTTAAACTGTGAAAACCCTGCTCTCCTCTCGCTGGTTTGAACAGTGAAAACCCTGCTCTCCTCTCTCTGTTTTAAACTGTGAAAACCCTGCTCTCCTCTCGCTGGTTTAAACTATGAAAACCCTGCTCTCCTCTCGCTGTTTTAAACTGTGAAAACCCTGCTCTCCTCTCGCTGTTTTAAACTGTGAAAACCCTGCTGTCCTCTCGCTGTTTTAAACTGTGAAAATCCTGCTCTCCTCTCGCTGTTTGAAACTGTGAAAAACCTGCTCTCCTCTCGCTGTTTTAAACAGTGAAAACCCTGCTCTCCTCTCGCTGTTTTAAACTGTGAAATTCCTGCTCTCCTCTCGCTGTTTTAAACTGTGAAAAAGCTGCTTTCCTCTCGCTGTTTTAAACTGTGAAAACCCTGTTCTCCTCTCGCTGTTTTAAACTGTGAAAAAGCTGCTCTCCTCTCGTTGTTTTAAACTGTGAAAAACCTGCTCTCCTCTAGCTGTTTTAAACTGTGAAAATCCCGCACTCCCCTCGCTATTTTGAACTGTGATAGTCCCGCCCTCTTGTGTTGTATGAAACAGTGAAAACCCGGCTCTCCTCTCGCTGTTTTGAACTGTGAAAATGCCGCCTTCCTATTGCTGTTTTAATCTGTGTAAATCCCGGCCCATGTCGCGTTGTTAGAAATTGTGAAAATCGGGCTCTCCTCTCTCTGTTTTAAACTGTGAAAATCGTGCTGTCCTCTCGCTGTTTTAAACAGTGAATAGCCGACTATCCTCTCACTGTTTAAAACTCAGAAAATCCGGCTTTCCTCTCGCTGTTTTAAACTCTGAAAATCCTGGGTCTCCACTCGCTGTTTTAAACTGTGAAAATCGTGGGTGCCACACGGTTTCTTAAACTGTGAAAACCCTGCTCTCCTCTCGCTGTTTTAAACTGCGAATACCCTGTTTTCCTCTCGCTGTTTTAAACTGTGAAATTCCTGCACTCCTCTCGCTGTTTTAAACTTAGAAAACCAAGCTCTCCTCTTGCTGTTTTGAACTGTGAAAATCCCAGCTCACCTCTCGCTGTTTTAAACTGTGAAAAACCTGCTCACCTCTCGGTGTTTTAAACTGTGAAAAACCTGCTCAGCTCTCGGTGTTTTAAACTGTGAGAACCCTGCTCCCCTCTCATTGTTTTAAACTGTTTCAATCCTGCGCACAACTCGTTGTTTTAAACTGTGAAAACCCTGCTCTCCTCTCGCTGTTTTAAACTGTGAAATTCCTGCTCTCCACTCGCTGTTTTAAACTGTGAAAATCCTGGTCCCCTCTCGCTGTTTTAAACTGTGAAATTCCTGCTCTCCTCTCGCTGTTTTAAAGTGTGAAAATCCCGATGTCCTCTCGCAGTGTTAAACTGTGAAAATCCTGCTCTCCTCTCGCTGTTTTCAACTCTGAAAATCCTGGGTCTCCACTCGCTGTTTTAAACTGTGAAAACACTGCTGTCCTCTCGCTGTTTTAAACTGTGAAAAACACTGCTCTCCTCTCGCTGTTTTAAACTGTGAAAATCCTGCGCTCCCCTCGCTGTTTTAAACTGTGAAATTCCTGCTCTCCTCTCACTGTTTTAAACAGTGAAAACCCTGCTCTCCTCTCGCTGTTTTAAACTGTGAAATTCCTGCTCTCCTCTCGCTGTTTTAAACTCTGTAAATCCTGGGTCTCCACTCGCTGTTTTAAACTGTGAAAACACTGCTGTCCTCTCGCTGTTTTAAACTGTGAAAAAGCTGCTCTCCTCTCACTGTTTAAAACTGTGAAAACACTGCTCTCCTCTCGCTGGTTTGAACAGTGAAAACCCTGCTCACCTCTCTCTGTTTTAAACTGTGAAAACCCTGCTCTCCTCTCGCTGGTTTAAACTGTGAAAACCCTGCTCTCCTCTCGCTGTTTTAAACTGTGAAAACCCTGCTCTCCTCTCGCTGTTTTAAACTGTGAAAACCCTGCTGTCCTCTCGCTGTTTTAAACTGTGAAAATCCTGCTCTCCTCTCGCTGTTTGAAACTGTGAAAAACCTGCTTTCCTCTCGCTGTTTTAAACAGTGAAAACCCTGCTCTACTCTCGCTGTTTTAAACTGTGAAATTCCTGCTCTCCTCTCGCTGTTTTAAACTGTGAAAATCCTGCTCTCCTCTCGCTGTTTTAAACTGTGAAAACCCTGTTCTCCTCTCGCTGTTTTAAACTGTGAAAAAGCTGCTCTCCTCTCGCTGTTTTTAACAGTGAAAACCCGGCCTTCCTCTCGCTGTTTTAAACTGTGAAATTCCTGCTCTCCACTCGCTATTTTAAACTGTGAATTTCCTGCTCACCACTCGTTGTTTTAAACTGTGAAAAACCTGCTCTCCTCGAGCTGTTTTAAACTGTGAAAATCCCGCACTCCCCTCGCTATTTTGAACTGTGAAAGTCCCGCCCTCTTGTGTTGTATGAAACAGTGAAAACCCGGCTCTCCTCTCGCTGTTTTGAACTGTGAAAATGCCGCCTTCCTATTGCTGTTTTAATCTGTGTAAATCCAGGCCCATGTCGCGTTGTTAGAAATTGTGATAATCGGGCTCTCCTCTCTCTGTTTTAAACTGTGAAAATCGTGCTGTCCTCTCGCTGTTTTAAACAGTGAATAGCCGACAATCCTCTCACTGTTTAAAACTCAGAAAATCCGGCTCTCCTCTCGCTGTTTTAAACTCTGAAAATCCTGGGTCTCCACTCGCTGTTTTAAACTGTGAAAATCGTGGGTGCCACACGGTTTCTTAAACTGTGAAAACCCTGCTCTCCTCTCGCTGTTTTAAACTGCGAATACCCTGTTTTCCTCTCGCTGTTTTAAACTGTGAAATTCCTGCACTCCTCTCGCTGTTTTAAACTTAGAAAACCAAGCTCTCCTCTTGCTGTTTTGAACTGTGAAAAACCAGCTCCTTCTCTCGCTGTTTTAAACTGTGAAAAACCTGCTCTCCTCCCGCTGTTTTAAACTGTGAAAAACCTGCTGTCCTCCAGCTGTTTTAAACTGTGAAAACCCTGCTCCCCTCTCGCTGTTTTAAACCGTGAAATTCCTGCTCTCCTCTCGCTGTTTTAAACAGCGAAAACCCTGCTGTCCTCTCGCTGTTTTAAACTGTGAAATTCCTGCACTCCTCTCGCTGTTTTAAACTGTGAAATTCCTGCACTCCTCTCGCTGTTTTAAACTGTGAAAAACCTGCTTTCCTCTCGCTGTTTTAAACAGTGAAAACACTGCCTTCCTCTCGCTGTTTTAAACTGTGAAATTCCTGCTCTCCACTCGCTATTTTAAACTGTGAAATTCCTGCACTCCTCTCGCTGTTTTAAACTGTGAAAAACCTGCTCTCCTCTCGCTGTTTTAAACGCTGAAATTCCTGCTCTCCACTCGCTATTTTAAACTGTGAAATTCCTGGTCCGCTCTCGCTGTTTTAAACGGTGAATTTCCTGCTCTCCTCTCGCTGTTCTAAAGTGTGAAAATCCCGATGTCCTCTCGCTGTGTTAAACTGTGAAAATCCCGCTCTCCCCTCGCTATTTTGAACTGTGAAAATCCGGCCCTCTTTTGTTGTTTGAAACTGTGAAAACCCGGCTGTCCACTCGCTGTTTTGAACTGTGAAAATGCCGCCTTCCTCACTCTGTTTTGATCTGTGTAAATCCCGGCCCATTTCTCGTTGCTATAAATTGTGAAAACCTGGCTCTCCTCTCTCTGTTTTAAACTGTGAAAATCATGCTGTCCTCTCGCTGTTTTAAACTGTGAATAGCCGACTATCCTCTCGCTGTTTAAAACTCAGAAAATCTGGCTCTCCTCTCGCTGTTTTAAACTCTGAAAATCCTGGGTCTCCACTCGCTGTTTTAAACTGTGAAAACACTGCTCTCCTCTAGCTGTTTTAAAATGTGAAAAACCTACTCTCCTCCCGCTGTTTTAAACTGTGAAATCCCTGCTCTCCTCTCACTGTTTTAGACAATGAAAACCCTGCTCTCCTCTCGCTGTTTTAAACTGTGAAATTCCTGCTCTCCTCTCGCTGTTTTAAACTGTGAAATCCCTGCTCACCTCTCGTTGTTTTAAACTGTGAAAAAACTGCTGTCCTCCCGCTGTTTTAAACTGTGAAAACCCTGCTCACCTCTCGCTGTTTTAAATTGTGAAATTCCTGCTCTCCTCTCGCTGTTTTAAACAGTGAAAACCCTGCTGTCCTCTCGCTGTTTTAAACTGTGAAAACCCAGCCTTCCTCTCGCTGTTTTAAACTGTGAAATTCCTGGTCCCCTCTCGCTGTTTTAAACTGTGAAATTCCTGCTCTCCTCTCGCTGTTTTAAAGTGTGAATATCCCGATGTCCTCTCGCTGTGTTAAACTGTGAAAATCCCGCTCTCCCCTCGCTATTTTGAACTGTGAAAATCCCGCCCTCTTTTGTTGTTTGAAACTGTGAAAACCCGGCTGTCCACTCGCTATTTTGAACTGTGAAAATGCCGCCTTCCTCACTCTGTTTTGATCTGTGTAAATCCCGGCCCATTTCTCGTTGCTATAAATTGTGAAAACCTGGCTCTCCTCTCTCTGTTTTAAACTGTGAAAATCATGCTGTCCTCTTGCTGTTTTAAACTGTGAATAGCCGACTATCCTCTCGCTGTTTAAAACTCAGAAAATCTGGCTCTCCTCTCGCTGTTTTAAACTCTGAAAATCCTGGGTCTCCACTCGCTGTTTTAAACTGTGAAAACACTGCTCTCCTCTAGCTGTTTTAAAATGTGAAAAACCTACTCTCCTCCCGCTGTTTTAAACTGTGAAATCCCTGCTCTCCTCTCACTGTTTTAGACAATGAAAACCCTGCTCTCCTCTCGCTGTTTTAAACTGTGAAATTCCTGCTCTCCTCTCGCTGTTTTAAACTGTGAAAACCCTGCTCACCTCTCGTTGTTTTAAACTGTGAAAAAACTGCTGTCCTCCCGCTGTTTTAAACTGTGAAAACCCTGCTCACCTCTCGCTGTTTTAAATTGTGAAATTCCTGCTCTCCTCTCGCTGTTTTAAACAGTGAAAACCCTGCTGTCCTCTCGCTGTTTTAAACTGTGAAAACCTTGCCTTCCTCTCGCTGTTTTAAACTGTGAAATTCCTGGTCCCCTCTCGCTGTTTTAAACTGTGAAATTCCTGCTCTCCTCTCGCTGTTTTAAAGTGTGAAAATCCCGATGTCCTCTCGCTGTGTTAAACTGTGAAAATCCCGCTCTCCCCTCGCTATTTTGAACTGTGAAAATCCCGCCCTCTTTTGTTGTTTGAAACTGTGAAAACCCGGCTCTCCACTCGCTGTTTTGAACTGTGAAAATGCCGCTTTCCTCTCGCTGTTTTGATCTGTGTAAATCCCGGCCCATCTCTCGTTGTTATAAATTGTGAAAAACTGGCTCTCCTCTCTCTGTTTTAAACTGTGAAAATCGTGCTGTCCTCTCGCTGTTTTAAACTGTGAATAGCCGACTATCCTTTCACTGTTTAAAACACAGAAAATCCGGCTCTCCTCTCGCTGTTTTAAACTGTGAAAAACCTGCGCTCCCCTCGCTGTTTTAAACTGTGAAATTCCTGCTCTCCTCTCACTGTTTTAAACAGTGAAAACCCTGCATTACTCTCGCTGTTTTAAACTGTGAAATTCCTGCTCTCCACTCGCTGTTTTAAACTGTGAAAACCCTGCACTCCTCTCGCTGATTTAAACTGTGAAAAACCTGCTCACCTCTCGGTGTTTTAAACTGTGAAAAACCTGCTAACCTCTCTCTGTTTTAAACTGTGAAAATCGTGCTGTCCTCTCGCTGTTTTAAACTGTGAATAGCCGACTATCCTCTCACTGTTTAAAACAAAGAAAATCCGGCTCTCCTCTCGCTGTTTAAAACTGTGAAAAACCTGCGCTCCCCTCGCTGTTTTAAACTGTGAAATTCCTGCTCTCCTCTCACTGTTTTAAACAGTGAAAACCCTGCCTTACTCTCGCTGTTTTAAACTGTGAAATTCCTGCTCTCCTCTCGCTGTTTTAAACTGTGAAAACCCTGCTCTCCTCTCGCTGATTTAAACTGTGAAAAACCTGCTCACCTCTCGGTGTTTTAAACTGTGAAAAACCTGCTCACCTCTCGCTGTTTTCAACTGTGAAAAACCTGCTCACCTCTCAGTGTTTTAAACTGTGAAAAACCTGCTCACCTCTCGGTGTTTTAAACTGTGAGAACCCTGCTCCCCTCTCATTGTTTTAAACTGTTTAAATCCTGCGCACAACTCGTTGTTTTAAACTGTGAAAACCCTGCTCTCCTCTCGCTGTTTTAAACAGTGAAATTCCTGCTCTCCACTCGCTGTTTTAAAGTGTGAAAATCCCGATGTCCTCTCGCAGTATTAAACTCTGAAAATCCTGGGTCTCCACTCGCTGTTTTAAACATTGAAAACACTGCTGTCCTCTCGCTGTTTTAAACTGTGAAAAACCTGCTCACCTCTCACCGTTTAAAACTGTGAAAACCCTGCCATCCTCTTGCTGTTTTGAACAGTGAAAACCCTGCTCTCCTCTCTCTGTTTTAAACTGTGAAAACCCTGCTCTCCTCTCGCTGTTTTAAACTGTGAAATTCCTGCTCTCCACTCGCTATTTCAAACTGTGAAATTCCTGGTCCCCTCTCGCTGTTTTAAACTGTGAAATTCCTGCTCTCCTCTCGCTGTTTTAAAGTGTGAAAATCCCGATGTCCTCTCGCTGTGTTAAACTGTGAAAATCCCGCACTCCCCTCGCTATTTTGAACGGTGAAAATCCGGCCCTCTTTTGTTGTTTGAAACAGTGAAAACCCGGCTCTCCACTCGCTGTTTTGAACTGTGGAAATGCCGCCTTCCTCTCGCTGTTTTGATCTGTGTAAATCCCGGCCCATTTCTCGTTGCTATAAATTGTGAAAACCTGGCTCTTCTCTCTCTGTTTTAAACTGTGAAAATCGTGCTGTCCTCTCGCTGTTTTAAACTGTGAATAGCCGACTATCCTCTCGCTGTTTAAAACTCAGAAAATCTGGCTCTCCTCTCGCTGTTTTAAACTCTGAAAATCCTGGGTCTCCACTCGCTGTTTTAAACTGTGAAAACACTGCTGTCCTCTCGCTGTTTTAAACTGTGAAAATCCTGCTCTCCTCGAGCTGTTTTAAAATGTGAAAAACCTACTCTCCTCCCGCTGTTTTAAACTGTGAAATTCCTGCTCTCCTCTCGCTGTTTTAAACTGTGAAAACCCTGCTCACCTCTCGTTCTTTTAAATTGTGAAAAAACTGCTCTCCTCTCGCTGTTTAAAACTGTGAAAAACCTGCGCTCCCCTCGCTGTTTTAAACTGTGAAATTTCTGCTTTGCTCTCGATGTTTTAAACTGTGAAAAACCTGCTCTCCTCTCGCTGTTTTAAACTGTGAAAACCCTGCTCTCCTCTCGATGTTTTAAACTGTGAAAAACCAGCTCTCCTCTCGCTATTTTTAACAGTGAAAACTCTGCTCTCCTTTCGCTGTTTAAAACTGTGAAAATCCTGCTCTCCTCTCACTGTTTTAAACTGTTAAAACCCTGCTCTCCACTCGCTGTTTTAAACTGTGAAACCCTGCTCTCGTCGCTTTTTTAAACTGTGAAAAACCTGCTCTCCTCTCACTGTTTTAAACTGTGAAAACCCTGCTCTCCTCTCGCTGTTGTAAACTGTGAAATTCCTACTCACGTTTCGCTGTTTTAAACTGTGAAATTTCTGCTCTCCTCTCGCTGTTTTAAACTGTGAAATTCCGGCTCACCACTCACTGTTTTAAACTGTGAAAAAACTGCTCTCCTCTCGCTGTTTTAAACTGTGAAAACCCAGCTGTCCTCTCGCTGTTTTAAACTGTGAAAACCCTGCTCTCCTTTCGCTGTTTTAAACTGTGAAAACCCTGCTCTCCTCTCGCTGTTTTAAACTGTGAAAACCATGCTCCATTTCGCTGTTTTAACCTATCAAAATCCTGGCTCACCTCTCGTTGTATAAAACTGTGAAAACCCGGCTCACCTCTCGATGTTTAAAACTGTGAAAATCCCGCCTGCCTCTCGCAGTTTTAAACTATGAAAAACCTTCTCTCCTCTTGCTGTTTTAAACTGTGAAATTTCTGCTTTCCTCTCGCTGTTTTAAACTGTGAAAAACCTGCTCTCCTCTCGCTGTTTAAAACTGTGAAAACCCTGCTCACCTCTTGCTGTTTTGAACTGTGAAAAACCAGCTCTACTCGCGCTGTTTTAAACTGTGAAAATCCTGTCTTCCTCTCGCTGTTTTGAACTGTGAAAACCCTTCTCTCCTCTCGCTGTTTTAAACTATGAAAAACCTGCTCTCCTCTCGCTGTTTTAAACTGCGAAATTCCTGCTCTCCTCTTACTGTTTTAAACTGTGAAAATCCTGTTCACCTCTCGCTGCTTTAAACTGTGAAATTCCTGCTCTCCTCTCGCTGTTTTGAACTGTGAAAATCCTGCTCTCCTCTCGGTGTTTTAAACTGTGAAATTCCTGCTCTCCTCTCGCTGTTTTAAACTGTGAAACACTGCTCTCCTATCGCTGTTTTATACTGTGAAAACTCTGCTCTCCTCTCGCTGTTTTAACCTGTCAAAATCCAGGCTCACCGCTCATTGCATAAAACTGTGAAAACCCGGCTCACCTCTCGTTGTTTAAAACTGTGAAAACCCCGCCTGCCTCTCGCAGTTTTAAATGTGAAAATCCTGCTCTCCTCCCTTTGTTTTAAACTGTGAATCCCCAGCTGACCTCTCGCTGTTTTAAACTGTGAAAACACTGCTCTCCTCTCGTTGTTTAAAACTGTGAAAATCCTGCTCTCCTCTCACTGTTTTAAACTGTGAAAATCCTGCTCTCCTCTCCCTGTTTTAAACTGTGAAAATCTTGCTTCCCTCTCGCTGTTTTAAACTGTGAAAATACAGATGTCTCTCGCTGTTTGAAACTGTGAAAATACTGCACACCTCTTGCTGTTTTATATTGTGAAAATCGTGCCCTTCTCTCGCTGTTTTAAACTGTGAAAATCCTGCTTCCCTCTCACTGTTTTAAACTGTGAAAATCCAGATGTCTCTCACAGATTTAACCTGTGAAAATACTGCACACCTCTCGCTGTTTTAACCTGTGAAAATTCTGCTGTCCTCTCGCTGTTTTAAAATGCGAAAATCCTGGCCAACATCTCCCTGTTTTCAACTGTGAAAATCGCAGCACTCCTCTAACTGTTTGAAATGGTAAAAATCACAGCTCTCTTCTCGCTGTTTTACACTGTGAAAATGCTGCTCTCCTCTCACTGTTTTAAACTGTGAAAATCCGGCTCTCCATTCGCTGTTTTAAACTCTGATATTCTTGCTCTCGGCTCGCTGCTTTAAACTCTGAACTTCCTGCTCTTCTCTCGTTGTTTTAAACTGTGAAAATCCCGGCTCTCCTCTCGCTGTTTTAAACTGCTGTGAAATACCTGCTCCCCTCTCACTGCTTTAAACTGTGAAAACCCTGCTCTCCTCTCGCTGTTTAAAACTGTGAAAACCCTGCTCACCTCTTGCTGTTTTGAACTGTGAAAATCCCGGCTCTCCTCTCGCTGTTTTAAACTGCTGTGAAATACCTGCTCCCCTCTCACTGCTTTAAACTGTGAAAACCCTGTCTTCCTCTCGCTGTTTAAAACTGTGAAAACCCTGCTCACCTCTTGCTGTTTTGAACTGTGAAAAACCTGCTCTCCTCTCGATGTTTTAAACTGTGAAAACCCTGCTCTCCTCTCGCTGTTTTAAACTGTGAAATTGCTGCTCACCTCTTGCTGTTTTAAACTGTGAAAAACCTGCTCTCCTCTCGCTGATTTAAACTGTGAAATTGCTGCTCTCCTCTCGCTGTTTTAAACTGTGAAATAGCTGCTCTCCTCTCGCTGTTTTAAACTGTGAAAACCCTGCTTCCTCTCGCTGTTTTAAACTGTGAAAACCCAGCTCCCCTCTCGCTGATTAAACTGTGAAATTCCTGCTCTCCTCGCACTGTTTAAAACTGTGAAAAACCTGCTCTCCTCTCGCTGATTTAAACTGTGAAATTCCTGCTCTCCTCTCGCTGTTTTAAACTGTGAAAACCCTGCTCTCCTCTCGCTGTTTTAAACTGTGAAAACCCTACTCTCCTCTCGCTGTTTTAAACTGTGAAAACCCTGCTCTCCTCTCGCTGTTTTGAACTGTGAAAACCCTGCTCTCCTCTCGCTGTTTTGAACTGTGAAAACCCTTCTCTTCTCTCTTTGCTTTAAACTGTGAAAACCAGGCTATCCTCTCGCAGTTTATAACTGTGAAAAACCTGCTCTCCTCCCTTTGTTTTAAACTGTGAATCCCCAGCTGTTCTCTCGCTGTTTTAAACTGTGAAAATCCTGCTCTCCTCTCGCTGTATTAAACTGTGAAATTGCTGCTCTCCTCTCGCTGTTTTAAACTGTGAAAAACCTGCTCTCCTCTCGCTGTTTTAAACTGTGAAAATCCTGCTCTCCTCTCGCTGTTTTAAACTGTGAAAAACCTGCTCTCCTCTCGCTGTTTTAAACTGTGAAAACCCTGCTCTCCTCTCGCTGTTTTAAACTGTGAAAATCCTGCTCTCCTCTCGCTGTTTTGAACTGTGAAATTGCTGCTCTCCTCTCGCTGTTTTAAACTGTGAAAAACCTGCTCTCCTCTCGCTGTTTTAAACTGTGAAAATCCTGCTCTCCTCTCGCTGTTTTAAACTGTGAAAAACCTGCTCTCCTCTCGCTGTTTTAAACTGTGAAAACCCTGCTCTCCTCTCGCTGTTTTAAACAGTGAAAAACCTGCTCACCTCTCGGTGTTTTAAACTGAGAAAACCCTGCTCTCCTCTCGCTGTTTCAAAACTGCGAAAACCCTGCTCTCCTCTCGCTGTTTTAAACTGTGAAATTCCTGCTCTCCTCTCGCTGTTTTAAACTGTGAAATTGCTGCTCTCCTCTCGCTGTTTTAAACTGTGAAATTCCTGCTCTCCTCTCGCTGTTTTAAACTGTGAAATTGCTGCTCTCCTCTCGCTGTTTTAAACTGTGAAAACCCTGCTCTCCTCTCGCTATTTTAAACTGTGAAAACCCTGCTCTCCTCTCGCTGTTTTAAACTATGAAAAACCTTCTCTCCTCTTGCTGTTTTAAACTGTGAAATTGCTGCTCACCTCTCGCTGTTTTAAACTGTGAAAAACCTGCTCTCCTCTTGCTGATTTAAACTGTGAAATTGCTGCTCTCCTCTCGCTGTTTTAAACTGTGAAAACCCTGCTCACCTCTTGGTGTTTTAAACTGAGAAAACCCTGCTCTCCTCTCGCTGTTTTAAACTGTGAAATTCCTGCTTTCCTCTCGCTGTTTAAAACTGTGAAAAACCTGCTCTCCTCTCGCTGTTTAAAACTGTGAAAACCCTGCTCACCTCTTGCTGTTTTGAACTGTGAAAAACCAGCTCAACTCGCGCTGTTTTAAACTGTGAAAATCCTGTCTTCCTCTCGCTGTTTTGAACTGTGAAAACCCTTCTCTCCTCTCGCTGCTTTAAACTATGAAAAACCTGCTCTCCTCTTACTGTTTTAAACTGTGAAAATCCTGTTCACCTCTCGCTGCTTTAAACTGTGAAATTCCTGCTCTCCTCTCGCTGTTTTGAACTGTGAAAATCCTGCTCTCCTCTCGGTGTTTTAAACTGTGAAATTCCTGCTCTCCTCTCGCTGTTTTAAACTGTGAAACACTGCTCTCCTATCGCTGTTTTATACTGTGAAAACCCTGCTCACCTCTTGCTGTTTTGAACTGTGAAAATCCCGGCTCTCCTCTCGCTGTTTTAAACTGCTGTGAAATACCTGCTCCCCTCTCACTGCTTTAAACTGTGAAAACCCTGCTCTCCTCTCGCTGTTTAAAACTGTGAAAACCCTGCTCACCTCTTGCTGTTTTGAACTGTGAAAAACCTGCTCTCCTCTCGATGTTTTAAACTGTGAAAACCCTGCTCTCCTCTCGCTGTTTTAAACTGTGAAATTGCTGCTCACCTCTTGCTGTTTTAAACTGTGAAAAACCTGCTCTCCTCTCGCTGATTTAAACTGTGAAATTGCTGCTCTCCTCTCGCTGTTTTAAACTGTGAAATTGCTGCTCTCCTCTCGCTGTTTTAAACTGTGAAAACCCTGCTTCCTCTCGCTGTTTTAAACTGTGAAAACCTTGCTCCCCTCTCGCTGATTAAACTGTGAAATTCCTGCTCTCCTCGCACTGTTTAAAACTGTGAAAAACCTGCTCTCCTCTCGCTGATTTAAACTGTGAAATTCCTGCTCTCCTCTCGCTGTTTTAAACTGTGAAAACCCTGCTCTCCTCTCGCTGTTTTAAACTGTGAAAACCCTACTCTCCTCTCGCTGTTTTAAACTGTGAAAACCCTGCTCTCCTCTCGCTGTTTTGAACTGTGAAAACCCTGCTCTCCTCTCGCTGTTTTGAACTGTGAAAACCCTTCTCTTCTCTCTTTGCTTTAAACTGTGAAAACCAGGCTATCCTCTCGCAGTTTATAACTGTGAAAAACCTGCTCTCCTCCCTTTGTTTTAAACTGTGAATCCCCAGCTGTCCTCTCGCTGTTTTAAACTGTGAAAATCCTGCTCTCCTCTTGCTGATTTAAACTGTGAAATTCCTGCTCTCCTCTCGCTGTTTAAAACTGTGAAAACCCTGCTCACCTCTTGCTGTTTTGAACTGTGAAAAACCAGCTCTACTCGCGCTGTTTTAAACTGTGAAAATCCTGTCTTCCTCTCGCTGTTTTGAACTGTGAAAACCCTTCTCTCCTCTCGCTGTTTTAAACTATGAAAAACCTGCTCTCCTCTCGCTGTTTTAAACTGCGAAATTCCTGCTCTCCTCTTACTGTTTTAAACTGTGAAAATCCTGTTCACCTCTCGCTGCTTTAAACTGTGAAATTCCTGCTCTCCTCTCGCTGTTTTGAACTGTGAAAATCCTGCTCTCCTCTCGGTGTTTTAAACTGTGAAATTCCTGCTCTCCTCTCGCTGTTTTAAACTGTGAAACACTGCTCTCCTATCGCTGTTTTATACTGTGAAAACCGTGCTCACCTCTTGCTGTTTTGAACTGTGAAAATCCCGGCTCTCCTCTCGCTGTTTTGAACTGTGAAAACCCTTCTCTCCTCTCGCTGTTTTAAACTGTGAAAACCTTGCTCCCCTCTTGCTGTTTTAAACTGTGAAATTCCTGCTCTCCTCTCGCTGTTTTAAAGTGTGAAAATCCCGATGTCCTATCGCAGTGTTAAACTGTGAAAATCCTGCTCTCTTCTCGCTGTTTTAAACTCTGAAAATCCGGGGTCTCCACTCGCTGTTTTAAACAGTGAAAACCCTGCTGTCCTCTCGCTGTTTTAAACAGTGAAAACCCTGCCTTCCTCTCGCTGTTTTAAACTGTGAAATTCCTGCTCTCCACTCGCTATTTTAAACTGTGAAATTCCTGGTCCCCTCTCGCTGTTTTAAACTGTGAAATTCCTGCTCTCCTCTCGCTGTTTTAAAGTGTGAAAATCCCGATGTCCTCTTGCTGTGTTAAACTGTGAAAATCCTGCTCTCCCCTCGCTATTTTGAACTGTGAAAATCCGGCCCTCTTTTGTTGTTTGAAACAGTGAAAACCCGGCTCTCCACTCGCTGTTGTGAACTGTGAAAATTCCGCCTTCCTCTCGCTGTTTTGATCTGTGTAAATCCCGGCCCATCTCTCGTTGTTATAAATTGTGAAAAACTGGCTCTCCTCTCTCTGTTTTAAACTGTGAAAATCGTGCTGTCCTCTCGCTGTTTTAAACTGTGAATAGCCGACTATCCTCTCACTGTTTAAAACACAGAAAATCCAGCTCTCCTCTCGCTGTTTAAAACTGTGAAAAACCTGCGCTCCCCTCGCTGTTTTAAACTGTGAAATTCCTGCTCTCCTCTCACTGTTTTAAACAGTGAAAACCCTGCCTTACACTCGCTGTTTTAAACTGTGAAATTCCTGCTCTCCACTCGCTGTTTTAAACTGTGAAAACCCTGCACTCCTCTCGCTGATTTAAACTGTGAAAAACCTGCTCACCTCTCGGTGTTTTAAACTGTGAAAAACCTGCTCACCTCTCGCTGTTTTCAACTGTGAAAAACCTGCTCACCTCTCAGTGTTTTAAACTGTGAAAAACCTGCTCACCTCTCGGTGTTTTAAACTGTGAGAACCCTGCTCCCCTCTCATTGTATTAAACTGTTTAAATCCTGCGCACAACTCGTTGTTTTAAACTGTGAAAACCCTGGTCTCCTCTCGCTGTTTTAAAGTGTGAAA
The DNA here is from genome assembly GCA_026770705.1 of Isurus oxyrinchus. Classification (NCBI taxonomy): domain Eukaryota; kingdom Metazoa; phylum Chordata; class Chondrichthyes; order Lamniformes; family Lamnidae; genus Isurus; species Isurus oxyrinchus. Next base: position 420,018 of record JANJGN010000401.1, read on the forward strand.
ATCCCGATGTCCTCTCGCAGTGTTAAACTGTGAAAATCCTGCTCTCCTCTCGCTGTTTTAAACTGTGAAAACACTGCTCTCCTCTCGCTGTTTTAAACTGTGAAAATCCTGCTCTCCTCTCGCTGTTTTAAACTCTGAAAATCCTGGGTCTCCACTCGCTGTTTTAAACTGTGAAAACACTGCTGTCCTCTCGCTGTTTTAAACTGTGAAAAACCTGCTCTCCTCTCACCGCTTAAAACTGTGAAAAACCTGCTCTCCTCTCGCTGTTTTGTACAGTGAAAACCCTGCTCTCCTCTCTCTGTTTTAAACTGTGAAAACCCTGCTGTCCTCTCGCTGTTTTAAACTGTGAAATTCCTGCTCTCCTCTCGCTGTTTTAAACTGTGAAATTCCTGTCTCCTCTCGCTGTTTTAAAGTGTGAAAATCCCGAAGTCCTCTCGCTGTGTTAAACTGTGAAAATACCGCTCTCCCCTCGCTATTTTGAACTGTGAAAATCCGGCCCTCTTTTGTTGTTTGAAACAGAGAAAACCCTGCTCTCCACTCGCTGTTTTGAACTGTGAAAATGCCGCCTTCCTTCGCTGTTTTGATCTGTGTAAATCCCGGCCCATTTCTCGTTGCTATAAATTGTGAAAACCTGGCTCTCCTCTTTCTGTTTTAAACTGTGAAAATCCTGCTCTCCTCTCGCTGTTTTAAACAGTGAAATTCCTGCTCTCCACTCGCTGTTTTAAAGTGTGAAAATCCCGATGTCCTCTCGCAGTGTTAAACTGTGAAAATCCTGCTCTCCTCTCGCTGTTTTAAACTCTGAAAATCCTGGGTCTCCACTCGCTGTTTTAAACTGTGAAAAGACTGCTGTCCTCTCGCTGTTTTAAACTCTGAAAAACCTGCTCTCCTCTCACCGCTTAAAACTGTGAAAAACCTGCTCTCCTCTCGCTGTTTTGAACAGTGAAAACCCTGCTCTCCTCTCTCTGTTTTAAACTGTGAAAACCCTGCTCTCCTCTCGCTGTTTTAAACTGTGAAATTCCTGCTCTGCTCTCGCTGTTTTAAACTGTGAAATTCCTGTCTCCTCTCGCTGTTTTAAAGTGTGAAAATCCCGAAGTCCTCTCGCTGTGTTAAACTGTGAAAATCCCGCTCTCCCCTCGCTATTTTGAACTGTGAAAATCCGGCCCTCTTTTGTTGTTTGAAACAGAGAAAACCCGGCTCTCCACTCGCTGTTTTGAACTGTGAAAATGCCGCCTTCCTCTCGCTGTTTTGATCTATGTAAATCCCGGCCCATTTCTCGTTGCTATAAATTGTGAAAACCTGGCTCTCCTCTTTCTGTTTTAAACTGTGAAAATCCTGCTCTCCTCTCGCTGTTTTAAACAGTGAAATTCCTGCTCTCCACTCGCTGTTTTAAAGTGTGAAAATCCCGATGTCCTCTCGCAGTGTTAAACTGTGAAAATCCTGCTCTCCTCTCGCTGTTTTAAACTCTGAAAATCCTGGGTCTCCACTCGCTGTTTTAAACTGTGAAAACACTGCTGTCCTCTCGCTGTTTTAAACTGTGAAAAACCTGCTCTCCTCTCACCGCTTAAAACTGTGAAAAACCTGCTCTCCTCTCGCTGTTTTGAACAGTGAAAACCCTGCTCTCCTCTCTCTGTTTTAAACTGTGAAAACCCTGCTCTCCTCTCGCTGTTTTAAACTGTGAAATTCCTGCTCTCCTCTCGCTGTTTTAAACTGTGAAATTCCTGTCTCCTCTCGCTGTTTTAAAGTGTGAAAATCCCGATGTCCTCTCGCTGTGTTAAACTGTGAAAATCCCGCTCTCCCCTCGCTATTTTGAACTGTGAAAATCCGGCCCTCTTTTGTTGTTTGAAACAGAGAAAACCCGGCTCTCCACTCGCTGTTTTGAACTGTGAAAATGCCGCCTTCCTCTCGCTGTTTTGATCTGTGTAAATCCCGGCCCATTTCTCGTTGCTATAAATTGTGAAAACCTGGCTCTCCTCTTTCTGTTTTAAACTGTGAAAATCGTGCTGTCCTCTCGCTGTTTTAAACTGTGAATAGCCGACTATCCTCTCACTGTTTAAAACACAGAAAATCCGGCTCTCCTCTCGCTGTTTAAAACTGTGAAAAACCTGCGCTCCCCTTGCTGTTTTAAACTGTGAAATTCCTGCTCTCCTCTCACTGTTTTAAACAGTGAAAACCCTGCCTTCCTCTTGCTGTTTTAAACTGTGAAATTCCTGCTCTCCTCTCGCTGTTTTAAACTGTGAAAACCCTGCTCTCCTCTCGCTGATTTAAACTGTGAAAAACCTGCTCACCTCTCGGTGTTTTAAACTGTGAAAAACCTGCTCACCTCTCGCTGTTTTCAACTGTGAAAAACCTGCTCACCTCTCAGTGTTTTAAACTGTGAAAAACCTGCTCACCTCTCGGTGTTTTAAACTGTGAGAACCCTGCTCCCCTCTCATTGTTTTAAACTGTTTAAATCCTGCGCACAACTCGTTGTTTTAAACTGTGAAAACCCTGCTCTCCTCTCGCTGTTTTAAACAGTGAAATTCCTGCTCTCCACTCGCTGTTTTAAAGTGTGAAAATCCCGATGTCCTCTCGCAGTGTTAAACTGTGAAAATCCTGCTCTCCTCTCGCTGTTTTAAACTCTGAAAATCCTGGGTCTCCACTCGCTGTTTTAAACTGTGAAAAGACTGCTGTCCTCTCGCTGTTTTAAACTGTGAAAAACCTGCTCTCCTCTCACCGCTTAAAACTGTGAAAAACCTGCTCTCCTCTCGCTGTTTTGAACAGTGAAAACCCTGCTCTCCTCTCTCTGTTTTAAACTGTGAAAACCCTGCTCTCCTCTCGCTGTTTTAAACTGTGAAATTCCTGCTCTGCTCTCGCTGTTTTAAACTGTGAAATTCCTGTCTCCTCTCGCTGTTTTAAAGTGTGAAAATCCCGAAGTCCTCTCGCTGTGTTAAACTGTGAAAATCCCGCTCTCCCCTCGCTATTTTGAACTGTGAAAATCCGGCCCTCTTTTGTTGTTTGAAACAGAGAAAACCCGGCTCTCCACTCGCTGTTTTGAACTGTGAAAATGCCGCCTTCCTCTCGCTGTTTTGATCTATGTAAATCCCGGCCCATTTCTCGTTGCTATAAATTGTGAAAACCTGGCTCTCCTCTTTCTGTTTTAAACTGTGAAAATCCTGCTCTCCTCTCGCTGTTTTAAACAGTGAAATTCCTGCTCTCCACTCGCTGTTTTAAAGTGTGAAAATCCCGATGTCCTCTCGCAGTGTTAAACTGTGAAAATCCTGCTCTCCTCTCGCTGTTTTAAACTCTGAAAATCCTGGGTCTCCACTCGCTGTTTTAAACTGTGAAAACACTGCTGTCCTCTCGCTGTTTTAAACTGTGAAAAACCTGCTCTCCTCTCACCGCTTAAAACTGTGAAAAACCTGCTCTCCTCTCGCTGTTTTGAACAGTGAAAACCCTGCTCTCCTCTCTCTGTTTTAAACTGTGAAAACCCTGCTCTCCTCTCGCTGTTTTAAACTGTGAAATTCCTGCTCTCCTCTCGCTGTTTTAAACTGTGAAATTCCTGTCTCCTCTCGCTGTTTTAAAGTGTGAAAATCCCGATGTCCTCTCGCTGTGTTAAACTGTGAAAATCCCGCTCTCCCCTCGCTATTTTGAACTGTGAAAATCCGGCCCTCTTTTGTTGTTTGAAACAGAGAAAACCCGGCTCTCCACTCGCTGTTTTGAACTGTGAAAATGCCGCCTTCCTCTCGCTGTTTTGATCTGTGTAAATCCCGGCCCATTTCTCGTTGCTATAAATTGTGAAAACCTGGCTCTCCTCTTTCTGTTTTAAACTGTGAAAATCGTGCTGTCCTCTCGCTGTTTTAAACTGTGAATAGCCGACTATCCTCTCACTGTTTAAAACACAGAAAATCCGGCTCTCCTCTCGCTGTTTAAAACTGTGAAAAACCTGCGCTCCCCTTGCTGTTTTAAACTGTGAAATTCCTGCTCTCCTCTCACTGTTTTAAACAGTGAAAACCCTGCCTTCCTCTTGCTGTTTTAAACTGTGAAATTCCTGCTCTCCTCTCGCTGTTTTAAACTGTGAAAACCCTGCTCTCCTCTCGCTGATTTAAACTGTGAAAAACCTGCTCACCTCTCGGTGTTTTAAACTGTGAAAAACCTGCTCACCTCTCGCTGTTTTCAACTGTGAAAAACCTGCTCACCTCTCAGTGTTTTAAACTGTGAAAAACCTGCTCACCTCTCGGTGTTTTAAACTGTGAGAACCCTGCTCCCCTCTCATTGTTTTAAACTGTTTAAATCCTGCGCACAACTCGTTGTTTTAAACTGTGAAAACCCTGCTCTCCTCTCGCTGTTTTAAACAGTGAAATTCCTGCTCTCCACTCGCTGTTTTAAAGTGTGAAAATCCCGATGTCCTCTCGCAGTGTTAAACTGTGAAAATCCTGCTCTCCTCTCGCTGTTTTAAACTCTGAAAATCCTGGGTCTCCACTCGCTGTTTTAAACTGTGAAAACACTGCCATCCTCTCGCTGTTTTAAACTGTGAAAAACCTGCTCTCCTCTCACCGTTTAAAACTGTGAAAACCCTGCTCTCATCTCGCTGTTATGAACAGTGAAAACCCTGCTCGCCTCTCTCTGTTTTAAACTGTGAAAACCCTGCTCTCCACTCGCTATTTCAAACTGTGAAATTCCTGGTCCCCTCTCACTGTTTTAAACTGTGAAATTCGTGCTCTCCACTCGCTATTTCAAACTGTGAAATTCCTGGTCCCCTCTCGCTGTTTTAAACTGTGAAATTCCTGCTCTCCTCTCGCTGTTTTAAAGTGTGAAAATCCCGATGTCCTCTCGCTGTGTTAAACTGTGAAAATCCCGCACTCCCCTCGCTATTTTGAACGGTGAAAATCCGGCCCTCTTTTGTTGTTTGAAATAGTGAAAACCCGGCTCTCCACTCGCTGTTTTGAACTGTGGAAATGCCGCCTTCCTCTCGCTGTTTTGATCTGTGTAAATCCCGGCCCATTTCTCGTTGCTATAAATTGTGAAAACCTGGCTCTCCTCTCTCTGTTTTAAACTGTGAAAATCGTGCTGTCCTATCGCTGTTTTAAACTGTGAATAGCCGACTATCCTCTCGCTGTTTAAAACTCAGAAAATCTGGCTCTCCTCTCGCTGTTTTAAACTCTGAAAATCCTGGGTCTCCACTCGCTGTTTTAAACTGTGAAAACACTGCTGTCCTCTCGGTGTTTTAAACTGTGAAAATCCTGCTCTCCTCGAGCTGTTTTAAAATGTGAAAAACCTACTCTCCTCCCGCTGTTTTAAACTGTGAAATTCCTGCTCTCCTCTCGCTGTTTTAAACTGTGAAAACCCTGCTCACCTCTCGTTCTTTTAAATTGTGAAAAAAACGGCTCTCCTCTCGGTGTTTAAAACTGTGAAACACCTGCGCTCCCCTCGCTGTTTTAAACTGTGAAATTCCTGCTCTCCTCTCACTGTTTTAAACAGTGAAAACCCTGCCTTACTCCCGCTGTTTTAAACTGTGAAATTCCTGCTCACCTCTCGCTGTTTTAAACTGTGAAAACCCTGCTCTCCTCTCGCTGTTTCAAACTGTGAAAAACCTGCTCACATCTCGGTGTTTTAAACTGTGAGAACCCTGCTCCCCTCTCATTGTTTTAAACTGCTAAATCCTGCGCACAACTCGTTGTTTTAAACTGTGAAAACGCTGCTCTCCTCTCGCTGTTTTAAACTGTGAAAATCCTGGTCCCCTCTCGCTGTTTTAAACTGTGAAATTCCTGCTCTCCTCTCGCTGTTTTAAAGTGTGAAAATCCCGATGTCCTCTCGCAGTGTTAAACTGTGAAAATCCTGCTCTCTTCTCGCTGTTTTAAACTCTGAAAATCCTGGGTCTCCACTCGCTGCTTTAGACAGTGAAAACCCTGCTGTCCTCTCGCTGTTTTAAACAGTGAAAACACTGCCTTCCTCTCGCTGTTTTAAACTGTGAAATTCCTGCTCTCCACTCGCTATTTTAAACTGTGAAATTCCTTGTCCCCTCTCGCTGTTTTAAACTGTGAAATTCCTGCTGTCCTCTCGCTGTGTTAAAGTGTGAAAATCCCGATGTCCTCTTGCTGTGTTAAACTGTGAAAATCCCGCTCTCCCCTCGCTATTTTGAACTGTGAAAATCCCGCCCTCTTTTGTTGTTTGAAACAGTGAAAACCCGGCTCTCCACTCCCTGTTTTGAACTGTGAAAATTCCGCCTTCCTCTCGCTGTTTTGATCTGTGTAAATCCCGGCCCATCTCTCGTTGTTATAAATTGTGAAAAACTGGCTCTCCTCTCTCTGTTTTAAACTGTGAAAATCGTGCTGTCCTCTCGCTGTTTTAAACTGTGAATAGCCGACTATCCTCTCACTGTTTAAAACTCAGAAAATCCGGCTCTCCTCTCGCTGTTTAAACCTGTGAAAAACCTGCGCTCCCCTCGCTGTTTTAAACTGTGAAATTCCTGCTCTCCTCTCACTGTTTTAAACAGTGAAAACCCTGCCTTACTCTCGCTGTTTTAAACTGTGAAATTCCTGCTCTCCTCTCGCTGTTTTAAACTGTGAAAACCCTGCTCTCCTCTTGCTGTTTTAAACTGTGAAAAACCTGCTCACCTCTCGGTGTTTTAAACTGTGAAAAACCTGCTCACCTCTCGCTGTTTTAAACTGTGAAAAACCTGCTCACCTCTCGGTGTTTTAAACTGTGAAAAACCTGCTCACCTCTCGGTGATTTAAACTGTGAGAACCCTGCTCCCCTCTCATTGATTTAAACTGTTTAAATCCTGCGCACAACTCGTTGTTTTAAACTGTGAAAACCCTGCTCTCCTCTCGCTGTTTTTAACTGTGAAATTCCTGCTCTCCACTCGCTATTTTAAACTGTGAAAATCCTGCTCCCCTCTCACTGTTTTAAACTGTGAAATTCCTGCTCTCCTCTCGCTGTTTTAAAGTGTGAAAATCCCGATGTCCTCTTGCAGTTTTAAACTGTGATAATCCTGCTCTCCTCTCGCTGTTTTAAACTCTGAAAATCCTGGGTCTCCACTCGCTGTTTTAAACTGTGAAAACACTGCTGACCTCTCGCTGTTTTAAACTGTGAAATTCCTGCTCTCCACTCGCTATTTTAAACTGTGAAAATCCTGGTCCCCTCTCGCTGTTGTAAACTGTGAAATTCCTGCACTCCTCTCGCTGTTTTAAACTGTGAAATTCCTGCACTCCTCTCGCTGTTTTAAAATATGAAAAACCTGCTTTCCTCTCGCTGTTTTAAACAGTGAAAACCCTGCCTTCCTCTCGCTGTTTTAAACTGTGAAATTCCTGCTCTCCTCTCGCTGTTTTAAACAGTGAGAACCCTGCTGTCCTCTCGCTGTTTTAAACAGTGAAAACCCTGCTCTCCTCTCGCTGTTTTAAACTGTGAAATTCCTGCTCTCCACTCGCTATTTTAAACTGTGAAATTCCTGGTCCCCTCTCGCTGTTTTAAACTGTGAATTTCCTGCTCTCCTCTCGCTGTTTTAAAGTGTGAAAATCCCGATGTCCTCTCGCTGTGTTAAACTGTGAAAATCCCGCTCTCCCCTCGCTATTTTGAACTGTGAAAATCCCGCCCTCTTTTGTTGTTTGAAAGAGTGAAAACCCGGCTCTCCACTCGCTGTTTTGAACTGTGAAAATGCCGCCTTCCTCTCGCTGTTTTGATCTGTGTAAATCCCGGCCCATCTCTCGTTGTTATAAATTGTGAAAAACTGGCTCTCCTCTGTCTGTTTTAAACTGTGAAAATCGTGCTGTCCTCTCGCTGTTTTAAACTGTGAATAGCCGACTATCCTCTCACTGTTTAAAACACAGAAAATCCGGCTCTCCTCTCGCTGTTTAAAACTGTGAAAAACCTGCGCTCCCCTCGCTGTTTTAAACTGTGAAATTCCTGCTCTCCTCTCACTGTTTTAAACAGTGAAAACCCTGCTCTCCTCTCGCTGATTTAAACTGTGAAAAACCTGCTCACCTCTCGGTGTTTTAAACTGTGAAAATCCTGCTCACCTCTCGCTGTTTTCAACTGTGAAAAACCTGCTAACCTCTCAGTGTTTTAAACTGTGAAAAACCTGCTCACCTCTCGGTGTTTTAAACTGTGAGAACCCTGCTCCCCTCTCATTGTTTTAAACTGTTTAAATCCTGCGCACAACTCGTTGTTTTAAACTGTGAAAACCCTGCTCTCCTCTCGCTGTTTTAAACTGTGAAATTCCTGCTCTCCACTCGCTGTTTTAAAGTGTGAAAATCCCGATGTCCTCTCGCAGTGTTAAACTGTGAAAATCCTGCTCTCCTCTCGCTGTTTTAAACTCTGAAAATCCTGGGTCTCCACTCGCTGTTTTAAACTGTGAAAACACTGCTGTCCTCTCGCTGTTTTAATCTGTGAAAAACCTGCTCTCCTCTCACCGTTTAAAACTGTGAAAACCCTGCTCTCCTCTCGCTGTTTTAAACTGTGAAATTCCTGCTCTCCACTCGCTATTTCAAACTGTGAAATTCCTGGTCCCCTCTCGCTGTTTTAAACTGTGAAATTCCTGCTCTCCTCTCGCTGTTTTAAAGTGTGAAAATCCCGATGTCCTCTCGCTGTGTTAAACTGTGAAAATCCCGCTCTCCCCTCGCTATTTTGAACGGTGAAAATCCCGCCCTCTTTTGTTGTTTGAAACAGTGAAAACGCGGCTGTCCACTCGCTATTTTGAACTGTGAAAATGCCGCCTTCCTCTCGCTGTTTTGATCTGTGTAAATCCCGGCCCATTTCTCGTTGCTATAAATTGTGAAAACCTGGCTCGCCTCTCTCTGTTTTAAACTGTGAAAATCGTGCTGTCCTCTCGCTGTTTTAAACTGTGAATAGCCGACTATCCTCTCGCTGTTTAAAACTCAGAAAATCTGGCTCTCCTCTCGCTGTTTTAAACTCTGAAAATCCTGGGTCTCCACTCGCTGTTTTAAACTGTGAAAACACTGCTCTCCTCTCGCTGTTTTAAAATGTGAAAAAACTACTCCCCTCCCGCTGTTTTAAACTGTGAAATTCCTGCTCTCCTCTCGCTGTTTTAAACTGTGAAAACCCTGCTCACCTCTCGTTCTTTTAAATTGTGAAAAAACTGCTCTCCTCTCGCTGTTTAAAACTGTGAAAAACCTGCGCTCCCCTCGCTGTTTTAAACTGTGAAATTCCTGCTCTCCTCTCACTGTTTTAAACAGTGAAAACCCTGCCTTACTCTCGCTGTTTTAAACTGTGAAATTCCTGCTCTCCTCTCTGTTTTAAACTGTGAAAACCCTGCTCTCCTCTCGCTGTTTTAAACTGTGAAAAACCTGCTCACATCTCGGTGTTTTAAACTGTGAGAACCCTGCTCCCCTCTCATTGTTTTAAACTGTTTAAATCCTGCACACAACTCGATGTTTTAAACTGTGAAAATCCTGGTCCCCTCTCGCTGTTTTAAACTGTGAAATTCCTGCTCTCCTCTCGCTGTTTTAAAGTGTGAAAATCCCGATGTCCTCTCGCAGTGTTAAACTGTGAAAATCCTGCTCTCCTCTCGCTGTTTTAAACTCTGAAAATCCTGGGTCTCCACTCGCTGTTTTAAACTGTGAAATTCCTGCTCTCCACTCGCTATTTTAAACTGTGAAAATCCTGGTCCCCTCTCGCTGTTGTACACTGTGAAATTCCTGCACTCCTCTCGCTGTTTTAAACTGTGAAATTCCTGCACTCCTCTCGCTGTTTTAAACTATGAAAACCCTGCCTTCCTCTCGCTGTTTTAAACTGTGAAATTCCTGCTCTCCTCTCGCTGTTTTAAACAGTGAAAACCCTGCTGTCCTCTCGCTGTTTTAAACTGTGAAAACCCTGCCTTCCTCTCGCTGTTTTAAACTGTGAAATTCCTGCTCTCCACTCGCTATTTTAAACTGTGAAATTCCTGGTCTCCACTCGCTATTTTGAACTGTGAAATTCCTGCTCTCCTCTCGCTGTTTTAAAGTGTGAAAATCCCGATGTCCTCTCGCTGTGTTAAACTGTGAAAATCCCGCTCTCCCCTCGCTATTTTGAACTGTGAAAATCCGGCCCTCTTTTGTTGTTTGAAAAAGTGAAAACCCGGCTCTCCACTCGCTGTTTTGAACTGTGAAAATGCCGCCTTCCTCTCGCTGTTTTGATCTGTGTAAATCCCGGCCCATCTCTCGTTGTTATAAATTGTGAAAAACTGGCTCTCCTCTCTCTGTTTTAAACTGTGAAAATCGTGCTGTCCTTTCGCTGTTTTAAACTGTGAATAGCCGACTATCCTCTCACTGTTTAAAACACAGAAAATCCGGCTCTCCTCTCGCTGTTTAAAACTGTGAAAAACCTGCGCTCCCCTCGCTGTTTTAAACTGTGAAATTCCTGCTCTCCTCTCACTGTTTTAAACAGTGAAAACCCTGCCTTACTCTCGCTGTTTTAAACTGTGAAATTCCTGCTCTCCACTCGCTGTTTTAAACTGTGAAAACCCTGCACTCCTCTCGCTGATTTAAACTGTGAAAAACCTGCTCTCCTCTCGCTGATTTAAACTGTGAAAAACCTGCTCACCTCTCGGTGTTTTAAACTGTGAAAGACCTGCTCACCTCTCGCTGTTTTAAACTGTGAAAAACCTGCTCACCTCTCAGTGTTTTAAACTGTGAAAAACCTGCTCACGTCTCGGTGTTTTAAACTGTGAGAACCCTGCTCCCCTCTCATTGCTTTAAACTGTTTAAATCCTGCGCACAACTCGTTGTTTTAAACTGTGAAAACCCTGCTCTCCTCTCGCTGTTTTAAACTGTGAAATTCCTGCTCTCCACTCGCTGTTTTAAAGTGTGAAAATCCCGATGTCCTCTCGCAGTGTTAAAATGTGAAAATCATGCTCTCCTCTCGCTGTTTTAAACTCTGAAAATCCTGGGTCTCCACTCGCTGTTTTAAACTGTGAAAACACTGCTGTCCTCTCGCTGCTTTAAACTGTGAAAAACCTGCTCTCCTCTCACCGTTTAAAACTGTGAAAACCCTGCTCTCCTCTCGCTGTTTTGAACAGTGAAAACCCTGCTCACCTCTCTCTGTTTTAAACTGTGAAAACCCTGCTCTCCTCTCGCTATTTCAAACTGTGAAATTCCTGGTCCCCTCTCGCTGTTTTAAACTGTGAAATTCCTGCTCTCCTCTCGCTGTTTTAAAGTGTGAAAATCCCGATGTCCTCTCGCTGTGTTAAACTGTGAAAATCCCGCTCTCCCCTCGCTATTTTGAACGGTGAAAATCCGGCCCTCTTTTGTTGTTTGAAACAGTGAAAACCCGGCTCTCCACTCGCTGTTTTGAACTGTGGAAATGCCGCCTTCCTCTCGCTGTTTTGATCTGTGTAAATCCCGGCCTATTTCTCGTTGCTATAAATTGTGAAAACCTGGCTCTCCTCTCTCTGTTTTAAACTGTGAAAATCGTGCAGTCCTCTCGCTGTTTTAAACTGTGAATAGCCGACTATCCTCTCGCTGTTTAAAACTCAGAAAATCTGGCTCTCCTCTCGCTGTTTTAAACTCTGAAAATCCTGGGTTTCCACTCGCTGTTTTAAACTGTGAAAACACTGCTGTCCTCTCGCTGTTTTAAACTGTGAAAATCCTGCTCTCCTCGAGCTGTTTTAAAATGTGAAAAACCTACTCTCCTCCCGCTGTTTTAAACTGTGAAATTCCTGCTCTCCTCTCGCTGTTTTAAACTGTGAAAACCCTGCTCACCTCTCGTTGTTTTAAATTGTGAAAAAACTGCTCTCCTCTCGCTGTTTAAAACTGTGAAAAACCTGCGCTCCCCTCGCTGTTTTAAACTGTGAAATTCCTGCTCTCCTCTCACTGTTTTAAACAGTGAAAACCCTGCCTTACTCCCGCGGTTTTAAACTATGAAATTCCTGCTCTCCTCTCGCTGTTTTAAACTGTGAAAACCCTGCTCTCCTCTCGCTGTTTTAACCTGTGAAAAACCTGCTCACATCACGGTGTTTTAAACTGTGAGAAACCTGCTCCCCTCTCATTGTTTTAAACTGTTTAAATCCTGCGCACAACTCGTTGTTTTAAACTGTGAAAACCCTGCTCTCCTCTCGCTGTTTTAAACTATGAAATACCTGCTCTCCACTCGCTATTTTAAACTGTGAAAATCCTGGTCCCCTCTCGCTGTTTTAAACTGTGAAATTCCTGCTCTCCTCTCGCTGTTTTAAACTCTGAAAATCCCGATGTCCTCTCGCAGTGTTAAACTGTGAAAATCCTGCTCTCCTCTCGCTGTTTTAAACTCTGAAAATCCTGGGTCTCCACTCGCTTTTTTAAACTGTGAAAACACTGCTGTCCTCTCGCTGTTTTAAACTGTGAAATTCCTGCTCTCCACTCGCTATTTTAAACTGTGAAAATCCTGGTCCCCTCTTGCTGTTTTAAACTGTGAAATTCCTGCTCTCCTCTCGCTGTTTTAAACTCTGAAAATCCTGGGTCTCCACTCGCTGTTTTAAACTGTGAAAACACTGCTCTCCTCTCGCTGTTTTGAACAGTGAAAACCCTGCTCTCCTCTCACCGTTTAAAACTGTGAAAACCCTGCTCTCCTCTCGCTGTTTTAAACTGTGAAATTCCTGCTCTCCACTCGCTATTTCAAACTGTGAAATTCCTGGTCCCCTCTCGCTGTTTTAAACTGTGAAATTCCTGCTCTCCTCTCGCTGTTTTAAAGTGTGAAAATCCCGATGTCCTCTCGCTGTGTTAAACTGTGAAAATCCCGCTCTCCCCTCGCTATTTTGAACGGTGCAAATCCGGCCCTCTTTTGTTGTTTGAAACAGTGAAAACCCGGCACTCCACTCGCTGTTTTGAACTGTGAAAATGCCGCCTTCCTCTCGCTGTTTTGATCTGTGTAAATCCCGGCCCATTTCTCGTTGCTATAAATTGTGAAAACCTGGCTCTCCTCTCTCTGTTTTAAACTGTGAAAATCGTGCTGTCCTCTCGCTGTTTTAAACTGTGAATAGCCGACTATCCTCTCGCTGTTTAAAACTCAGAAAAACTGGCTCTCCTCTCGCTGTTTTAAACTCTGAAAATCCTGGGTCTCCACTCGCTGTTTTAAACTGTGAAAACACTGCTCTCCTCTCGCTGTTTTAAACTGTGAAAATCCTGCTCTCCTCGAGCTGTTTTAAAATGTGAAAAACCTACTCTCCTCCCGCTGTTTTAAACTGTGAAATTCCTGCTCTCCTCTCGCTGTTTTAAACTGTGAAAACCCTGCTCACCTCTCGTTCTTTTAAATTGTGAAAAAACTGCTCTCCTCTCGCTGTTTAAAACTGTGAAAAACCTGCGCTCCCCTCGCTGTTTTAAACTGTGAAATTCCTGCTCTCCTCTCACTGTTTTAAACAGTGAAAACCCTGCCTTACTCTCGCTGTTTTAAACTGTGAAATTCCTGCTCTCCTCTCGCTGTTTTAAACTGTGAAAAACCTGCTCTCCTCTCGCTGTTTTAAACTGTGAAAAACCTGCTCACATCTCGGTGATTTAAACTGTGAGAACCCTGCTCCCCTCTCATTGTTTTAAACTGTTTAAATCCTGCGCACAACTCGTTGTTTTAAACAGTGAAAACCCTCCTCTCCTCTCGCTGTTTTAAACTGTGAAATTCCTGCTCTCCACTCGCTATTTCAAACTGTGAAAATCCTGCTCTCCTCTCGCTGTTTTAAAGTGTGAAAATCCCGATGTCCTCTCGCAGTGTTAAACTGTGAAAATCCTGCTCTCCTCTCGCTGTCTTAAACTCTGAAAATCCTGGGTATCCACTCGCTGTTTTAAACTGTGAAAACACTGCTGTCCTCTCGCTGTTTTAAACTGTGAAATTCCTGCTCTCCACTCGCTATTTTAAACTGTGAAAATCCTGGTCCCCTCTTGCTGTTTTAAACTGTGAAATCCTGCTCTCCTCTCGCTGTTTTAAAGTGTGAAAATCCCGATGTCCTATCGCAGTGTTAAACTGTGAAAATCCTGCTCTCTTCTCGCTGTTTTAAACTCTGAAAATCCTGGGTCTCCACTCGCTGTTTTAAACAGTGAAAACCCTGCTGTCCTCTCGCTGTTTTAAACAGTGAAAACACTGCCTTCCTCTCGCTGTTTCAAACTGTGAAATTCCAGCTCTCCACTCGCTATTTTAAACTGTGAAATTCCTGGTCCCCTCTCGCTGTTTTAAACTGTGAAATTCCTGCTCTCCTCTCGCTGTTTTAAAGTGTGAAAATCCCGATGTCCTCTTGCTGTGTTAAACTGTGAAAATCCCGCTCTCCCCTCGCTATTTTGAACTGTGAAAATCCCGCCCTCTTTTGTTGTTTGAAACAGTGAAAACCCGGCTCTCCACTCGCTGTTTTGAACTGTGAAAATTCCGCCTTCCTCTCGCTGTTTTGATCTGTGTAAATCCCGGCCCATCTCTCGTTCTTATAAATTGTGAAAACCTGGCTCTCCTCTCTCTGTTTTAAACTGTGAAAATCGTGCTGTCCTCTCGCTGTTTTAAACTGTGAATAGCCGACTATCCTCTCACTGTTTAAAACTCAGAAAATCCGGCTCTCCTCTCGCTGTTTAAACCTGTGAAAAACCTGCGCTCCCCTCGCTGTTTTAAACTGTGAAATTCCTGCTCTCCACTCACTGTTTTAAACAGTGAAAACCCTGCCTTACTCTCGCTGTTTTAAACTGTGAAATTCCTGCTCTCCTCTCGCTGTTTTAAACTGTGAAAACCCTGCTCTCCTCTTGCTGTTTTAAACTGTGAAAAACCTGCTCACCTCTCGGTGTTTTAAACTGTGAAAAACCTGCTCACCTCTCGCTGTTTTAAACTGTGAAAAACCTGCTCACCTCTCGGTGTTTTAAACTGTGAAAAACCTGCTCACCTCTCGGTGATTTAAACTGTGAGAACCCTGCTCCCCTCTCATTGTTTTAAACTGTTTAAATCCTGCGCACAACTCGTTGTTTTAAACTGTGAAAACCCTGCTCTCCTCTCGCTGTTTTAAACTGTGAAATTCCTCCTCTCCACTCGCTATTTTAAACTGTGAAAATCCTGGTCCCCTCTCGCTGTTTTAAACTGTGAAATTCCTGCTCTCCTCTCGCTGTTTTAAAGTGTGAAAATCCCGATGTCCTCTCGCAGTTTTAAACTGTGATAATCCTGCTCTCCTCTCGCTGTTTTAAACTCTGAAAATCCAGGGTCTCCACTCGCTGTTTTAAACTGTGAAAACACTGCTGTCCTCTCGCTGTTTTAAACTGTGAAATTCCTGCTCTCCACTCGCTATTTTAAACTGTGAAAATCCTGGTCCCCTCTCGCTGTTTTAAACTGTGAAATTCCTGCACTCCTCTCGCTGTTTTAAACTGTGAAATTCCTGCACTCCTCTCGCTGTTTTAAACTATGAAAAACCTGCTTTCCTCTCGCTGTTTTAAACAGTGAAAACCCTGCTCTCCTCTCGCTGTTTTAAACTGTGAAATTCCTGCTCTCCACTCGCTGTTTTAAACTGTGAAATTCCTGCACTCCTCTCGCTGTTTTAAACTGTGAAAAACCTGCTCTCCACTCGCTATTTCAAACTGTGAAATTCCTGGTCCCCTCTCGCTGTTTTAAACTGTGAAATTCCTGCTCTCCTCTCGCTGTTTTAAAGTGTGAAAATCCCGATGTCCTCTCGCTGTGTTAAAATGTGAAAATCCCGCTCTCCCCTCGCTATTTTGAACTGTGAAAATCCGGCCCTCTTTTGTTGTTTGAAACAGTGAAAACGCGGCTGTCCACTCGTTGTTTTGAACTGTGAAAATGCCGCCTTCCTCTCGCTGTTTTGATCTGTGTAAATCCCGGCCCATTTCTCGTTGCTATAAATTGTGAAAACCTGGCTCTCCTCTCTCTGTTTTAAACTGTGAAAATCGTGCTGTCCTCTCGCTGTTTTAAACTGTGAATAGCCGACTATCCTCTCGCTGTTTAAAACTCAGAAAATCTGGCTCTCCTCTCGCTGTTTTAAACTCTGAAAATCCTGGGTCTCCAATCGCTGTTTTAAACTGTGAAAACACTGCTCTCCTCTAGCTGTTTTAAAATGTGAAAAACCTACTCTCCTCCCGCTGTTTTAAACTGTGAAAACCCTGCTCACCTCTCGTTGTTTTAAACTGTGAAAAAACTGCTGTCCTCCCGCTGTTTTAAACTGTGAAAACCCTGCTCTCCTCTCGCTGTTTTAAACTGTGAAATTCCTGCCCTCCTCTCGCTGTTTTAAACAGTGAAAACCCTGCTGTCCTCTCGCTGTTTTAAAGTGTGAAAACCCTGCCTTCCTCTCGCTGTTTTAAACTGTGAAAACCCTGCCTTCCTCTCGCTGTTTTAAACTGTGAAATTCCTGCTCTCCACTCGCTGTTTTAAACTGTGAAATTCCTGCTCCCCTCTCGCTGTTTTAAACTGTGAAATTCCTGCTCTCCTCTCGCTGTTTTAAAGTGTGAAAATCCCGATGTCCTCTTGCTGTGTTAAACTGTGAAAATCCCGCTCTCCCCTCACTATTTTGAACTGTGAAAATCCCGCCCTCTTTTGTTCTTTGAAAGAGTGAAAACCCGGCTCTCCACTCGCTGTTTTGAACTGTGAAAATGCCGCCTTCCTCTCGCTGTTTTGATCTGTGTAAATCCCGGCCCATCTCTCGTTGTTATAAATTGTGAAAAACTGGCTCTCCTCTGTCTGTTTTAAACTGTGAAAATCGTGCTGTCCTCTCGCTGTTTTAAACTGTGAATAGCCGACTATCCTCTCACTGTTTAAAACTCAGAAAATCCGGCTCTCCTCTCGCTGTTTAAAACTGTGAAAAACCTGCGCTCCCCTCGCTGTTTTAAACTGTGAAATTCCTGCTCTCCTCTCACTGCTTTAAACAGTGAAAACACTGCCTTACTCTCGCTCTTTTAAACTGTGAAATTCCTGCTCTCCTCTCGCTGTTTTAAACTGAAAAAACCCTGCTCTCCTCTCGCAGTTTTAAACTGTGAAAGACCTGCTCACCTCTCGGTGTTTTAAACTGTGAAAAACCTGCTCATCTCTCGGTGTTTTAAACTGTGAGAACCCTGCTCCCCTCTCATTGTTTTAAACTGTTTAAATCCTGCGCACAACTCGTTGTTTTAAACTGTGAAAACCCTGCTCTCCTCTCGCTGTTTTAAACTGTGAAATTCCTGCTCTCCACTCGCTATTTTAAACTGTGAAAATCCTGGCCCCTCTCGCTGTTTTAAACTGTGAAAAACCTGCTCTCCTCTCGCTGTTTTAAAGTGTGAAAATCCCGATGTCCTCTCGCAGTGTTAAACTGTGAAAATCCTGCTCTCCTCTCGCTGTTTTAAACTCTGAAAATCCTGGGTCTCCACTCGCTGTTTTAAACTGTGAAAACACTGCTGTCCTCTCGCTGTTTTAAACTGTGAAAAACCTGCTCTCCTCTCACTGTTTTAAACTGTGAAAACCCTGCTCTCCTCTCGCTGTTTTAAACTGTGAAAACCCTGCTCTCCTCTCGCTGTTTTAAACGGTGAAAATCCTGCTTTCCTCTCGCTGTTTTAAACTGTGAAATTCCTGCTCTCCTCTCGCTGTTTTAAACTGTGAAAAAGCTGCTCTCCTCTCGCTGTTTTTAACAGTGAAAACCCTGCCTTCCTCTCGCTGTTTTAAACTGTGAAATTCCTGCTCACCACTCGTTGTTTTAAACTGTGAAAAACCTGCTCTCCTCTCGCTGTTTTAAACTGTGAAAAACCTGCTCACCTCTCGGCGTTTTAAACTGTGAAAAACCTGCTCACCTCTCGCTGTTTTAAACTGTGAAAAACCTGCTCACCTCTCGGTGTTTTAAACTGTGAGAACCCTGCTCCCCTCTCATTGTTTTAAACTGTTTAAATCCTGCGCACAACTCGTTGTTTTAAACTGTGAAAACCCTGCTCTCCTCTCGCTGTTTTAAACTATGAAAAAACTGCTCTCCTCTCGCTGTTTTAAACTGAGAAAACCCTGCTCCCCTCTCGCTGTTTTAAACTGTGAAAACCCTGCTCTCCTCTCGCTTTTTTAAACGTTGGAAAACCTGCTCTCCTCTCGCTGTTTTAAATTGTGAAATTCCTGCTCTCCTCTCGCTGTTTCAAACTGTGAAAAAGCTGCTTTCCTCTCGCTGTTTTAAACTGTGAAATTCCTGCTCTCCTCTCGCTGTTTTAAACTGTGAAAACTCTGGTCTCCACCCGCTGTTTTAACCTGTGAAAACTCTGGTGTCCTCTCGCTGTTTTAAACTGTGAAAATCCCAGCTCTCCTCTCGCTGTTTTAAACTGTGAAAACCCTGCACTCCTCTCGCTGTTTTAAACTCTGAAATTCCTGCTCTCCTCTCGCTGTTTTAAACTGTGAAAATCGTGGGTGCCACACGCTTTCTTAAACTGTGAAAACCCTGCTCGCCTCTCGCTGTTTTAAACTGTGAAATTCCTGCTCTCCTCTCGCTGTTTTCAACTGTGAATACCCTGTTTTCCTCTCGCTGTTTTAAACTGTGAAATTCCTGTTCTCCTCTCGCTGTTTTAAACTGTGAAATTCCTCCTCTCCACTCGCTATTTTAAACTGTGAAAATCCTGGTCCCCTCTCGCTGTTTTAAACTGTGAAATTCCTGCTCTCCTCTCGCTGTTTTAAAGTGTGAAAATCCCGATATCCTCTCGCAGTTTTAAACTGTGATAATCCTGCTCTCCTCTCGCTGTTTGAAACTCTGAAAATCCTGGGTCTCCACTCGCTGTTTTAAACTGTGAAAACACTGCTGTCCTCTCGCTGTTTTAAACTGTGAAATTCCTGCTCTCCACTCGCTATTTTAAACTGTGAAAATCCTGCACTCCGCTCGCTGTTTTAAACTATGAAAAACCTGCTTTCCTCTCGCTGTTTTAAACAGTGAAAACCCTGCCTTCCTCTCGCTGTTTTAAACTGTGAAATTCCTGCTCTCCTCTCGCTGTTTTAAACATTGAAAACCCTGCTGTCCTCTCGCTGTTTTAAACTGTGAAAACCCTGCCTTCCTCTCGCTGTTTTAAACTGTGAAATTCCTGCTCTCCACTCGCTATTTTTAACTGTGAAATTCCTGGTCCCCTCTCGCTGTTTTAAACTGTGAAATTCCTGCTCTCCTCTCGCTGTTTTAAAGTGTGAAAATCCCGATGTCCTCTCGCTGTGTTAAACTGTGAAAATCCCGCTCTCCCCTCGCTATTTTGAACTGTGAAAATCCGGCCCTCTTTTGTTGTTTGAAACAGTGAAAACCCGGCTCTCCACTCGCTGTTTTGAACTGTGAAAAACCCGCCTTCCTCTCGCTGTTTTGATCTGTGTAAATCCCGGCCCATCTCTCGTTGTTATAAATTGTGAAAAACTGGCTCTCCTCTCTCTGTTTTAAACTGTGAAAATCGTGCTGTCCTCTCGCTGTTTTAAACTGTGAATAGCCGACTATCCTCTCACTGTTTAAAACACAGAAAATCCGGCTCTCCTCTCGCTGTTTTAAACTGTGAAATTCCTGCTCTCCTCTCACTGTTTTAAACAGAGAAAACCCTGCCTTACTCTCGCTGTTTTAAACTGTGAAATTCCTGCTCTCCTCTCGCTGTTTTAAACTGTGAAAACCCTGCTCTCCTCTCGCTGATTTAAACTGTGAAAACCCTGCTCACCTCTCAGTGTTTTAAACTGTGAAAAACCTGCTCACCTCTCGGTGTTTTAAACTGTGAGAACCCTGCTCCCCTCTCATTGTTTTAAACTGTTTAAATCCTGCGCACAACTCGTTGTTTTAAACTGTGAAAACCCTGCTCTGCTCTCGCTGTTTTAAACTGTGAAATTCCTGCTCTCCACTCGCTGTTTTAAAGTGTGAAAATCCCGATGTCCTCTCGCAGTGTTAAACTGTGAAAATCCTGCTCTCCTCTCGCTGTTTTAAACTCTGAAAATCCTGGGTCTCCACTCGCTGTTTTAAACTGTGAAAACACTGCTGTCCTCTCGCTGTTTTAAACTGTGAAATCCTGCTCTCCTCTCACCGTTTAAAACTGTGAAAACCCTGCTCTCCTCTCGCTGTTTTGAACAGTGACAACCCTGCTCTCCTCTCTCTGTTTTAAACTGTGAAAACCCTGCTCTCCTCTCGCTGTTTTAAACTGTGAAATTCCTGCTCTCCACTCGCTATTTCAAACTGTGAAATTCCTGGTCCCCTCTCGCTGTTTTAAACTGTGAAATTCCTGCTCTCCTCTCGCTGTTTTAAACTGTGAAATTCCTGCTCTCCACTCGCTATTTCAAACTGTGAAATTCCTCATCCCCTCTCGCTGTTTTAAACTGTGAAATTCCTGCTCTCCTCTCGCTGTTTTAAAGTGTGAAAATCCCGATGTCCTCTCGCTGTGTTAAACTGTGAAAACCCGGCTCTCCACTCGCTGTTTTGAACTGTGAAAATGCCGCCTTCCTCTCGCTGTTTTGAACTGTGTAAATCCCGGCCCATTTCTCATTGCTATAAATTGTGAAAACCTGGCTCTCCTCTCTCTGTTTTAAACTGTGAAAATCGTGCTGTCCTCTCACTGTTTTAAACTGTGAAAATCGTGCTGTCCTCTCGCTGTTTTAAACTGTGAATAGCCGACTATCCTCTCGCTGTTTAAAACTCAGAAAATCTGGCTCTCCTCTCGCTGTTTTAAACTCTGAAAATCCTGGGTCTCCACTCGCTGTTTTAAACTGTGAAAACACTGCTCTCCTCTCACTGTTTTAAACTGTGAAATTCCTGCTCTCCACTCGCTATTTTAAACTGTGAAAATCCTGCTCTCCTCTCGCTGTTTTAAACTGTGAAAACCCTGCTCTCCTCTTGCTGTTTTAAAATGTGAAAAACCTGCTCACCTCTCGGTGTTTTAAACTGTGAAATTCCTGCTCTCCTCTCACTGTTTTAGACAGTGAAAACCCTGTTTTCCTCTCGCTGTTTTAAACTGTGAAAACCCTTCTCACCTCTCGTTCTTTTAAATTGTGAAAAAACTGCTCTCCTCTCGCTGTTTAAAACTGTGAAAAACCTGCGCTCTCCTCGCTGTTTTAAACTGTGAAATTCCTGCTCTCCTCTCACTGTTTTAAACAGTGAAAACCCTGCCTTACTCTCGCTGTTTTAAACTGTGAAATTCCTGCTCTCCTCTCGCTGTTTTAAACTGTGAAAACCCTGCTCTCCTCTCGCTGTTTTAAACTGTGAAAAACCTGCTCACATCTCGGTGTTTTAAACTGTGAGAAACCTGCTCCCCTCTCATTGTTTTAAACTGTTTAAATCCTGCGCACAACTCGTTGTTTTAAACTGTGAAAATCCTGGTCCCCTCTCGCTGTTTTAAACTGTGAAATTCCTGCTCTCCTCTCGCTGTTTTAAAGTGTGAAAATCCCGATGTCCTCTCGCAGTGTTAAACTGTGAAAATCCTGCTCTCCTCTCGCTGTCTTAAACTCTGAAAATCCTGGGTCTCCACTCGCTGTTTTAAACTGTGAAAACACTGCTGTCCTCTCGCTGTTTTAAACTGTGAAATTCCTGCTCTCCACTCGCTATTTTAAACTGTGAAAATCCTGGTCCCCTCTTGCAGTTTTAAACTGTGAAATTCCTGCTCTCCTCTCGCTGTTTTAAAGTGTGAAAATCCCGATGTCCTATCGCAGTGTTAAACTGTGAAAATCCTGCTCTCTTCTCGCTGTTTTAAACTCTGAAAATCCTGGGTCTCCACTCGCTGTTTTAAACAGTGAAAACCCTGCTGTCCTCTCGCTGTTTTAAACAGTGAAAACACTGCCTTCCTCTCGCTGTTTTAAACTGTGAAATTCCTGCTCTCCACTCGCTATTTTAAACTGTGAAATTCCTGGTCCCCTCTCGCTGTTTTAAACTGTGAAATTCCTGCTCTCCTCTCGCTGTTTTAAAGTGTGAAAATCCCGATGTCCTCTTGCTGTGTTAAACTGTGAAAATCCCGCTCTCCCCTCGCTATTTTGAACTGTGAAAATCCCGCCCTCTTTTGTTGTTTGAAACAGTGAAAACCCGGCTCTCCACTCGCTGTTTTGAACTGTGAAAATGCCGCCTTCCTCTCGCTGTTTTGATCTGTGTAAATCCCGGCCCATCTCTCGTTGTTATAAATTGTGAAAACCTGGCTCTCCTCTCTCTGTTTTAAACTGTGAAAATCGTGCTGTCCTCTCGCTGTTTTAAACTGTGAATAGCCGACTATCCTCTCACTGTTTAAAACTCAGAAAATCCGGCTCTCCTCTCGCTGTTTAAACCTGTGAAAAACCTGCGCTCCCCTCGCTGTTTTAAACTGTGAAATTCCTGCTCTCCTCTCACTGTTTTAAACAGTGAAAACCCTGCCTTACTCTCGCTGTTTTAAACTCTGAAAATCCTGGGTCTCCACTCCCTGTTTTAAACTGTGAAAACACTGCTGTCCTCTCGCTGTTTTAAACTGTGAATTCCTGCACTCCTCTCGCTGTTTTAAACTAGAAAAACCTGCTTTCCTCTCGCTGTTTTAAACAGTGAAAACCCTGCCTTCCTCTCGCTGTTTTAAACTGTGAAATTCCTGCACTCCTCTCGCTGTTTTAAACTGTGAAAAACCTGCTCTCCTCTCGCTGTTTTAAACTGTGAAATTCCTGGTCCCCTCTCGCTGTTTTAAACTGTGAAATTCCTGCTCTCCTCTCGCTGTTTTAAAGTGTGAAAATCCCGATGTCCTCTCGCTGTGTTAAAATGTGAAAATCCCGCTCTCCCCTCGCTATTTTGAACTGTGAAAATCCGGCCCTCTTTTGTTGTTTGAAACAGTGAAAACGCGGCTGTCCACTCGCTGTTTTGAACTGTGAAAATGCCGCCTTCCTCTCGCTGTTTTGATCTGTGTAAATCCCGGCCCATTTCTCGTTGCTATAAATTGTGAAAACCTGGCTCTCCTCTCTCTGTTTTAAACTGTGAAAATCGTGCTGTCCTCTCGCTGTTTTAAACTGTGAATAGCCGACTATCCTCTCGCTGTTTAAAACTCAGAAAATCTGGCTCTCCTCTCGCTGTTTTAAACTCTGAAAATCCTGGGTCTCCACTCGCTGTTTTAAAGTGTGAAATTCCTGCTCTCCTCTCGCTGTTTTAAACTGTGAGAAACCTGCTCTCCTCTTGCTGTTTTAAACTGTGAAATTCCTGGTCCCCTCTCGCTGTTTTAAACAGTGAAAACCCTGCTCTCCTCTCGCTGTTTTAAACTGAGAAAACCCTGCTCTCCTCACGCTGTTTTAAACTGTGAAAAACCTGCTCTCCTCTCGGTGTTTTAAACTGTGGAAAACCTGCTCGCCTCTCGCTATTTTAAACTGTGAAAACCCTGCTCTCCTCTCGCTGTTTTAAACTGTGAAGACACTGCTCTCCTCTCGCAGTTTTAAACTGTGAAAATCCTGCTCTCCTCTCGCTGTTTTAAACAGTGAAAACCCTGCTCTCCTCTCGCTGTTTTAAACTGTGAAATTCCTGCTCTCCTCTCGCTGTTTTAAACTGTGAAAAACACTGCTCTCCTCTCGCTGTTTTAAACTGTGAAAAACACTGCTCTCCTCTCGCTGTTTTAAACTGTGAAAAACCTGCTCCCATCTCGCTGTTTTAAACTATGAAAAACTCTGCTTTCCTCTCGCTGTTTTAAACTCTGAAAAACCTGCCCTCCTCTCGCTGATTCAAACAGTGAAATTCGTGCTGTCCTCTCGCTGTTTTAAACTGTGAATAGCCGACTATCCTCTCGCTGTTTAAAACTCAGAAAATCCGGCTCTCCTCTCGCTGTTTTAAACTCTGAAAATCCTGGGTCTCCACTCGCTGTTTTAAACCGTGAAAACACTGCGGTCCCCTCGCTGTTTTAAACTTTGAAAAACCTGCTCTCCTCTTGCTGTTCTAAACTGTGAAAACTCTGCTCTCCTCTAGCTGTTTAAAACTGTGAAAAACCTACTCTCCTCCCGCTGTTTTAAACTGTGAAAATCCTGCTCTCCCCTCGCTGTTTTAAACTGTGAAATTCCTGCTCACCACTCGTTGTTTTAAACTTTGAAAAACCTGCTCTCTTCTAGCTGTTTTAAACTGTGAAAATCCCGCACTCCCCTCGCTATTTTGAACTGTGAAAGTCCCGCCCTCTTGTGTTGTATGAAACAGTGAAAACCCGGCTCTCCTCTCGCTGTTTTGAA
Source organism: Isurus oxyrinchus (assembly GCA_026770705.1). Taxonomy (NCBI): domain Eukaryota; kingdom Metazoa; phylum Chordata; class Chondrichthyes; order Lamniformes; family Lamnidae; genus Isurus; species Isurus oxyrinchus. Next base: position 444,006 of record JANJGN010000401.1, read on the forward strand.
CTGTGAAAATGCCGCCTTCCTATCGCTGTTTTAATCGGTGTAAATCCCGGCCCATGTCTCGTTGTTAGAAATTGTGAAAATCGTGCTGTCCTCTCGCTGTTTTAAACAGTGAATAGCCGACTATCCTCTCACTGTTTAAAACTCAGAAAATCCGGCTCTCCTCTCGCTGTTTTAAACTGTGAAAATCCTGGGTCTCCACTTGCTGTTTTAAACTGTGACAATCCTGCTCTCCTCTCACCGTTTTAAAATGTGAAATTCCTGCTCTCCTCTCGTTGTTTTAAAATGTGAAATTCCTGCTCTCCTCTCGCTGATTTACACTGTGAAATTCCTGCTCTCCTCTCGCTTTTTTAAACAGTGAAACCCTGTTCTCCTCTCGCTGTTTTAAAATGTGAAAATCCTGCTCACCTCTCGCTGTTTTAAACTGTGAAATTCCTGCTCTCCTCTCGCTGTTTTAAAGTGTGAAAATCCTGATGTCCTCTAGCTGTGTTAAACAGTGAAAATCCCGCTCTCCCCTCGCTATTTTGAACTGTGAAAATCCGGCCCTCTTGTGTTGTTTTAAACAGTGAAAACCCGGCTCTCCACTCGCTGTTTTGAACTGTGAAAATGCCGCCTTCCTCTCGCTGTTTTACTCTGTGTAAATCCCGTCCCATCTCTCGTTGTTATAAATTGTGAAAACCTGGCTCTCCTCTCTCTGTTTTAAACTGTGAAAATCGTGCTGTCCTCTCGCTTTTTTAAAAAGTGAAAATCGTGCTGTCCTCTCGCTGTTTTAAAAAGTGAAAATCGTGCTGTCCTCTCGCTGTTTTAAACTGTGAAAATCGTGCTGTCCTCTCGCTGTTTAAACTGTGAATAGCCGACCGTCCTCTCGCTGTTTAAAACTCAGAAAATCCGGCTCTCCTCTCGCTGTCTTAAACTTTGAAAATCCTGGGTTCCACTCGCTTTCTTAAACTGTGAAAAACCTTCTCGCCTCTCGTTGATTTAAACTGTGAAATTCCTGCTCTCCTCTCGCTGTTTTAAACTGTGATAACCCTGCTCTCCTCTCGCTGTTTTAAACTGTGAAAACCCTGTTTTCCAATGGCAGTTTTAACTGTGAAAACACTGCTGTCCTCTCGCTGTTTTAAACTGTGAAAACCCTGCTCTCCTCTCGCTGTTTTAAACTGTGAAAACCCTGCTCTCCTCTAGCAGTTTAAAACTGTGGGAACCCTGCTCTCCTCTCGTTGTTTTAAACTGTTTAAATCCTGCTCACCACTCGTTGTTTTAAACTGTGAAAATCCTCCACTCCTCTCGCTGTTTTAAACAGTGAAAACCCAGCACTCCTCTCGCTGTTTTAAACTGTGAAAAACACTGCTCACCTCTCGCTGTTTTAAACTGTGAAAACCCTGCTCTTCTCTAGCTGTTTTAAACTGTGAAAAACCTGCTGTCCTCCCGCTGTTTTAAACAGTGAAAACCCTGCTCTCCTCTCGCTGTTTTAAACAGTGAAAACCCTGCTCTCCTCTCGCTGTTTTAAACTGTGAAATCCCTGCTCTCCTCTCGCTGTTTTAAACTGTGAAATCCCTGCTCTCCTCTCGCTGTTTTAAACTGTGAAAACCCTGCTCTCCTCTCGCTGTTTTAAACTGTGAAAAACCTGCTTTCCTCTCGCTGTTTTAAACTGTGAAATTCCTGCTCTCCTCTCGCTGTTTTAAACTGTGAAAAACCTGCTCTCCTCTCGCTGTTTAAAACAGTGAAAACCCTGCTCTCCTCTCGCTGTTTTAAAATGTGAAATTCCTGCTCTCCTCTCGCTGTTTTAAACTGTGAGAAACCTGCTCTCCTCTCGCTGTTTTAAACTGTGAAAATCCTGGTCCCCTCTCGCTGTTTTAAACTGTGAAATTCCTGCTCTCCTCTCGCTGTTTTAAACTGTGAAAAACACTGCTCTCCTCTCGCTGTTTTAAACTGTGAAAAACCTGCTCCCATCTCGCTGTTTTAAACTATGAAAAACTCTGCTTTCCTCTCGCTGTTTTAAACTCTGAAAAACCTGCTCTCCTCTCGCTGATTCAAACAGTGAAATTCGTGCTGTCCTCTCGCTGTTTTAAACTGTGAATAGCCGACTATACTCTCGCTGTTTAAAACTCAGAAAATCCGGCTCTCCTCTCGCTGTTTTAAACTCTGAAAATCCTGGGTCTCCACTCGCTGTTTTAAACCGTGAAAACACTGCGGTCCCCTCGCTGTTTTAAACTTTGAAAAACCTGATCTCCTCTTGCTGTTCTAAACTGTGAAAACTCTGCTCTCCTCTAGCTGTTTAAAACTGTGAAAAACCTACTCTCCTCCCGCTGTTTTAAACTGTGAAAATCCTGCTCTCCCCTCGCAGTTTTAAACTGTGAAATTCCTGCTCTCCTCTCGCTGTTTTAAACTGTGACATTCCTGCTCTCCTCTCGCTATTTTAAACTGTGAAATCCCTGCTCTCCTCTCGCTGTTTTAAACTGTGAAAAACCTGCCCTCCACTCGCTATTTTAAACTGTGAAAATCCTGGTACCCTCTCGCTGTTTTAAACTGTGAAATTCCTGCTCTCCTCTCGCTGTTTTAAACTGTCAATTCCTGCTCTCCTCTCGCTGTATTAAAGTGTGAAAATCCCGATGCCCTGTCGCTGTGTTAAACTGTGAAAATCCCGCTCTCCCCCTCGCTATTTTGAACTGTGAAATCCCTGCTCTCCTCTCGCTGTTTTAAACTGTGAAAAACCTGCCCTCCACTCGCTATTTTAAACTGTGAAAATCCTGGTACCCTCTCGCTGTTTTAAACTGTGAAATTCCTGCTCTCCTCTCGCTGTTTTAAACTGTGAAATTCCTGCTCTCCTCTCGCTGTATTAAAGTGTGAAAATCCCGATGCCCTGTCGCTGTGTTAAACTGTGAAAATCCCGCTCTCCCCTCGCTATTTTGAACTGTGAAAATCCGGCCCTCTTGTGTTGTTTGAAAGAGTGAAAACCGGGCTCTCCACTCGCTGTTTTGAACTGTGAAAATGCCGCCTTCCTCTCGCTGTTTTAATCTGTGAAAATCCCGGCCCATCTCTCGTTGTTAAAAATTGTGAAAACCTGGCTCTCCTCTCTATGTTTTAAACTGTGAAATTCGTGTTGTCCTCTAGCTGTTTTAAACAGTGAAAATCGTGCTGTCCTCTCGCTGTTTTAAACTGTGAATAGCCGACTATCCTCTCGCTGTTTAAAACTCAGAAAATCCGGCTCTCCTCTCGCTGTTTTAAACTCTGAAAATCCTGAGTCTCCACTCGCTGTTTTAAAGCGTGAAAACACTGCGGTCCCCTTGCTGTTTTAAACTTTGAAAAACCTGCTCTCCTCTTGCTGTTCTAAACTGTGAAAACTCTGCTCTCCTCTAGCTGTTTAAAACTGTGAAAAACCTACTCTCCTCCCGCTGTTTTAAACTGTGAAAATCCTGGCTCTCCCCTCGCTTTTTTAAACTGTGAAAAACCTGCTCTCCTCTCGCTGTTTAAAACAGTGAAAACCCTGTTCTCGTCTCGCTGTTTTAAAATGTGAAATTCCTGCTCTCCTCTCGCTGTTTTAAACTTTGAAAAACCTGCTCTCCTCTCGCTGTTCTAAACTGTGAAAACTCTGCTCTCCTCTCGCTGTTTTAAACTGTGAAATTCCTGGTCCCCTCTCGCTGTTTTAAACAGTGAAAACCCTTCTCTTCTCTCGCTGTTTTAAACTGAGAAAACCCTGCTCTCCTCACGCTGTTTTAAACTGTGAAAAACCTGCTCTCCTCTCGCTGTTTTAAACTGTGAAATTCCTGCTTTCCTCTCGCTGTTTTAAACTGTGAAAAACCTGCTCACCTCTCGGTGTTTTAAACTGTGAGAACCCTGCTCTCCTCTCGTTGTTTTAAACTGTTTAAATCCTGCTCACCACTCGTTGTTTTAAACTGTGGAAAACCTGCTCGCCTCTCGCTATTTTAAACTGTGAAAACCCTGCTCTCCTCTCGCTGTTTTAAACTGTGAAAACACTGCTCTCCTCTCGCTGTTTTAAACTGTGAAAATCCTGCTCTCCTCTCGCTGTTTTAAACAGTGAAAACTCTGCTCTCCTCTCTCTGTTTTAAACTGTGAAAAAGCTGCTCTCCTCTCGCTGTTTTGAACTGTGAAATTCCTGCTCTCCTCTCGCTGTTTTAAACAGTGAAAACCCTGCTCTCCTCTCGCTGTTTTAAACTGTTAAATTCCTGCTCTCCACTCGCTATTTTAAACTGTGAAAATCCTGGTCCCCTCTCGCTGTTTTAAACTGTGAAATTGCTGCTCTCCTCTCACTGTTTTAAAGTGTGAAAATCCCGATGTCCTCTCGCAGTGTGAATCTGTGAAAATCCTGCTCTCCTCTCGCTGTTTTAAACTCTGAAAATCCTGGGTCTCCACTCGCTGTTTTAAACTGTGAAAACACTGCTGTCCTCTCGATGTTTTAAACTGTGAAAAACACTGCTCTCCTCTCGCTGTTTTAAACTGTGAAAACCCTGATCTCCTCTCGCTGTTTTAAACTGTGAAATTCCTGCTCTCCTCTCGCTGTTTTAAACTGTGAAAATCCTGCGCTCCCCTCGCTGTTTTAAACTGTGAAATTCCTGCTCTCCTCTCGCTGTTTTAAACAGTGAAAACCCTGCTCTCCTCACGCTGTTTTAAACTGTGAAATTCCTGCTCTCCTCTCGCTGTTTTAAACAGTGAAAACCTTGCTCTCCTCTCGCTGTTTTGAACTGTGAAATTCCTGCTCTCCTCTCGCTGTTTTAAACAGTGAAAACCCTGCTCTCCTCTCGCTGTTTTAAACTGTGAAATACCTGCTCACCTCTCGCTGTTTTAAACTGTGAAAACCCTGCTCTCCTCTCGCTGTTTTAAACTGTGAAAAACCTGCTTTCCTCTCGCTGTTTTAAACTGTGAAATTACTGCTCTCCTCTCGCTGTTTTAAACTGTGAAAACCCTGCTCTCCTCTCGCTGTTTTAAACTGTGAAATTCCTGCTTTCCTCTCGCTGTTTTAAACAGCGAAAAACCTGCTCACCTCTCGGTGTTTTAAACTGTGAGAACCCTGCTCTCCTCTCGTTGTTATAAACTGTTTAAATCCTGCTCACCACTCGTTGTTTTAAACTGTGGAAAACCTGCTCGCCTCTCGCTATTTTAAACTGTGAAAACCCTGCTCTCCTCTCGCTGTTTTAAACTGTGAAAACACTGCTCTCCTCTCGCAGTTTTAAACTGTGAAATTCCTGCTCTCCTCTCGCTGTTTTAAACAGTGAAAACCCTGCTGCCCTCTCGCTGTTTTAAACTGTGAAAACACTGCTCTCCTCTCGCAGTTTTAAACTGTGAAATACCTGCTCTCCTCTCTCTGTTTTAAACTATGAAAAAGCTGCTCTCCTCTCGCTGTTTTGAACTGTGAAATTCCTACTCTCCTCTCGCTGATTTAAACTGTGAAATTCCTGCTCTCATCTCGCTGTTTTAAACAGTGAAAACCCTGCTCTCCTCTCGCTGTTTTAAACTGTTAAATTCCTGCTCTCCACTCGCTATTTTAAACTGTGAAAATCCTGGTCCCCTCTCGGTGTTTTAAACTGTGAAATTCCTGCTCTCCTCTCGCTGTTTTAAAGTGTGAAAATCCCGATGTCCTCTCGCAGTGTGAAACTGTGAAAATCCTGCTCTCCTCTCGCTCTTTTAAACTCTGAAAATCCTGGGTCTCCACTCGCTGTTTTAAACTGTGAAAACACTGCTGTCCTCTCGCTGTTTTAAAATGTGAAAAACCTGCTCTCCTCTCGCTGTAAAACTGTGAAAACCCTGCTCTCCTCTCGCTGTTTTAAACTGTGAAATATCTGCTCACCTCTCGCTGTTTTAAACTGTGAAAACCCTGCTCTCTTCTCGCTGTTTTAAACTGTGAAAAACCTGCTTTCCTATCGCTGTTTTAAACTGTGAAATTCCTGCTCTCCTCTCGCTGTTTTTAAACTGTGAAAAACCTGCTCTCCTCTCGCTGTTTAAAACAGTGAAAACCCTGCTCTCCTCTCGCTGTTTTAAAATGTGAAATTCCTGCTCTCCTCTCGCTGTTTTAAACTGTGAGAAACCTGCTCTCCTCTCGCTGTTTAAACTGTGAAACTGCTGCTCTCCTCTCGCTGTTTTAAACAGTGAACACCCTGCTCTCCTCTCGCTGTTTTAAACTGTGAAACTGCTGCTCTCCTCTCGCTGTTTTAAACTGTGAAAAACCTGCTCTCCTCTCGCTGTTTAAAACAGTGAAAACCCTGCTCTCCTCTCGCTGTTTTAAAATGTGAAATTCCTGCTCTCCTCTCGCTGTTTTAAACTGTGAGAAACCTGCTCTCCTCTCGCTGTTTTAAACTGTGAAACTGCTGCTCTCCTCTCGCTGTTTTAAACAGTGAAAACCCTTCTCTTCTCTCGCTGTTTTAAAACTGAGAAAACCCTGCTCTCCTCTCGCTGTTTTAAACTGTGAGAACCCTGCTCTCCTCTCGTTGTTTTAAACTGTTTAAATCCTGCTCACCACTCGTTGTTTTAAACTGTGGAAAACCTGCTCTCCTCTCGCTATTTTAAACTGTGAAATCCCTGCTCTCCTCTCTCTGTTTTAAACTGTGAAAAAGCTGCTCTCCTCTCGCTGTTTTGAACTGTGAAATTCCTGCTCTCCTCTCGCTGTTTTAAACAGTGAAAACCCTGCTCTCCTCTCGCTGTTTTAAACTGTTAAATTCCTGCTCTCCACTCGCTATTTTAAACTGTGAAATTCCTGCTGACCTCTCGCTGTTTTAAAGTGTGAAAATCCCGATGTCCTCTCGCAGTGTGAAACTGTGAAATCCTGCACTCCTCTCGCTGTTTTAAACACTGAAAATCCTGGGTCTCCACTCGCTGTTTTAAACTGTGAAAACACTGCTGTCCTCTCGCTGTTTTAAACTGTGAAAAACACTGCTCTCCTCTCGCTGTTTTAAACTGTGAAAACCCTGCTCTCCTCTCGCTGTTTTAAACTGTGAAAACCCTGCTCTCCTCTCGCTGTTTTAAACTGTGAAAACCCTGCTCTCCTCTAGCTTTTTAAACTGTGAAAAACCTGCTCTCCTCCCGCTGTTTTAAACTGTGAAATTCCTGCTCTCCTCTCGCTGTTTTAAACAGTGAAAACACTGCTCTCCTCTCGCTGTTTTAAACTGTGAAATTCCTGCTCTCCTCTCGCAGTTTTAAACTGTGAAAACCTGCTCTCCTCTCGCTGTTTTAAACTGTGAAAACCCTGCTCTCCTCTCGCGGTTTTAAACTGTGAAAACCCTGCTTTCCTCTCGCGGTTTTAAACTGTGAAAACCCTGCTCTCCTCTCGCGGTTTTAAACTGTGAAAAACCCTGCTCTCCTCTCGCGGTTTTAAACTGTGAAAACCCTGCTCTCCTCTCGCTGTTTTAAACAGTGAAAACCCTGCTCTCCTCTCGCTGTTTTGAACTGTGAAATTCCTGCTCTCCTCTCGCTGTTTTAAACAGTGAAAACCCTGCTCTCCTCTCGCTGTTTTAAACTGTGAAATACCTGCTCACCTCTCGGTGTTTTAAACTGTGAGAACCCTGCTATCCTCTCGTTGTTTTAAACTGTTTAAATCCTGCTCACCACTCGTTGTTTTAAACTGTGGAAAACCTGCCATCCTCTCTCTGTTTTAAACTGTGAAAATCCTGCTCTCCTCTCGCTGTTTTAAACTGTGAAATTTCTGCTCTCCTCTCGCTGTTTTAAACAGTGAAAACTCTGCTCTCCTCTCGCTGTATTATACTGTGAAAAAGCTGATCTCCTCTCGCTGTTTTAAACTGTGAAATTCCTGCTCTCCTCTCGCTGTTTTAAACTGTGAAAAACCTGCTCTCCTCTCGCAGTTTTAAACTGTGAAATACCTGCTCTCCTCTCTCTGTTTTAAACTGTGAAAAAGCTGCTCTCCTCTCGCTGTTTTGAACTGTGAAATTCCTACTCTCCTCTCGCTGATTTAAACTGTGAAATTCCTGCTCTCATCTCGCTGTTTTAAACAGTGAAAACCCTGCTCTCCTCTCGCTGTTTTAAACTGTTAAATTCCTGCTCTCCACTCGCTATTTTAAACTGTGAAAATCCTGGTCCCCTCTCGGTGTTTTAAACTGTGAAATTCCTGCTCTCCTCTCGCTGTTTTAAAGTGTGAAAATCCCGATGTCCTCTCGCAGTGTGAAACTGTGAAAATCCTGCTCTCCTCTCGCTCTTTTAAACTCTGAAAATCCTGGGTCTCCACTCGCTGTTTTAAACTGTGAAAACACTGCTGTCCTCTCGCTGTTTTAAACTGTGAAAAACCTGCTCTCCTCTCGCTGTTTTAAACTGTGAAAACCCTGCTCTCCTCTCGCTGTTTTAAACTGTGAAATATCTGCTCACCTCTCGCTGTTTTAAACTGTGAAAAACCCTGCTCTCTTCTCGCTGTTTTAAACTGTGAAAAACCTGCTTTCCTATCGCTGTTTTAAACTGTGAAATTCCTGCTCTCCTCTCGCTGTTTTAAACTGTGAAAAACCTGCTCTCCTCTCGCTGTTTAAAACAGTGAAAACCCTGCTCTCCTCTCGCTGTTTTAAAATGTGAAATTCCTGCTCTCCTCTCGCTGTTTTAAACTGTGAGAAACCTGCTCTCCTCTCGCTGTTTTAAACTGTGAAACTGCTGCTCTCCTCTCGCTGTTTTAAACAGTGAACACCCTGCTCTCCTCTCGCTGTTTTAAACTGTGAAACTGCTGCTCTCCTCTCGCTGTTTTAAACTGTGAAAAACCTGCTCTCCTCTCGCTGTTTAAAACAGTGAAAACCCTGCTCTCCTCTCGCTGTTTTAAAATGTGAAATTCCTGCTCTCCTCTCGCTGTTTTAAACTGTGAGAAACCTGCTCTCCTCTCGCTGTTTTAAACTGTGAAACTGCTGCTCTCCTCTCGCTGTTTTAAACAGTGAAAACCCTTCTCTTCTCTCGCTGTTTTAAACTGAGAAAACCCTGCTCTCCTCTCGCTGTTTTAAACTGTGAGAACCCTGCTCTCCTCTCGTTGTTTTAAACTGTTTAAATCCTGCTCACCACTCGTTGTTTTAAACTGTGGAAAACCTGCTCTACTCTCGCTATTTTAAACTGTGAAATCCCTGCTCTCCTCTCTCTGTTTAAACTGTGAAAAAGCTGCTCTCCTCTCGCTGTTTTGAACTGTGAAATTCCTGCTCTCCTCTCGCTGTTTTAAACTGTGAAATACCTGCTCACCTCTCGCTGTTTTAAACTGTGAAAACCCTGCTCTCCTCTCGCTGTTTTAAACTGTGAAAAAACCTGCTTCCTCTCGCTGTTTTAAACTGTGAAATTACTGCTCTCCTCTCGCTGTTTTAAACTGTGAAAACCCTGCTCTCCTCTCGCTGTTTTAAACTGTGAAATTCCTGCTTTCCTCTCGCTGTTTTAAACAGCGAAAAACCTGCTCACCTCTCGGTGTTTTAAACTGTGAGAAACCCTGCTCTCCTCTCGTTGTTATAAACTGTTTAAATCCTGCTCACCACTCGTTGTTTTAAACTGTGGAAAACCTGCTCGCCTCTCGCTATTTTAAACTGTGAAAACCCTGCTCTCCTCTCGCTGTTTTAAACTGTGAAAACACTGCTCTCCTCTCGCAGTTTTAAACTGTGAAATTCCTGCTCTCCTCTCGCTGTTTTAAACAGTGAAAACCCTGCTGCCCTCTCGCTGTTTTAAACTGTGAAAACACTGCTCTCCTCTCGCAGTTTTAAACTGTGAAATACCTGCTCTCCTCTCTCTGTTTTAAACTATGAAAAAGCTGCTCTCCTCTCGCTGTTTTGAACTGTGAAATTCCTACTCTCCTCTCGCTGATTTAAACTGTGAAATTCCTGCTCTCATCTCGCTGTTTTAAACAGTGAAAACCCTGCTCTCCTCTCGCTGTTTTAAACTGTTAAATTTCCTGCTCTCCACTCGCTATTTTAAACTGTGAAAATCCTGGTCCCCTCTCGGTGTTTTAAACTGTGAAATTCCTGCTCTCCTCTCGCTGTTTTAAAGTGTGAAAATCCCGATGTCCTCTCGCAGTGTGAAACTGTGAAAATCCTGCTCTCCTCTCGCTCTTTTAAACTCTGAAAATCCTGGGTCTCCACTCGCTGTTTTAAACTGTGAAAACACTGCTGTCCTCTCGCTGTTTTAAAATGTGAAAAACCTGCTCTCCTCTCGCTGTTTTAAACTGTGAAAACCCTGCTCTCCTCTCGCTGTTTTAAACTGTGAAATATCTGCTCACCTCTCGCTGTTTTAAACTGTGAAAACCCTGCTCTCTTCTCGCTGTTTTTAAACTGTGAAAAACCTGCTTTCCTATCGCTGTTTTAAACTGTGAAATTCCTGCTCTCCTCTCGCTGTTTTAAACTGTGAAAAACCTGCTCTCCTCTCGCTGTTTAAAACAGTGAAAACCCTGCTCACTCCTCTCGCTGTTTTAAAATGTGAAATTCCTGCTCTCCTCTCGCTGTTTTAAACTGTGAGAAACCTGCTCTCCTCTCGCTGTTTTAAACTGTGAAACTGCTGCTCTCCTCTCGCTGTTTTAAACAGTGAACACCCTGCTCTCCTCTCGCTGTTTTAAAACTGTGAAACTGCTGCTCTCCTCTCGCTGTTTTAAACTGTGAAAAAACCTGCTCTCCTCTCGCTGTTTAAAACAGTGAAAACCCTGCTCTCCTCTCGCTGTTTTAAAATGTGAAATTCCTGCTCTCCTCTCGCTGTTTTAAACTGTGAGAAACCTGCTCTCCTCTCGCTGTTTTAAACTGTGAAACTGCTGCTCTCCTCTCGCTGTTTTAAACAGTGAAAACCCTTCTCTTCTCTCGCTGTTTTAAACTGAGAAAACCCTGCTCTCCTCTCGCTGTTTTAAACTGTGAGAACCCTGCTCTCCTCTCGTTGTTTTAAACTGTTTAAATCCTGCTCACCACTCGTTGTTTTAAACTGTGGAAAACCTGCTCTCCTCTCGCTATTTTAAACTGTGAAATCCCTGCTCTCCTCTCTCTGTTTTAAACTGTGAAAAAGCTGCTCTCCTCTCGCTGTTTTGAACTGTGAAATTCCTGCTCTCCTCTCGCTGTTTTAAACAGTGAAAACCCTGCTCTCCTCTCGCTGTTTTAAACTGTTAAATTCCTGCTCTCCACTCGCTATTTTAAACTGTGAAATTCCTGCTGACCTCTCGCTGTTTTAAAGTGTGAAAATCCCGATGTCCTCTCGCAGTGTGAAACTGTGAAATCCTGCACTCCTCTCGCTGTTTTAAACACTGAAAATCCTGGGTCTCCACTCGCTGTTTTAAACTGTGAAAACACTGCTGTCCTCTCGCTGTTTTAAACTGTGAAAAACACTGCTCTCCTCTCGCTGTTTTAAACTGTGAAAAACCCTGCTCTCCTCTCGCTGTTTTAAACTGTGAAAACCCTGCTCTCCTCTCGCTGTTTAAACTGTGAAAACCCTGCTCTCCTCTAGCTTTTTAAACTGTGAAAAACCTGCTCTCCTCCCGCTGTTTAAACTGTGAAATTCCTGCTCTCCTCTCGCTGTTTTAAACAGTGAAAACACTGCTCTCCTCTCGCTGTTTTAAACTGTGAAATTCCTGCTCTCCTCTCGCAGTTTTAAACTGTGAAAACCTGCTCTCCTCTCGCTGTTTTAAACTGTGAAAACCCTGCTCTCCTCTCGCGGTTTTAAACTGTGAAAACCCTGCTTTCCTCTCGCGGTTTTAAACTGTGAAAACCCTGCTCTCCTCTCGCGGTTTTAAACTGTGAAAACCCTGCTCTCCTCTCGCGGTTTTAAACTGTGAAAACCCTGCTCTCCTCTCGCTGTTTTAAACAGTGAAACCCTGCTCTCCTCTCGCTGTTTTGAACTGTGAAATTCCTGCTCTCCTCTCGCTGTTTTAAACAGTGAAAACCCTGCTCTCCTCTCGCTGTTTTAAACTGTGAAATACCTGCTCACCTCTCGGTGTTTTAAACTGTGAGAACCCTGCTATCCTCTCGTTGTTTTAAACTGTTTAAATCCTGCTCACCACTCGTTGTTTTAAACTGTGGAAAACCTGCCATCCTCTCTCTGTTTTAAACTGTGAAAATCCTGCTCTCCTCTCGCTGTTTTAAACTGTGAAATTTCTGCTCTCCTCTCGCTGTTTTAAACAGTGAAAACTCTGCTCTCCTCTCGCTGTATATACTGTGAAAAAGCTGATCTCCTCTCGCTGTTTTAAACTGTGAAATTCCTGCTCTCCTCTCGCTGTTTTAAACTGTGAAAAACCTGCTCTCCTCTCGCAGTTTTAAACTGTGAAATACCTGCTCTCCTCTCTCTGTTTTAAACTGTGAAAAAGCTGCTCTCCTCTCGCTGTTTTGAACTGTGAAATTCCTACTCTCCTCTCGCTGATTTAAACTGTGAAATTCCTGCTCTCATCTCGCTGTTTTAAACAGTGAAAACCCTGCTCTCCTCTCGCTGTTTTAAACTGTTAAATTCCTGCTCTCCACTCGCTATTTTAAACTGTGAAAATCCTGGTCCCCTCTCGGTGTTTTAAACTGTGAAATTCCTGCTCTCCTCTCGCTGTTTTAAAGTGTGAAAATCCCGATGTCCTCTCGCAGTGTGAAACTGTGAAAATCCTGCTCTCCTCTCGCTCTTTTAAACTCTGAAAATCCTGGGTCTCCACTCGCTGTTTTAAACTGTGAAAACACTGCTGTCCTCTCGCTGTTTTAAACTGTGAAAAACCTGCTCTCCTCTCGCTGTTTTAAACTGTGAAAACCCTGCTCTCCTCTCGCTGTTTTAAACTGTGAAATATCTGCTCACCTCTCGCTGTTTTAAACTGTGAAAACCCTGCTCTCTTCTCGCTGTTTTAAACTGTGAAAAACCTGCTTTCCTATCGCTGTTTTAAACTGTGAAATTCCTGCTCTCCTCTCGCTGTTTTAAACTGTGAAAAACCTGCTCTCCTCTCGCTGTTTAAAACAGTGAAAACCCTGCTCTCCTCTCGCTGTTTTAAAATGTGAAATTCCTGCTCTCCTCTCGCTGTTTTAAACTGTGAGAAACCTGCTCTCCTCTCGCTGTTTTAAACTGTGAAACTGCTGCTCTCCTCTCGCTGTTTTAAACAGTGAACACCCTGCTCTCCTCTCGCTGTTTTAAACTGTGAAACTGCTGCTCTCCTCTCGCTGTTTTAAACTGTGAAAAACCTGCTCTCCTCTCGCTGTTTAAAACAGTGAAAACCCTGCTCTCCTCTCGCTGTTTTAAAATGTGAAATTCCTGCTCTCCTCTCGCTGTTTTAAACTGTGAGAAACCTGCTCTCCTCTCGCTGTTTTAAACTGTGAAACTGCTGCTCTCCTCTCGCTGTTTTAAACAGTGAAAACCCTTCTCTTCTCTCGCTGTTTTAAACTGAGAAAACCCTGCTCTCCTCTCGCTGTTTTAAACTGTGAGAACCCTGCTCTCCTCTCGTTGTTTTAAACTGTTTAAATCCTGCTCACCACTCGTTGTTTTAAACTGTGGAAAACCTGCTCTCCTCTCGCTATTTTAAACTGTGAAATCCCTGCTCTCCTCTCTCTGTTTTAAACTGTGAAAAAGCTGCTCTCCTCTCGCTGTTTTGAACTGTGAAATTCCTGCTCTCCTCTCGCTGTTTTAAACAGTGAAAACCCTGCTCTCCTCTCGCTGTTTTAAACTGTTAAATTCCTGCTCTCCACTCGCTATTTTAAACTGTGAAATTCCTGCTGACCTCTCGCTGTTTTAAAGTGTGAAAATCCCGATGTCCTCTCGCAGTGTGAAACTGTGAAATCCTGCACTCCTCTCGCTGTTTTAAACACTGAAAATCCTGGGTCTCCACTCGCTGTTTTAAACTGTGAAAACACTGCTGTCCTCTCGCTGTTTTAAAACTGTGAAAAACACTGCTCTCCTCTCGCTGTTTTAAACTGTGAAAACCCTGCTCTCCTCTCGCTGTTTTAAACTGTGAAAACCCTGCTCTCCTCTCGCTGTTTTAAACTGTGAAAACCCTGCTCTCCTCTAGCTTTTTAAACTGTGAAAAACCTGCTCTCCTCCCGCTGTTTTAAACTGTGAAATTCCTGCTCTCCTCTCGCTGTTTTAAACAGTGAAAACACTGCTCTCCTCTCGCTGTTTTAAACTGTGAAATTCCTGCTCTCCTCTCGCAGTTTTAAACTGTGAAAACCTGCTCTCCTCTCGCTGTTTTAAACTGTGAAAACCCTGCTCTCCTCTCGCGGTTTTAAACTGTGAAAACCCTGCTCTCCTCTCGCGGTTTTAAACTGTGAAAACCCTGCTTTCCTCTCGCGGTTTTAAACTGTGAAAACCCTGCTCTCCTCTCGCGGTTTTAAACTGTGAAAACCCTGCTCTCCTCTCGCGGTTTTAAACTGTGAAAACCCTGCTCTCCTCTCGCTGTTTTAAACAGTGAAAACCCTGCTCTCCTCTCGCTGTTTTGAACTGTGAAATTCCTGCTCTCCTCTCGCTGTTTTAAACAGTGAAAACCCTGCTCTCCTCTCGCTGTTTTAAACTGTGAAATACCTGCTCACCTCTCGGTGTTTTAAACTGTGAGAACCCTGCTATCCTCTCGTTGTTTTTAAACTGTTTAAATCCTGCTCACCACTCGTTGTTTTAAACTGTGGAAAACCTGCCATCCTCTCTCTGTTTTAAACTGTGAAAATCCTGCTCTCCTCTCGCTGTTTTAAACTGTGAAATTTCTGCTCTCCTCTCGCTGTTTTAAACAGTGAAAACTCTGCTCTCCTCTCGCTGTATTATACTGTGAAAAAGCTGATCTCCTCTCGCTGTTTTAAACTGTGAAATTCCTGCTCTCCTCTCGCTGTTTTAAACTGTGAAAAACCTGCTCTCCTCTGGCTGTTTTAAAGTGTGAAAAAACTGCTCTCCTCTCGCTGTTTTAAACTGTGAAATTCCTGCTCTCCACTCGCTATTTTACACTGTGAAAATCCTGGTCCCCTCTCACTGTTTTAAACTGTGAAATTCCTGCTCTCCTCTCGCTGTTTTAAACTGTGAATAGCCGACTATCCTCTCGCTGTTTAAAACTCAGAAAATCCGGCTCTCCTCTCGCTGTTTTAAACTCTGAAAATCCTGGGTCTCCACTCGCTGTTTTAAACCGTGAAAACGCTGCGGTCCCCTCGCTGTTTTAAACTTTGAAAAACCTGCTCTCCTCTCGCTGTTCTAAACTGTGAATACCCTGCTCTCCTCTAGCTCTTTAAAACTGTGAAAAACCTACTCTCCTTCCGCTGTTTTAAACTGTAAAAATCCTGCTCTCCCCTCGCTGTTTTAAACTGTGAAATTCCTGCTCTCCTCTCGCTGTTTTAAACTGTGAAAACCCTGCTCTCCTCTCGCTGTTTTAAACAGTGAATAGCCGACTATCCTCTCACTGTTTAAAACTCAAAAAATCCGGCTCTCCTCTCGCTGTTTTAAACTGTGAAATTCCTGCTCTCCTCTTGCTGTTTTAAACAGTGAAAACCCTGCTCTCCACTTGCTGTTTGAAACTGTGAAAAACCTGCTTTCCTCTCGCTGTTTCAAACAGTGAAAACCCTGCTCTCCTCTCGCTGTTTTAAACTGTGAAAACCCTGTTCTCCTCTCGCTGTTTTAAACTGTGAAAAAGCTGCTCTCCTCTCGCTGTTTTTAACAGTGAAAACCCTGCCTTCCTCTCGCTGTTTTAAACTGTGAAATTCCTGCTCTCCACTCGCTATTTTAAAATGTGAAATTCCTGCTCTCCTCTCGCTGTTTTAAACTGTGAGAAACCTGCTCTCCTCTCGCTGTTTTAAACTGTGAAACTGCTGCTCTCCTCTCGCTGTTTAAAACAGTGAAAACCCTTCTCTTCTCTCGCTGTTTTAAACTGAGAAAACCCTGCTCTCCTCTCGCTGTTTTAAACTGTGAGAACCCTGCTCTCCTCTCGTTGTTTTAAACTGTTTAAATCCTGCTCACCACTCGTTGTTTTAAACTGTGGAAAACCTCCTCTCCTCTCGCTATTTTAAACTGTGAAATCCCTGCTCTCCTCTCTCTGTTTTAAACTGTGAAAAAGCTGCTCTCCTCTCGCTGTTTTGAACTGTGAAATTCCTGCTCTCCTCTCGCTGTTTTAAACAGTGAAAACCCTGCTCTCCTCTCGCTGTTTTTAAACTGTTAAATTCCTGCTCTCCACTCGCTATTTTAAACTGTGAAATTCCTGCTGACCTCTCGCTGTTTTAAAGTGTGAAAATCCCGATGTCCTCTCGCAGTGTGAAACTGTGAAATCCTGCACTCCTCTCGCTGTTTTAAACACTGAAAATCCTGGGTCTCCACTCGCTGTTTTAAACTGTGAAAACACTGCTGTCCTCTCGCTGTTTTAAACTGTGAAAAACACTGCTCTCCTCTCGCTGTTTTAAACTGTGAAAACCCTGCTCTCCTCTCGCTGTTTTAAACTGTGAAAACCCTGCTCTCCTCTCGCTGTTTTAAACTGTGAAAACCCTGCTCTCCTCTAGCTTTTTAAACTGTGAAAAACCTGCTCTCCTCCCGCTGTTTTAAACTGTGAAATTCCTGCTCTCCTCTCGCTGTTTTAAACAGTGAAAACACTGCTCTCCTCTCGCTGTTTTAAACTGTGAAATTCCTGCTCTCCTCTCGCAGTTTTAAACTGTGAAAACCTGCTCTCCTCTCGCTGTTTTAAACTGTGAAAACCCTGCTCTCCTCTCGCGGTTTTAAACTGTGAAAACCCTGCTCTCCTCTCGCGGTTTTAAACTGTGAAAACCCTGCTTTCCTCTCGCGGTTTTAAACTGTGAAAACCCTGCTCTCCTCTCGTGGTTTTAAACTGTGAAAACCCTGCTCTCCTCTCGCGGTTTTAAACTGTGAAAACCCTGCTCTCCTCTCGCTGTTTTAAACAGTGAAAACCCTGCTCTCCTCTCGCTGTTTTGAACTGTGAAATTCCTGCTCTCCTCTCGCTGTTTTAAACAGTGAAAACCCTGCTCTCCTCTCGCTGTTTTAAACTGTGAAATACCTGCTCACCTCTCGGTGTTTTAAACTGTGAGAACCCTGCTATCCTCTCGTTGTTTTAAACTGTTTAAATCCTGCTCACCACTCGTTGTTTTAAACTGTGGAAAACCTGCCATCCTCTCTCTGTTTTAAACAGTGAAAACCCAGCACTCCTCTCGCTGTTTTAAACTGTGAAATTTCTGCTCTCCTCTCGCTGTTTTAAACAGTGAAAACTCTGCTCTCCTCTCGCTGTATTATACTGTGAAAAAGCTGATCTCCTCTCGCTGTTTTAAACTGTGAAATTCCTGCTCTCCTCTCGCTGTTTTAAACTGTGAAAAACCTGCTCTCCTCTGGCTGTTTTAAAGTGTGAAAAAACTGCTCTCCTCTCGCTGTTTTAAACTGTGAAATTCCTGCTCTCCACTCGCTATTTTACACTGTGAAAATCCTGGTCCCCTCTCACTGTTTTAAACTGTGAAATTCCTGCTCTCCTCTCGCTGTTTTAAACTGTGAATAGCCGACTATCCTCTCGCTGTTTAAAACTCAGAAAATCCGGCTCTCCTCTCGCTGTTTTAAACTCTGAAAATCCTGGGTCTCCACTCGCTGTTTTAAACCGTGAAAACGCTGCGGTCCCCTCGCTGTTTTAAACTTTGAAAAACCTGCTCTCCTCTCGCTGTTCTAAACTGTGAATACCCTGCTCTCCTCTAGCTCTTTAAAACTGTGAAAAACCTACTCTCCTTCCGCTGTTTTAAACTGTAAAAATCCTGCTCTCCCCTCGCTGTTTTAAACTGTGAAATTCCTGCTCTCCTCTCGCTGTTTTAAACTGTGAAAACCCTGCTCTCCTCTCGCTGTTTTAAACAGTGAATAGCCGACTATCCTCTCACTGTTTAAAACTCAGAAAATCCGGCTCTCCTCTCGCTGTTTTAAACTGTGAAATTCCTGCTCTCCTCTTGCTGTTTTAAACAGTGAAAACCCTGCTCTCCACTTGCTGTTTGAAACTGTGAAAAACCTGCTTTCCTCTCGCTGTTTCAAACAGTGAAAACCCTGCTCTCCTCTCGCTGTTTTAAACTGTGAAAACCCTGTTCTCCTCTCGCTGTTTTAAACTGTGAAAAAGCTGCTCTCCTCTCGCTGTTTTTAACAGTGAAAACCCTGCCTTCCTCTCGCTGTTTTAAACTGTGAAATTCCTGCTCTCCACTCGCTATTTTAAACTGTGAAATTCCTGCTCTCCTCTCGCTGTTTTAAACTGTGAAAATCCCACACTCCCCTCGCTATTTTGAACTGTGAAATTCCCGCCCTCTTGTGTTGTATGAAACAGTGAAAACCCGGCTCTCCTCTCGCTGTTTTGAACTGTGAAAATGCCGCCTTCCTATTGCTGTTTTAATCTGTGTAAATCCCGGCCCATGTCGCGTTGTTAGAAATTGTGAAAATTGTGCTGTCCTCTCACTGTTTAAAACTCAGAAAATCCAGCTCTCCTCTCGCTGTTTTAAAGTGTGAAATTCCTGCTCTCCTCTCGCTGATTTACACTGTGAAATTCCTGCTCTCCTCTCGCTGTTTTAAACAGTGAAAACCCTGTTCTCCTCTCGCTGTTTTAAAATGTGAAAATCCTGCTCTCCTCTCGCTGTTTTAAACTGTGAAATTCCTGCTCTCCTCTCGCTGTTTTAAAGTGTGAAAATCCTGATGTCCTCTAGCTGTGTTAAACTGTGAAAATCCCGCTGTCCACTCGCTGTTTTGAACTGTGAAAATGCCGCCTTCGTCTCGCTGTTTTACTCTGTGTAAATCCCGTCCCATCTCTCGTTATTATAAATTGTGAAAACCTGGCTCTCCTCTCTCTGTTTTAAACTGTGAAAATCGTGCTGTCCTCTCGCTTTTTTAAAAAGTGAAAATCGTGCAGTCCTCTCGCTGTTTTAAAAAGTGAAAATCGTGCTGTCCTCTCGCTGTTTTAAACTGTGAAAATCGTGCTGTCCTCTAGCTGTTTAAACTGTGAATAGCCGACTGTCCTCTCGCTGTTTAAAACTCAGAAAATCCGGCTCTCCTCTCGCTGTCTTAAACTTTGAAAATCCTGGGTTCCACTCGCTTTCTTAAACTGTGAAAAACCTTCTCGCCTCTCGTTGATTTAAACTGTGAAATTCCTGCTCTCCTCTCGCTGTTTTAAACTGTGATAACCCTGCTCTCCTCTCGCTGTTTTAAACTGTGAAAACCCTGTTTTCCAATGGCAGTTTTAACTGTGAAAACACTGCTGTCCTCTCGCTGTTTTAAACTGTGAAAACCCTGCTCTCCTCTCGCTGTTTTAAACTGTGAAAACCCTGCTCTCCTCTAGCAGTTTAAAACTGTGGGAACCCTGCTCTCCTCTCGTTGTTTTAAACTGTTTAAATCCTGCTCACCACTCGTTGTTTTAAACTGTGAAAATCCTCCACTCCTCTCGCTGTTTTAAACAGTGAAAACCCAGCACTCCTCTCGCTGTTTTAAACTGTGAAAAACACTGCTCTCCCCTCGCTGTTTTAAACTGTGAAAAACCTGCTGTCCTCCCGCTGTTTTAAACAGTGAAAACCCTGCTCTCCTCTCGCTGTTTTCAACTGTGAAATTCCTGCTCTCCTCTCGCTGTTTTAAACTGTGAAAACCCTGCTCTCCTCTCGCTGTTTTAAACTGTGAAATCCCTGCTCTCCTCTCGCTGTTTTAAACTGTGAAATCCCTGCTCTCCTCTCGCTGTTTTAAACTGTGAAAAACCTGCCCTCCACTCGCTATTTTAAACTGTGAAAATCCTGGTATCCTCTCGCTGTTTTAAACTGTGAAATTCCTGCTCTCCTCTCGCTGTTTTAAACTGTGAAATTCCTGCTCTCCTCTCGCTGTATTAAAGTGTGAAAATCCCGATGCCCTGTCGCTGTGTTAAACTGTGAAAATCCCGCTCTCCCCTCGCTATTTTGAACTGTGAAAATCCGGCCCTCTTGTGTTGTTTGAAAGAGTGAAAACCGGGCTCTCCACTCGCTGTTTTGAACTGTGAAAATGCCGCCTTCCTCTCGCTGTTTTAATCTGTGAAAATCCCGGCCCATCTCTCGTTGTTAAAAATTATGAAAACCTGGCTCTCCTCTCTATGTTTTAAACTGTGAAATTCGTGCTGTCCTCTCGCTGTTTTAAACTGTGAAAATCGTGCTGTCCTCTCGCTGTTTTAAACTGTGAATAGCCGACTATCCTCTCGCTGTTTAAAACTCAGAAAATCCGGCTCTCCTCTCGCTGTTTTAAACTCTGAAAATCCTGGGTCTCCACTCGCTGTTTTAAACCATGAAAACACTGCGGTCCCCTCGCTGTTTTAAACTTTGAAAAACCTGCTCTCCTCTTGCTGTTCTAAACTGTGAAAACTCTGCTCTCCTCTAGCTGTTTAAAACTGTGAAAAACCTACTCTCCTCCCACTGTTTTAAACTGTGAAAATCCTGCTCTCCCCTCGCTGTTTTAAACTGTGAAATTCCAGCTCTCCTCTCGCTGTTTTAAACTGTGACATTCCTGCTCTCCTCTCGCTATTTTAAACTGTGAAATTCCTGCTCTCCTCTAGCTGTTTTAAACTGTGAAAATCCCGCACTCCCCTCGCTATTTTGAACTGTGAAAGTCCCGCACTCTTGTGTTGTATGAAACAGTGAAAACCCGGCTCTCCTCTCGCTGTTTTGAACTGTGAAAATGCCGCCTTCCTATCGCTGTTTTAATCGGTGTAAATCCCGGCCCATGTCTCGTTGTTAGAAATTGTGAAAATCGTGCTGTCCTCTCGCTGTTTTAAACAGTGAATAGCCGACTATCCTCTCACTGTTTAAAACTCAGAAAATCCGGCTCTCCTCTCGCTGTTTTAAACTGTGAAAATCCTGGGTCTCCACTCGCTGTTTTAAACTGTGACAATCCTGCTCTCCTCTCGCTGTTTTAAAATGTGAAATTCCTGCTCTCCTCTCGCTGATTTACACTGTGAAATTCCTGCTCTCCTCTCGCTGTTTTAAACAGTGAAAACCCTGTTCTCCTCTCGCTGTTTTAAACTGTGAAATTCCTGCTCTCCTCTCGCTGTTTTAAACTGTGAAAATCCTGATGTCCTCTAGCTGTGTTAAACTGTGAAAATCCCGCTCTCCCCTCGCTATTTTGAACTGTGAAAATCCGGCCCTCTTGTGTTGTTTTAATCAGTGAAAACCCGGCTCTCCACTCGCTGTTTTGAACTGTGAAAATGCCGCCTTCCTCTCGCTGTTTTACTCTGTGTAAATCCCGTCCCATCTCTCGTTGTTATAAATTGTGAAAACCTGGCTCTCCTCTCTCTGTTTTAAACTGTGAAAATCGTGCTGTCCTCTCGCTTTTTTAAAAAGTGAAAATCGTGCAGTCCTCTCGCTGTTTTAAAAAGTGAAAATCGTGCTGTCCTCTCGCTGTTTTAAACTGTGAAAATCGTGCTGTCCTCTCGCTGTTTAAACTGTGAATAGCCGACTGTCCTCTCGCTGTTTAAAACTCAGAAAATCCGGCTCTCCTCTCGCTGTCTTAAACTTTGAAAATCCTGGGTTCCACTCGCTTTCTTAAACTGTGAAAAACCTTCTCGACTCTCGTTGATTTAAACTGTGAAATTCCTGCTCTCCTCTCGCTGTTTTAAACTGTGATAACCCTGCTCTCCTCTCGCTGTTTTAAACTGTGAAAACCCTGTTTTCCAATGGCAGTTTTAACTGTGAAAACACTGCTGTTCTCTCGCTGTTTTAAACTGTGAAAACCCTGCTCTCCTCTCGCTGTTTTAAACTGTGAAAATCCTGCTCTCCTCTAGCAGTTTAAAACTGTGGGAACCCTGCTCTCCTCTCGTTGTTTTAAACAGTGAAAACCCTGTTCTCCTCTCGCTGTTTCAAAATGTGAAAATCCTGCTCTCCTCTCGCTGTTTTAAACTGTGAAATTCCTGCTCTCCTCTCGCTGTTTTAAACAGTGAAAACCCTGTTCTCCTCTCGCTGTTTTAAAATGTGAAAATCCTGCTCTCCTCTCGCTGTTTTAAACTGTGAAATTCCTGCTCTCCTCTCGCTGTTTTAAAGTGTGAAAATCCTGATGTCCTCTAGCTGTGTTAAACTGTGAAAATCCCGCTGTCCACTCGCTGTTTTGAACTGTGAAAATGCCGCCTTCCTCTCGCTGTTTTACTCTGTGTAAATCCCGTCCCATCTCTCGTTGTTATAAATTGTGAAAACCTGGCTCTCCTCTCTCTGTTTTAAACTGTGAAAATCGTGCTGTCCTCTCGCTTTTTTAAAAAGTGAAAATCGTGCAGTCCTCTCGCTGTTTTAAAAAGTGAAAATCGTGCTGTCCTCTCGCTGTTTTAAACTGTGAAAATCGTGCTGTCCTCTAGCTGTTTAAACTGTGAATAGCCGACTGTCCTCTCGCTGTTTAAAACTCAGAAAATCCGGCTCTCCTCTCGCTGTCTTAAACTTTGAAAATCCTGGGTTCCACTCGCTTTCTTAAACTGTGAAAAACCTTCTCGACTCTCGTTGATTTAAACTGTGAAATTCCTGCTCTCCTCTCGCTGTTTTAAACTGTGATAACCCTGCTCTCCTCTCGCTGTTTTAAACTGTGAAAACCCTGTTTTCCAATGGCAGTTTTAACTGTGAAAACACTGCTGTCCTCTCGCTGTTTTAAACTGTGAAAACCCTGCTCTCCTCTCGCTGTTTTAAACTGTGAAAACCCTGCTCTCCTCTAGCAGTTTAAAACTGTGGGAACCCTGCTCTCCTCTCGTTGTTTTAAACTGTTTAAATCCTGCTCACCACTCGTTGTTTTAAACTGTGAAAATCCTCCACTCCTCTCGCTGTTTTAAACAGTGAAAACCCAGCACTCCTCTCGCTGTTTTAAACTGTGAAAAACACTGCTCTCCCCTCGCTGTTTTAAACTGTGAAAAACCTGCTGTCCTCCCGCTGTTTTAAACAGTGAAAACCCTGCTCTCCTCTCGCTGTTTTCAACTGTGAAATTCCTGCTCTCCTCTCGCTGTTTTAAACTGTGAAAACCCTGCTCTCCTCTCGCTGTTTTAAACTGTGAAATCCCTGCTCTCCTCTCGCTGTTTTAAACTGTGAAATCCCTGCTCTCCTCTCGCTGTTTTAAACTGTGAAAAACCTGCCCTCCACTCGCTATTTTAAACTGTGAAAATCCTGGTATCCTCTCGCTGTTTTAAACTGTGAAATTCCTGCTCTCCTCTCGCTGTTTTAAACTGTGAAATTCCTGCTCTCCTCTCGCTGTATTAAAGTGTGAAAATCCCGATGCCCTGTCGCTGTGTTAAACTGTGAAAATCCCGCTCTCCCCTCGCTATTTTGAACTGTGAAAATCCGGCCCTCTTGTGTTGTTTGAAAGAGTGAAAACCGGGCTCTCCACTCGCTGTTTTGAACTGTGAAAATGCCGCCTTCCTCTCGCTGTTTTAATCTGTGAAAATCCCGGCCCATCTCTCGTTGTTAAAAATTGTGAAAACCTGGCTCTCCTCTCTATGTTTTAAACTGTGAAATTCGTGCTGTCCTCTCGCTGTTTTAAACAGTGAAAATCGTGCTGTCCTCTCGCTGTTTTAAACTGTGAATAGCCGACTATCCTCTCGCTGTTTAAAACTCAGAAAATCCGGCTCTCCTCTCGCTGTTTTAAACTCTGAAAATCCTGGGTCTCCACTCGCTGTTTTAAACCATGAAAACACTGCGGTCCCCTCGCTGTTTTAAACTTTGAAAAACCTGCTCTCCTCTTGCTGTTCTAAACTGTGAAAACTCTGCTCTCCTCTAGCTGTTTAAAACTGTGAAAAACCTACTCTCCTCCCACTGTTTTAAACTGTGAAAATCCTGCTCTCCCCTCGCTGTTTTAAACTGTGAAATTCCAGCTCTCCTCTCGCTGTTTTAAACTGTGACATTCCTGCTCTCCTCTCGCTATTTTAAACTGTGAAATTCCTGCTCTCCTCTAGCTGTTTTAAACTGTGAAAATCCCGCACTCCCCTCGCTATTTTGAACTGTGAAAGTCCCGCACTCTTGTGTTGTATGAAACAGTGAAAACCCGGCTCTCCTCTCGCTGTTTTGAACTGTGAAAAAGCCGCCTTCCTATCGCTGTTTTAATCGGTGTAAATCCCGGCCCATGTCTCGTTGTTAGAAATTGTGAAAATCGTGCTGTCCTCTCGCTGTTTTAAACAGTGAATAGCCGACTATCCTCTCACTGTTTAAAACTCAGAAAATCCGGCTCTCCTCTCGCTGTTTTAAACTGTGAAAATCCTGGGTCTCCACTCGCTGTTTTAAACTGTGACAATCCTGCTCTCCTCTCGCTGTTTTAAAATGTGAAATTCCTGCTCTCCTCTCGCTGATTTACACTGTGAAATTCCTGCTCTCCTCTCGCTGTTTTAAACAGTGAAAACCCTGTTCTCCTCTCGCTGTTTTAAACTGTGAAATTCCTGCTCTCCTCTCGGTGTTTTAAATTGTGAAAATCCTGATGTCCTCTAGCTGTGTTAAACTGTGAAAATCCCGCTCTCCCCTCGCTATTTTGAACTGTGAAAATCCGGCCCTCTTGTGTTGTTTTAATCAGTGAAAACCCGGCTCTCCACTCGCTGTTTTGAACTGTGAAAATGCCGCCTTCCTCTCGCTGTTTTACTCTGTGTAAATCCCGTCCCATCTCTCGTTGTTATAAATTGTGAAAACCTGGCTCTCCTCTCTCTGTTTTAAACTGTGAAAATCGTGCTGTCCTCTCGCTTTTTTAAAAAGTGAAAATCGTGCAGTCCTCTCGCTGTTTTAAAAAGTGAAAATCGTGCTGTCCTCTCGCTGTTTTAAACTGTGAAAATCGTGCTGTCCTCTCGCTGTTTAAACTGTGAATAGCCGACTGTCCTCTCGCTGTTTAAAACTCAGAAAATCCGGCTCTCCTCTCGCTGTCTTAAACTTTGAAAATCCTGGGTTCCACTCGCTTTCTTAAACTGTGAAAAACCTTCTCGACTCTCGTTGATTTAAACTGTGAAATTCCTGCTCTCCTCTCGCTGTTTTAAACTGTGATAACCCTGCTCTCCTCTCGCTGTTTTAAACTGTGAAAACCCTGTTTTCCAATGGCAGTTTTAACTGTGAAAACACTGCTGTCCTCTCGCTGTTTTAAACTGTGAAAACCCTGCTCTCCTCTCGCTGTTTTAAACTGTGAAAACCCTGCTCTCCTCTAGCAGTTTAAAACTGTGGGAACCCTGCTCTCCTCTCGTTGTTTTAAACTGTTTAAATCCTGCTCACCACTCGTTGTTTTAAACTGTGAAAATCCTCCACTCCTCTCGCTGTTTTAAACAGTGAAAACCCAGCACTCCTCTCGCTGTTTTAAACTGTGAAAAACCTGCTGTCCTCCCGCTGTTTTAAACAGTGAAAACACTGCTCTCCTCTCGCTGTTTTAAACTGTGAAATTACTGCTGTCCTCTCGCTGTTTTAAACTGTGAAAACCCTGCTCTCCTCTCGCTGTTTTAAACTGTGAAATCCCTGCTCTCCTCTCGCTGTTTTAAACTGTGAAATCCCTGCTCTCCTCTCGCTGTTTTAAACTGTGAAAAACCTGCCCTCCACTCGCTATTTTAAACTGTGAAAATCCTGGTACCCTCTCGCTGTTTTAAACTGTGAAATTCCTGCTCTCCTCTCGCTGTTTTAAACTGTGAAATTCCTGCTCTCCTCTCGCTGTATTAAAGTGTGAAAATCCCGATGCCCTGTCGCTGTGTTAAACTGTGAAAATCCCGCTCTCCCCTCGCTATTTTGAACTGTGAAAATCCGGCCCTCTTGTGTTGTTTGAAAGAGTGAAAACCGGGCTCTCCACTCGCTGTTTTGAACTGTGAAAATGCCGCCTTCCTCTCGCTGTTTTAATCTGTGAAAATCCCGGCCCATCTCTCGTTGTTAAAAATTGTGAAAACCTGGCTCTCCTCTCTATGTTTTAAACTGTGAAATTCGTGCTGTCCTCTCGCTGTTTTAAACAGTGAAAATCGTGCTGTCCTCTCGCTGTTTTAAACTGTGAATAGCCGACTATCCTCTCGCTGTTTAAAACTCAGAAAATCCGGCTCTCCTCTCGCTGTTTTAAACTCTGAAAATCCTGGGTCTCCACTCGCTGTTTTAAACCGTGAAAACACTGCGGTCCCCTCGCTGTTTTAAACTTTGAAAAACCTGCTCTCCTCTTGCTGTTCTAAACTGTGAAAACTCTGCTCTCCTCTAGCTGTTTAAAACTGTGAAAAACCTACTCTCCTCCCGCTGTTTTAAACTGTGAAAATCCTGCTCTCCCCTCGCTGTTTTAAACTGTGAAATTCCTGCTCTCCTCTCGCTGTTTTAAACTGTGACATTCCTGCTCTCCTCTCGCTGTTTTAAACTGTGAAATTCCTGCTCTCCTCTCGCTGTTTTAAACTGTGAAATTCCTGCTCACCACTCGTTGTTTTGAATTGTGAAAAACCTGCTCTCCTCGAGCTGTTTTAAACTGTGAAAATCCCGCTCTCCCCTCGCTATTTTGAACTGTGAAATTCCTGCTCTCCTCTCGCTGTATTAAAGTGTGAAAATCCCGATGTCCTGTCGCTGTGTTAAACTCTGAAAATCCCGCTCTCCCCTCGCTATTTTGAACTGTGAAAATCCGGCCCTCTTGTGTTGTTTGAAACAGTGAAAACCTGGCTCTGGTCTCGATGTTTTGAACTGTGAAAATGCCGCCTTCCTCTTGCTGTTTTAATCAGTGTAAATCCGGGCCCATTTCTCGTTGTTATAAATTGTGAAAACCTGGCTCTCCTCCCTCTGTTTCAAACTGTGAAAACGCTGTTTTCCTCTCGCTGTTTTAAACTGTGAAAAACTGGCTCTCCACTTGCTATTTTAAACTGTGAAAACCCTGCTCACCTCTCGCTGTTTTAAACTGTAAAATTCCTGCTCTCCTGTCGCTGTTTTAAACTGTGAAAACCCAGCTCTCCTCTTGCTGATTTGAACTGTGAAAAACCTGCTACCTCTCGCTGTTTTAAACTGTGAAAACGCTGCTTACCTCTCATTGTTTTAAACTGTGAAAACCCTGCTCTCCTCTCGCTGTTTTAAACAGTGAATAGCCGACTATCCCCTCACTGTTTTAAACTCAGAAAATCCGGCTCTCCTCTCGCTGTTTTAAACTGTGAAAATCCTGGGTTCCACTCGCTTTCTTAAACTGTGAAAACCCTGCTCTCCTCTCGCTGTTTTAAACTGTGAAAATCATGCTCTCCTGTCGCTGTTTTAAACTGAAAACCCAGCTCTCCTCTTGCTGTTTTGAACTGTGAAAAACCTGCTCTCCTCTCGCTATTTTAAACTGTGAAAACCCTGCTCTCCTCTGGCTGTTTTAAACTGTGAAAACCCTGCTCTCCTCTCGCTGTTTTAAACTGTGAAATTCCTGCTCTCCTCTGGCTGTTTTAAACTTTGAAAACCCTGCTCTCCTCTCGCTGTTTTAAACTGTGAAATTCCTGTTCTCCTCTGGCTCTTTTAAACTGTGAAAAACCTGCTCTCCTCTCGCTGTTTTAAACTCTGAAAAACCTGCCTTCCTCTCGCTGTTTTAAACTCTGAAATTCCTGCTCTCCTCTCGCTGTTTTAAACTCTGAAAAACCTGCTCTCCTCTCGTTGTTTTAAACTCTGAAAAACCTGCTCTCCTCTCGCTGTTTTAAACTCTGAAAACCCTGCCTTCCTCTCGCTGTTTTAAACTCTGAAATTCCTGCTCTCCTCTCGCTGTTTTAAGCTGTGAAAACCCTGCTCTCCTCTCGCTGTTTTAAACTCTGAAAAACCTGCTCTCCTCTCGTTGTTTTAAACTGTGAAAATCCTGCTCCCCTCTTGCTGTTTTAAACTGTGAAAATACTGCTCACCACTCGCTGTTTTAAACTGTGAAATTCCAGCTCTCCTCTCGCAGTTTTAAACTGTGAAAAACCTGCTCTCCTCTCGCTGTTTTAAACTCTGAAAACCCTGCCTTCCTCTCGCTGTTTTAAACTGTGAAAATCCTGCACCCCTCTCGCTGTTTGAAACTGTAAAAATCCTGCTCACCTCTCGTTGTCTTAAACTGTGAGAACCCTGCTCCCCTCTTGCTGATTTAAACTGTGAAAATCCTGCTCCCCTCTCGCTGTTTTAAACTGTGAAAATCCTGCTCACCTCTCGTTGTCTTAAACTGTGAGAACCCTGCTCCCCTCTTGCTGATTTAAACTGTGAAAATCCTGCTCACCTCTCGTTGTTTTAAACTGTGAAAACCCTGCTATCTTCTCGATGTTTTAAACTGTGAAAACCCTGCTCTCCTCTCGCTGTTTTAAACTGTGGAAAACCTGCTCTCCTCTCTCTGTTTTAAACTGTGAAAACCCTGCTCTCCTCTCGCTGTTTTAAACTGTGAAAACCCTGCTCTCCTCTCGCTGTTTTAAACTATGAAATTTCTGCTCTCCTCTCGCTGTTTTAAACAGTGAAAACTCTGCTCTCCTCTCGCTGTATTATACTGTGAAAAAGCTGCTCTCCTCTCGCTGTTTTCAACTGTGAAAATCCAGTAGTCTCTCGCGGTTTTAAACTGTGAAAATACTGCACACCTCTCGCTGTTTTATATTGTGAAAATCGTGCTCTTCTCTCGCGGATTTAACCTCTGAAATTCCTGCTTGCCTCTCGCTGTTTTAAAATGCGAAAATCCTGGCCAACATTCCCTGTTTTCAACTGTGAAAATCACAGCACTCCTCTCGGTGTTTGAAACGGTAAAAATCACAGCTCTCCTCTCGTTGTTTTACACTGTGAAAATGCTGCTCTCCTCTCGCTGTTTTAAACTGTGAAAATCCTGCTCACCTCTCGTTGTCTTAAACTGTGAGAACCCTGCTCCCCTCTTGCTGATTTAAACTGTGAAAATCCTGCTCACCTCTCGTTGTTTTAAACTGTGAAAACCCTGCTATCTTCTCGATGTTTTAAACTGTGAAAACCCTGCTTTCCTCTCGCTGTTTTAAACTGTGGAAAACCTGCTCTCCTTTCTCTGTTTTAAACTGTGAAAACCCTGCTCTCCTCTCGCTGTTTTAAACAGTGAAAACTCTGCTCTCCTCTCGCTGTATTATACTGTGAAAAAGCTGCTCTCCTCTCGCTGTTTTAAACTGTGAAATTCCTGCTCTCCTCTCGCTATTTTAAACTCTGAAAACCCTGATCTCCTCTCGCTGTTTTAAACTGTGAAAATCTTGCTCACCACTCGTTGTTTTAAACTCTGAAATACCTGCTCACTTCTCGTTGTCTTAAACTGTGAGAACCTGCTCCACTCTTGCTGATTTAAACGGTGAAAATCCTGCACACCTCTCGATGTTTTAAACTGTGAAATTCCTTCTCTCCTCTCGCAGTTTTAAACTGTGAAAAACCTGCCTTCCTCTCGCTGTTTTAACCTGTGAAAATCCCGGCTCTCCTCTCACTGTTTTAAACTGCGAAAATCCTACTTCCCTCTCGCTGTTTTAAACTATGAAAATCCAGATGTCTCTCGCAGTTTAAAACTGTGAAAATACTGCACACCTCTCGCTGTTTTACACTGTGAAAATCCTGTTTTCCTCTCGCTGTTTCAAACTGTGCAAATCCTGTTCTCCTCTCGCTGTTTTAAACTGTGAAAATCGTGCTCACCTCGCATTGTTTTAAACTGCGAAAATCCCAGCTCTACTCTCACTGTTTTAATCCGTGAATATCCTTCTCTCCTCTCGCTGAATTAAACTGTGAAAATCCTGGCTCTCCTCTGGCTGTTTTAAACTGCAAAATACCTGCTCTCCTCTCGCTGTTTTAAACTGTGAAAATCCTGCTCTCCTCTCGCTGTTTGAAACTGTGAAAATCCCAGCTTTCCTCTCGCTGTTTTAAAGTGTGAAAATCCCAGCTCTCCTCTCGCTGTTTTAAACTGTGAAAATCCCAGCTCTAATCTCGCTGTTTTAAACAGTGAAAATCCTGCACACTTCTCACAGTTTTAAAGTGTGAAAATCCCAGCTATACTCTCGCTGTTCTAAACAGTGAAAATCCTGCTCTCCTCTCGCTGTTTTAAACTGTGAAATTCCTGCTCTCCTCTCGCTGTTTTAAACAGTGAAAATCCTGCTCAACTCTCGCTGTTTTAAACAGTGAAAATCCTGCGCTCCTCTGGCTGTTTCAAAACTGCAAAAATCCTGGCTCTCCTGTCGCTGTTTAAAACTCTAAATTACCTGCTCTCCTCTCGCTGATTAAAACTGTGAAAATCCTGCACACTTCTCACAGTTTTAAAGTGTGAAAATCCGAGCTCTCCTCTCGCTGTTTTAAACTGTGAAAATCCCAGCTCACCTCTCACTGTTTTAAATTGCGAAAATCCCAGGTCTCTTCTCACTGTTTCAAACTGCGAAAATCCTGCTTCCCTCTCGCTGTTTTAAACTGTGAAAATCCAGATGTCTCTCGCGGTTTTAAACTGTGAAAGTACTGCACACCTCTCGCTGTTTTATATTGTGAAAATCGTGCTCTTCTCTCGCTGTTTTAACCTGTGAAATTTCCACTGTCCTCTCACTGTTTTAAATTGCGAAAATCCTGGCCAACATTCCCTGTTTTCAACTGTGAAAATCACAGCACTCCTCTCGGTGTTTGAAATGGTAAAAATCACAGCTCTCTTCTCGTTGTTTTAAACTGTGAATATCCTGCTCACCTCTCGCTGTTTTAAACTGTGAAAATCCTGCTCTCCTCTCGCTGTTTTAAACTGTGAAAATCCTGCTCACCTCTCAATGCTGTAAACAGGGAAAATCCTGCTCACTTCACGTTATTTTAAACGGTGAAAATCACAGCTCTACTCTAGCTGTTTTAAACTGTGGAATTCCTGCTCTCCTCTCGCTGATTTAAACAGTGAAATTCAGGGTCAACTCCCGCTGTTTTAAACTGTGAAAATCCTGCTCTCCTCTGGCTTTTTTAAAATGTGAAAATCCAGGCTCTCCTCTCACTGTTTAAAACTGCGAAAATGCTGCTTCCCTCTCGCTGTTTTAAACTGTGAAAATCCAGTAGTCTCTCGCGGTTTTAAACTGTGAAAATACTGCACACCTCTCGCTGTTTTATATTGTGAAAATCGTGCTCTTCTCTCGCGGATTTAACCTC
This sequence comes from Isurus oxyrinchus, assembly GCA_026770705.1. Taxonomy (NCBI): domain Eukaryota; kingdom Metazoa; phylum Chordata; class Chondrichthyes; order Lamniformes; family Lamnidae; genus Isurus; species Isurus oxyrinchus. The sequence continues at coordinate 474,836 of JANJGN010000401.1, forward strand.
TGAAATTCCTGCTTGCCTCTCGCTGTTTTAAAATGCGAAAATCCTGGCCAACATTCCCTGTTTTCAACTGTGAAAATCACAGCACTCCTCTCGGTGTTTGAAACGGTAAAAATCACAGCTCTCCTCTCGTTGTTTTACACTGTGAAAATGCTGCTCTCCTCTCGCTGTTTTAAACTGTGAAAATCCTGCTCACCTCTCGTTGTCTTAAACTGTGAGAACCCTGCTCCCCTCTTGCTGATTTAAACTGTGAAAATCCTGCTCACCTCTCGTTGTTTTAAACTGTGAAAACCCTGCTATCTTCTCGATGTTTTAAACTGTGAAAACCCTGCTCTCCTCTCGCTGTTTTAAACTGTGGAAAACCTGCTCTCCTCTCTCTGTTTTAAACTGTGAAAACCCTGCTCTCCTCTCGCTGTTTTAAACTGTGAAAACCCTGCTCTCCTCTCGCTGTATTATACTGTGAAAAAGCTGCTCTCCTCTCGCTGTTTTAAACTGTGAAATTCCTGCTCTCCTCTCGCTGTTTTAAACTGTGAAAACCCTGCTCTCCTCTCGCTGTTTTAAACTGTGAAAACCCTGCTCTCCTCTCGCTGTTTTAAACTGTGAAAAACATGCTCTCCTCTCGCTATTTTAAACTCTGAAAACCCTGATCTCCTCTCGCTGTTTTAAACTGTGAAAATCTAGCTCACCACTCGTTGTTTTAAACTCTGAAAAACCTGCTCACTTCTCGTTGTCTTAAACTGTGAGAACCTGCTCCACTCTTGCTGATTTAAACTGTGAAAATCCTACACACCTCTCGATGTTTTAAACTGTGAAATTCCTTCTCTCCTCTCGCAGTTTTAAACTGTGAAAAACCTGCCTTCCTCTCGCTGTTTTAAACTGTGAAAACCCTGCTCTCCACTCGTTGTTTTAAACTGTGAAAGACCTGCTCACCTCTCGTTGTCTTAAACTGTGAGAACCCTGCTCCCCTCTTGCTGATTTAAACTCTGAAAATCCTGCTCACCTCTCGTTGTTTTAAACTGTGAAACACCTGCCCTCCTCTCGCTGCTTTAAACTGTAAAAATCCTGCTCACCTCTCGCCGTTTTAAACTGCGAAATTCCTGCTCTCCACTCTCAGTTCTAAACTCTGAAAATCCTGCTCACGTCTCGCTCTTTTAAACTGTGAAAACCCTGCTCTCCTCTCGTTGTTTTAAACTGTGAAAATCCTGCTCACCTCTCGTTGTTTTAAATAGTGAAAGACCTGCTCACCTCTCGTCTTAAACTGTGAGAACCCTGCTCCCTTCTTGCTGATTTAAACTGTGAAAATCCTGCTCACCTCTCATTTTAAACTGTGAAAAACCTGCCCTCCTCTCGCTGCTTTAAACTGTGAATATCCTGCTCACCTCTCGCCGTTTTAAACTGCGAAATTCCTGCTCTCCACTCGCTGTTCTAAACTCTGAAAACCCTGCTCACCTCTCGCTGTTTAAAACTGTGAAAACCCAGCTCTCCTCTCGCTGTTTTAAACAGTGAAAATCCTGCTCTCCTCTCGCTGTTTTAAACAGTAAAAATCCAGCTCTCCTCTGGCTGTTTCAAAACTGTGAAAATCCCGGCTCCCCTCTCGCTGATTAAAACTGCGAAAATCCTGCTCTCCTCTCGGTGTTTTAAAGTGTGAAAATCCTGCTCTCCTCTCGCTGTTTTAAACTGTGAATATCCTGCTCTCCTCTCGCTGTTTTAAACGGTGAAAATCATGCTCTCCTGTCGCTGTTTTAAACTGTGAAAATCCCGGCTCTCCTCTCACTGTTTTAAACTGCGAAAATCCTACTTCCCTCTCGCTGTTTTAAACTATGAAAATCCAGATGTCTCTCGCAGTTTAAAACTGTGAAAATACTGCACACCTCTCGCTGTTTTATATTGTGAAAATCCTGCTCTCCTCTCGCTGTTTTACACTGTGAAAATCCTGTTTTCCTCTCGCTGTTTCAAACTGTGCAAATCCTGTTCACCTCTCGCTGTTTTAAACTGTGAAAATCGTGCTCACCTTGCATTGTTTTAAACTGCGAAAATCCCAGCTCTAGTCTCGCTGTTTTAATCCGTGAATATCCTTCTCTCCTCTCGCTGAATTAAACTGTGAAAATCCTGGCTCTCCTCTGGCTGTTTTAAACTGCAAAATACCTGCTCTCCTCTCGCTGTTTTAAACTGTGAAAATCCTGCTCTCCTCTCGCTGTTTGAAACTGTGAAAATCCCAGCTCTCCTCTCGCTGTTTTAAAGTGTGAAAATCCCAGCTCTCCTCTCGCTGTTTTAAACTGTGAAAATCCCAGCTCTACTCTCGCTGTTTTAAACAGTGAAAATCCTGCACACTTCTCACAGTTTTAAAGTGTGAAAATCCCAGCTCTACTCTCGTTGTTTTAAACAGTGAAAATCCTGCTCTCCTCTCGCTGTTTTAAACTGTGAAATTCCTGCTCTCCTCTCGCTGTTTTAAACAGTGAAAATCCTGCGCTCCTCTGGCTGTTTCAAAACTGCAAAAATCCTGGCTCTCCTGTCGCTGTTTAAAAATCTAAATTACCTGCTCTCCTCTCGCTGATTAAAACTGTGAAAATCCTGCTCTCCTCTCGCTGTTTTAAACTGTGAAATTCAGGGTCAGCTCTCACTGTTTTAAACTGTGAAAATCCGGCTCTCCACTGGCTGTTTTAACCTGTGTAAATCCCAGCTCTCCTCTCGCTGTTTTAAACTGTGAAAATCCTGCTCACTTCTCACAGTTTTAAAGGGTGCAAATTCCACCTCTACTCTCGCTGTTTTAAACTGTGAAATTCCTGCTCACCTCTGGCTGCTTCAATACTGTGACAATCCCAGCTCACCTCTTGCTGTTTTAAACAGTGAAAATCCTGCTCACTTCTCACAGTTGTAAAGTGTGAAAATCCCAGCTCTCCTCTCGCTGTTTTAAATTGTAAAAATCCTGCTCTCCTGTCACTGCTTTAAACTGTGAAAATCCTGCTCACTTCACGCGGCTTTAAACGGTGAAAATCACAGCTCTACTCTCGCTGTTTTAAACTGTGAAATTCCTGCTCTCCTCTCGCTGTTTTAAACAGTAAAAATCCAGCGCTCCTCTGGCTGTTTCAAAACTGTGAAAATCCCAGCTCCCCTATCGCTGATTAAAACTGTGAAAATCCTGCTCTCCTCTCGCTGATTAAAACTGTGAAAATCCTGCTCTCCTCTCGCTGTTTTAAACTGTGAAAATCCTGCTCAACTCTCGTTGTTTTAAACTGTGAAATTCAGGGTCAGCTCTCACTGTTTTAAACAGTGAAAATCCGGCTCTCCTCTGGCTGTTTTAAACTGTGTAAATCCCAACTCTCCTCTCGCTGTTTTAAACTGTGAAAATCCTGCTCTCCTCTCGCTGTTTTAAACTGTGAAAATCGTGCTCACCTCTCGGTGTTTTAAACTGTGAAAATCCTGTTATCCTCTGGCTCTGATAAAATGTGAAAATCCCGGCTCTCCTCTCACTGTTTTGAACTACGAAAATCCTGCTTCCCTCTCGATGTTTTAAACTGTGAAAATCCAGATGTCTCTCGCGGTTTTAAAAAGTGAAAATACTGCACACCTCTCGCTGTTTTATATTGTGAAAATCGTGCTCTTCTCTCGCAGATTTAACCTGTGAAATTCCTGCTTGCCTCTCGCTGTTTTAACCTGTCAAAATGCTGCTCTTCTCTCGCTGTTTTAAAATGCGAAAATCCTGGCCAACATCTCCCTGTTTTCAACTGTGAAAATCGCAGCACTCCTCTCGGTGTTTGAAACGGTAAAAATCACAGCTATCCTCTCGTTGTTTTACACTGTAAAAATGCTGCTCTCCTCTCGCTGTTTTAAACAGTGAAAATCCTGCTCTCCTCTCGCTGTTTTTAACAGTGAAAATCCTGCTCTCCTCTGGCTCTTTTAATATGTGAAAATCCCGGCTCTCCTCTCACTTTTTTAAACTGCGAAAATCCTGCTTCCCTCTCGCTGTTTAAAACTGTGAAAATCCTGATGTCTCTCGCAGTTTTAAACTGTGAAAATACTGCACACCTCTCGCTGTTTTATATTGTGAAAATCGTGCTCTTCTCTCGCTGTTTTAACCTGTGAAAATCCTGCTCTCCTCTCGCTGTTTTAAACTGTGAAATTCCTGCTCTCCTTTCGCTGTTTTAAACTGTGAAAACCCTGCTCTCCTCTCGCTGTTTTAAACTGTGAAAACCCTGCTCTCCTCTCGCTGTTTTAAACTGTGAAAAACATGCTCTCCTCTTGCTGTTTTAAACTGTGAAAATCTAGCTCACCACTCGTTGTTTTAAACTCTGAAAAACCTGCTCACTTCTCGTTGTCTTAAACTGTGAGAACCTGCTCCACTCTTGCTGATTTAAACGGTGAAAATCCTGCACACCTCTCGATGTTTTAAACTGTGAAATTCCTTCTCTCCTCTCGCAGTTTTAAACTGTGAAAAACCTGCCTTCCTCTCGCTGTTTTAAACTGTGAAAACCCTGCTCTCCACTCGTTGTTTTAAACTGTGAAAGACCTGCTCACCTCTCGTTGTCTTAAACTGTGAGAACCCTGCTCCCCTCTTGCTGATTTAAACTCTGAAAATCCTGCTCACCTCTCATTGTTTTAAACTGTGAAACACCTGCCCTCCTCTCGCTGCTTTAAACTGTAAAAATCCTGCTCACCTCTCGCCGTTTTAAACTGCGAAATTCCTGCTCTCCACTCTCAGTTCTAAACTCTGAAAATCCTGCTCACGTCTCGCTCTTTTAAACTGTGAAAACCCTGCTCTCGTCTCGCTCTTTTAAACTGTGAAAATCCTGCTCACCTCTCGTTGTTTTAAATTGTGAAAGACCTGCTCACCTCTCGTCTTAAACTGTGAGAACCCTGCTCCCTTCTTGCTGATTTAAACTGTGAAAATCCTGCTCACCTCTCGTTTTAAACTGTGAAAAACCTGCCCTCCTCTCGCTGCTTTAAACTGTGAATATCCTGCTCACCTCTCGCCGTTTTAAACTGCGAAATTCCTGCTCTCCACTCGCTGTTCTAAACTCTGAAAACCCTGCTCACCTCTCGCTGTTTAAAACTGTGAAAACCCAGCTCTCCTCTCGCTGTTTTAAACAGTGAAAATCCTGCTCTCCTCTCGCTGTTTTAAACAGTAAAAATCCAGCTCTCCTCTGGCTGTTTCCAAACTGTGAAAATCCCGGCTCCCCTCTCGCTGATTAAAACTGCGAAAATCCTGCTCTCCTCTCGGTGTTTTAAAGTGTGAAAATCCTGCTCTCCTCTCGCTGTTTTAAACTGTGAATATCCTGCTCTCCTCTCGCTGTTTTAAACTGTGAAAATCCTGCTCTCCTCTCGCTGTTTTAAACTGTGAAAATCCCGGCTCTCCTCTCACTGTTTTAAAGTGTGAAAATCCCAGCTCTACTCTCGCTGTTTTAAACAGTGAAAATCCTGCACACTTCTCACAGTTTTAAAGTGTGAAAATCCCAGCTCTACTCTCGCTGTTTTAAACAGTGAAAATCCTGCTCTCCTCTCGCTGTTTTAAACTGTGAAATTCCTGCTCTCCTCTCGCTGTTTTAAACAGTGAAAATCCTGCTCAACTCTCGCTGTTTTAAACAGTGAAAATCCTGCGCTCCTCTGGCTGTTTCAAAACTGCAAAAAACCTGGCTCTCCTGTCGCTGTTTAAAACTCTAAATTACCTGCTCTCCTCTCGCTGATTAAAACTGTGAAAATCCTGCTCTCCTCTCGCTGTTTTAAACTGTGAAATTCAGGGTCAGCTCTCACTGTTTTAATCTGTGTAAATCCCAGGTCTCTTCTCACTGTTTCAAACTGCGAAAATCCTGCTTCCCTCTCGCTATTTTAAACTGTGAAAATCCAGATGTCTCTCGCGGTTTTAAACTGTGAAAGTACTGCACACCTCTCGCTGTTTTATATTGTGAAAATCGTGCTCTTCTCTCGCTGTTTTAACCTGTGAAATTTCCGCTGTCCTCTCGCTGTTTTAAATTGCGAAAATCCAGGCCAACATTCCCTGTTTTCAACTGTGAAAATCACAGCACTCCTCTCGGTGTTTGAAATGGTAAAAATCACAGCTCTCTTCTCGTTGTTTTAAACTGTGAATATCCTGCTCACCTCTCGCTGTTTTAAACTGTGAAAATCCTGCTCTCCTCTCGCTGTTTTAAACTGTGAAAATCCTGCTCACCTCTCAATGCTGTAAACAGGGAAAATCCTGCTCACTTCACGCTATTTTAAACGGTGAAAATCACAGCTCTACTCTCGCTGTTTTAAACTGTGGAATTCCTGCTCTCCTCTCGCTGATTTAAACAGTGAAATTCAGGGTCAACTCTCGCTGTTTTAAACTGTGAAAATCCTGCTCTCCTTTGGCTTTTTTAAAATGTGAAAATCCAGGCTCTCCTCTCACTGTTTAAAACTGCGAAAATGCTGCTTCCCTCTCGCTGTTTTAAACTGTGAAAATCCAGTAGTCTCTCGCGGTTTTAAACTGTGAAAATACTGCACACCTCTCGCTGTTTTATATTGTGAAAATCGTGCTCTTCTCTCGCAGATTTAACCTGTGAAATTCCTGCTTGCCTCTCGCTGCTTTAAAATGCGAAAATCCTGGCCAACATTCCCTGTTTTCAACTGTGAAAATCACAGCTCTCCTCTCGTTGTTTTACACTGTGAAAATGCTGCTCTCCTCTCGCTGTTTTAAACTGTGAAAATCGTGCTCACCTCGCATTGTTTTAATCTGCGAAAATCCCAGCTCTTATCTCGCTGTTTTAATCCATGAATATCCTTCTCTCCTCTCGCTGAATTAAACTGTGAAAATCCTGGCTCTCCTCTGGCTGTTTTAAACAGCAAAATACCTGCTCTCCTCTGGCTGTTTTAAACTGTGAAAATCCTGCTCTCCTCTCGCTGTTTGAAACAGTGAAAATCCTGCTTTCCTCTCGCTGTTTTAAACTGTGAAAATCCCAGCTCTACTCTCGCTGTTTTAAACAGTGAAAATCCTGCTCACTTCTCACAGTTTTAAAGTGTGAAAATCCCAGCTCACCTCTCGCTGTTTTAAACTGTGAAATTCCTGCTCTCCTCTCGCTGTTTTAAACAGTGAAAATCCTGCGCTCCTCTGGCTGTTTCAAAACTGCGAAAATCCCGGCTCTCCTGTCGCTGTTTAAAACTGTAAAAATCCTGCTTTCCTCTCGCTGATTAAAACTGTGAAAATCCTGCTTTCCTCTCGCTGTTTTAAACTGTGAAAATCCTGCTCACCTCTGGCTGTTTTAAACAGTGAAAATCTTGCTCACTTCTCACAGTTTTAAAGTGTGAAAATCCCAGCTCTCCTCTCGCTGTTTTAAATTGTAAAAATCCTGCTCTCCTGTCACTGCTTTAAACTGTGAAAATCCTGCTCACTTCACGCTGCTTTAAACGGTGAAAATCACAGCTCTACTCTCGCTGTTTTAAACTGTGAAATTACTGCTCTCCTCTCGCTGTTTTAAACAGTGAAAATCCTGCGCTGCTCTGGCTGTTTAAAAACTGCGAAAATCCCGGCTCTCCTGTCGCTGTTTAAAACTGTAAAAATCCTGCTTTCCTCTCGCTGATTAAAACTTTGAAAATCCTGCTTTCCTCTCGCTGTTTTAAACTGTGAAAATCCTGCTCACCTCTGGCTGCTTCAATACTGTGACAATCCCAGCTCACCTCTCGCTGTTTTAAACAGTGAATATCCTGCTCACTTCTCACAGTTGTAAAGTGTGAAAATCCCAGCTCTCCTCTCGCTGTTTTAAATTGTAAAAATCCTGCTCTCCTGTCACTGCTTTAAACTGTGAAAATCCTGCTCACTTCACGCGGCTTTAAACGGTGAAAATCACAGCTCTACTCTCGCTGTTTTAAACTGTGAAATTCCTGCTCTCCTCTCGCTGTTTTAAACAGTAAAAATCCAGCGCTCCTCTGGCTGTTTCAAAACTGTGAAAATCCCAGCTCCCCTATCGCTGATTAAAACTGTGAAAATCCTGCTCTCCTCTCGCTGATTAAAACTGTGAAAATCCTGCTCTCCTCTCGCTGTTTTAAACTGTGAAAATCCTGCTCAACTCTCGTTGTTTTAAACTGTGAAATTCAGGGTCAGCTCTCACTGTTTTAAACAGTGAAAATCCGGCTCTCCTCTGGCTGTTTTAAACTGTGTAAATCCCAGCTCTCCTCTCGCTGTTTTAAACTGTGAAAATCCTGCTCTCCTCTCGCTGTTTTAAACTGTGAAAATCGTGCTCACCTCTCGGTGTTTTAAACTGTGAAAATCCTGTTATCCTCTGGCTCTGATAAAATGTGAAAATCCCGGCTCTCCTCTCACTGTTTTGAACTACGAAAATCCTGCTTCCCTCTCGATGTTTTAAACTGTGAAAATCCAGATGTCTCTCGCGGTTTTAAAAAGTGAAAATACTGCACACCTCTCGCTGTTTTATATTGTGAAAATCGTGCTCTTCTCTCGCAGATTTAACCTGTGAAATTCCTGCTTGCCTCTCGCTGTTTTAACCTGTCAAAATGCTGCTCTTCTCTCGCTGTTTTAAAATGCGAAAATCCTGGCCAACATCTCCCTGTTTTCAACTGTGAAAATCGCAGCACTCCTCTCGGTGTTTGAAACGGTAAAAATCACAGCTATCCTCTCGTTGTTTTACACTGTAAAAATGCTGCTCTCCTCTCGCTGTTTTAAACAGTGAAAATCCTGCTCTCCTCTCGCTGTTTTTAACAGTGAAAATCCTGCTCTCCTCTGGCTCTTTTAATATGTGAAAATCCCGGCTCTCCTCTCACTTTTTTAAACTGCGAAAATCCTGCTTCCCTCTCGCTGTTTAAAACTGTGAAAATCCTGATGTCTCTCGCAGTTTTAAACTGTGAAAATACTGCACACCTCTCGCTGTTTTATATTGTGAAAATCGTGCTCTTCTCTCGCTGTTTTAACCTGTGAAAATCCTGCTCTCCTCTCGCTGTTTTAAAAAGCGAAAATCCTGGCCAGCATCTCCCTGTTTTCAACTGTGAAAATCGCAGCACTCCTCTCGCTGTTTGAAACGGTAAAAATCACAGCTCTCCTCTCGTTGTTTTACACTGTGAAACTCCTGCTATCCTCTCGCTGTTTTAAACTCTGAAAATCTTGCTCACCTCGCTTTGTTTTAATCTGCGAAAATCCCAGCTCAAATCTCGCTGTTTTAATCCGTGAATATCCTTCTCTCCTCTCGCTGAATTAAACTGTGAAAATCCTGGCTCTCCTCTGGCTGTTTTAAACTGTGTAAATCCCAGCTCACCTCTCGCTGTTTTAAACTGTGAAAATCCCAGCTCACCTCTCGCTGTTTTAAACTGTGAATAGCAGGCTGTCCTCTCGCTGTTTTAAACGGTGAAAATCCTGCTCTCCTCTGGCTCTTTTAAAATGTGAAAATCCCGGCTCTCCTCTTGCTGTTTTAAACTGCGAAAATCCTGCTTCCCTCTCGCTGTTTTAAACTGTGAAAATCCAGATGTCTCTCGCGGTTTTAAACTGTGAAAATATAGCTCTCCTCTCACTTTTTAAATTGCGAAAATCCTGGCCAACATCTCCCTGTTTTCAACTGTGAAAATCCCAGCACTCCTCTCGCTGTTTGAAACGGTAAAAATCACAGCTCTTCTCTTGTTGTTTTACACTGTGAAAATGCTGCTCTACTCTCGCTGTTTTAAACTGTGAAAATCCTGCTCTCCTCTGGCTGTTTTAAACTGTGTAAATCCCAGCTCTCCTCTCACTGTTTTAAACTGTGAAAATCCCAGCTCACCTCTCGCTGTTTTAAACTGTGAATATCGGGCTTCACTCTCGCTGTTTTAAACTGTGAAAATCCTGCTCTCCTCTCGCTGTTTTAAACTGTGAAAATCCTGCTCTCCTCTTGCTCTTTTAAAATGTGAAAATCCCGGCTCTCCTCTCACTGTTTTAAACTGCGAAAATCCTGCTTCCCTCTCGCTGTTTTAAACTGTGAAAATCCAGATGTCTCTCGCGGTTTTAAACTGTGAAAATACTGCACACCTCTCGCTGTTTTATATTGTGAAAATCGTGCTCTTCTCTCGCAGATTTAACCTGTGAAAATGCTGCTGTCCTCCCGCTGTTTTAAAATGCAAAAATCCTGGCCAACACCACCCTGTTTTCAACTGTGAAAATCGCAGCACTACTCTCGGTGTTCGAAACGGTAAAAATCACAGCTCTCCTCTCGTTGTTTTACACTGTGAAAATCGTGCTCTCCTCTGGCTGTTTTAAACTTTGAAAATCATGCTCACCTTGCATTGTTTTAAACTGCGAAAATCCCAGCTCTACTCTCGCTGTTTCAAGCTGTGCAAATCCTGTTCTCCTCTCGCTGTTTTAAACTGTGAAATTCCTGCTCTCCTCTCACTGTTTTAATCCGTGAATATCCTTCTCTCCTCTCGCTGAATTAAACTGTGAAAATCCTGGCTCTCCTCTGGCTGTTTTAAACTGCAAAATACCTGCTCTCCTCTGGCTGTTTTAAACTGTGAAATTCAGGGTCAACTCTCACTGTTTTAAACTGTGAAAATCCTGCTCTCCTTTGGCTCTTTTAATATATGAAAATCCCAGCTCTCCTCTCACTGTTTTAAACTGTGAAAATCCTGCTTCCCTCTCGCTGTTTTAAACTGTGAAAATCCAGATGTCTCTCGCGGTTTTAAACTGCGAAAATACTGCACACCTCTCGCTGTTTTACATTGTGAAAATCGTGCTCTCCTCTCGCTGTTTTAAACTGTGAAAATCCTGCTCTCCGCTCGCTGTTTTAAACTGTGAAATTCCTGCTCTCCTCTCGCTGTTTTAAACTGTGAAAATCCAGCGCTCCTCTGGCTGTTTCAAAACTGTGAAAATCCCGGCTCCCTTCTCGCTGATTAAAACTGTGAAAATCCTGCTCTCCTCTCGGTGTTTTAAACTGTGAAAATCCTGCTTTCCTCTCGCTGTTTTAAACAGTGAAAATCCTGCTCACCTCTGGCTGCTTCAATACTGTGACAATCCCAGCTCACCTCTCGCTGTTTTAAACAGTGAAAATCCTGCTCTCCTCTCGCTGTTTAAAACTGTAAAAATCCTGATCTCCTCTCGCTGATTAAAACTGTGAAAATCCTGCTCTCCTCTAACTGCTTTAAACTGTCAAAATCCTGCTCACTTCACGCTGCTTTAAACGGTGAAAATCAAAGCTCTACTCTCGCTGTTTTAAACTGTGAAATTCCTGCTCTCCTCTGGCTGTTTTAAACAGTAAAAATCCAGCGCTCCTCTGGCTGTTTCAAAACTGTGAAAATCCCGGCTCACCTTCGCTGATTAAAACTGTGAAAATCCCGGGTCCCCTCTCGCTGATTAAAGCTGTGAAAATCCTGCTCTCCTCTCGGTGTTTTAAACTGTGAAAATCCTGCTCTCCGCTCGCTGTTTTAAACTGTGAAAATCCTGCTCAACTCTCGCTGTTTTAAACTGTGAAATTCAGGGTCAGCTCTCACTGTTTTAAACTGTGAAAATCCTGCTCTCCTCTCGCTGTTTTAAACTGTGAAAATCCCAGCTCACCTCTCGCTGTTTTAAACTGTGAATATCGGGCTCTCCTCTCGCTGTTTTAAACTGTGAAAATCCTGCTCAACTCTCGCTGTTTTAAACTGTGAAAATCCTGCTCTCCTCTGGCTCTTTTAAAATGTGAAAATCCCGGCTCTCCTCTCACTGTTTCAAACTGCGAAAATCCTGCTTCCCTCTCGCTGTTTCAATACTGGGAAAATCCAGATGTCTCTCGCGGTTTTAAACTGTGAAAATACTGCACTCCTCTCGCTGTTTTATATTGTGAAAATCATGTTCTACTCTCGCTGTTTGAAACAGTGAAAATCCTGCCTTCCTCTCGCTGTTTTAAACTGTGAATATCCCAGCTCTACTCTCGCTGTTTTAAACAGTGAAAATCCTGCTCACTTCTCACAGTTTTAAAGTGTGAAAATCCCAGCTCTCATCTCGCTGTTTTAAACAGTGCAAATCCTGCACTCCTCTGGCTGCTTCGATTCTGTGAAAATCCCAGCTCACCTCTCGCTGTTTTAAACTGTGAAATTCCTGCTCTTCTCTCGCTGTTTTAAACTGTGGAAATCCTGCTCTCCTCTCGCTGTTTAAAACTGTAAAAATCCTGATCTCCTCTCGCTGATTAAAACTGTGAAAATCCTGCTCTCCTCTTGGTGTTTGAAACTGTGAAAATCCTCCTCCCCTCTCACTGTTTTAAACTGTGAAAATCCTGCTCACCTCTGGCTGCTTCAATTCTGTGACAATCCCAGCTCACCTCTCGCTGTTTTAAACAGTGAAAATCCTGCACACTTCTCACAGTTTTAAAGTGTGAAAATCCCAGCTCTCCTCTCGCTGTTTTAAATTGTAAAAATCCTGCTCTCCTCTAACTGCTTTAAACTGTCAAAATCCTGCTCACTTCACGCTGCTTTAAACGGTGAAAATCAAAGCTCTACTCTCGCTGTTTTAAACTGTGAAATTGTTGCTCTCCTCTGGCTGTTTTAAACAGTAAAAATCCAGCGCTCCTCTGGCTGTTTCAAAACTGTGAAAATCCCGGCTCACCTTCGCTGATTAAAACTGTGAAAATCCCGGGTCCCCTCTCGCTGATTAAAACTGTGAAAATCCTGCTCTCCTCTCGGTGTTTTAAACTGTGAAAATCCTGCTCTCCGCTCGCTGTTTTAAACTGTGAAAATCCTGCTCAAATCTCGCTGTTTTAAACTGTGAAATTCAGGGTCAGCTCTCACTGTTTTAAACTGTGAAAATCCTGCACTCCTCTCGCTGTTTTAAACTGTGAAAATCCCAGCTCACCTCTCGCTGTTTTAAACTGTGAATATCGGGCTCTCCTCTCGCTGTTTTAAACTGTGAAAATCCTGCTCAACTCTCGCTGTTTTAAACTGTGAAAATCCTGCTCTCCTCTGGCTCTTTTAAAATGTGAAAATCCCGGCTCTCCTCTCACTGTTTCAAACTGCGAAAATCCTGCTTCCCTCTCGCTGTTTCAATACTGGGAAAATCCAGATGTCTCTCGCGGTTTTAAACTGTGAAAATACTGCACTCCTCTCGCTGTTTTATATTGTGAAAATCATGCTCTACTCTCGCTGTTTGAAACAGTGAAAATCCTGCCTTCCTCTCGCTGTTTTAAACTGTGAATATCCCAGCTTTACTCTCGCTGTTTTAAACAGTGAAAATCCTGCTCACTACTCACAGTTTTGAAGTGTGAAAATCCCAGCTCTCATCTCGCTGTTTTAAACAGTGCAAATCCTGCACTCCTCTGGCTGCTTCGATACTGTGAAAATCCCAGCTCACCTCTCGCTGTTTTAAACTGTGAAATTCCTGCTCTTCTCTCGCTGTTTTAAACTGTGAAAATCCTGCTCTCCTCTCGCTGTTTTAAACTGTGAAAATACTGCACACCTCTCGCTGTTTTATATTGTGAAAATCGTGCTCTACTCTCACTGTTTTAACCTGTGAAATTCCTGCTTGCCTCTCGCTGTTTTAAAATGCGAAAACCCTGGCCAACATCTCCCTGTTTTCAACTGTGAAAATCGCAGCACTCCTCTTGGTGTTTGATTTGGTAAAAATCACAGCTCTCCTCTCGTTGTTTTACACTTTGAAAATCCTGCTCTCCTCTCGCTGTTTTAAACTGTGAAAATCCTGCTCAACTCTCGCTGTTTTAAACTGTGAAAATCCTGCTCTCCTCTGGCTGTTTTAAAATGTGAAAATCCCAGCTCTCCTCTCGCTGTTTTAACCTGCGAAAATGCTGCTTCCCTCTCGCTGTTTTAAAATGTGAAAATCCAGATGTCTCTCGCGGTTTTAAACTGTGAAAATACTGCACACCTCTCGCTGTTTTATATTGTGAAAATCGTGCCCTTCTCTCGCAGATTTATCCTGTGAAAATCCTGCTCTCCTCTCGCTGTTTTAACCTGTGAAATTCCTGCTTGCCTCTCGCTGTTTTAAAATGCGAAAATCCTGGCCAACATTCCCTGTCTTCAACTATGAAAATCACAGCACTCCTCTCGGTGTTTGAAACGGTAAAAAACACAGCTCTCCTCTCGTTGTTTTACACTGTGAAAATCGTGCTCACCTCGCATTGTTTTAAAGTGTGAAGATCCGGCTCTCTGCTCGCTGTTTTAAACAGTGAAAATCCTGCTCCCCTCTGGCTGCTTCAATACTGTGAAAATCCCAGCTCACCTCTCGCTGTTTTAAACTGTGAAATTCCTGCTCTCCTTTCGCTGTTTTCAACAGTGAAAATCCTGCGCTCCTCTGGCTGTTTCAAAACTGTGAAAATCCTGCTTGCCTCTCGCTGTTTTAAACTGTCAAAATCCTGCTTTCCTCTTGCAGTTTTAAACTGTGAAAATCCTGCTTTCCTCTCGCTGTTTTAATCTGTGAAAATCCTGCTCACTTCTCACAGTTTTTAAGGGTGGAAATCCCAACTCACCTCTCGCTGTTTTAAACTGTGAAATTCAGGGTCAGCTCTCAGTCTTTTAAACGGTGAAAATCCGGCTCTCCTCTGGCTGTTTTAAACTGTGTAAATTCCAGCTCACCTCTCGCTGTTTTAAACTGTGAAAATCCCAGCTCATCTCTCGCTGTTTTAAACTGTGAAAATCCTGCTCTCGTCTGGCTCTTTTAAAATGTGAAAATCCCGGCTCTCCTCTCACTGTTTCAAACTGCGAAAATCCTGCTTCCCTCTCGCTGTTTTAAACTGTGAAAATACTGCACACCTCTCGCTGTTTTATATTGTGAAAATCGTGCTCTTCTCTCGCAGATTTAACCTGTGAAAATACTGCTGTCCTCTCGCTGTTTTAAAATGCGAAAATCCTGGCCAACATCTCCCTGTTTTCAACTGTGAAAATCGCAGCACTCCTCTCGCTGTTTTAAACGGTAAAAATCACTGCTCTCCTCTCGCTGTTTTAAACTGTGGAATTCCTGCTCTCCTCTCGCCGTTTTAAACTGAAATTCCTGCTCTCCTCTGGCTCTTTTAAAATGTGCAAATCCCAGCTCTCCTCTCGCTGTTTTAACCTGCGAAAATCCTGCTTCCCTCTCGCTGTTTTAAAATGTGAAAATCCAGATGTCTCTCGCGGTTTTAAACTGCGAAAATACTGCACACCTCTCGCTGTTTTATATTGTGAAAATCGTGCCCTTCTCTCGCAGATTTATCCTGTGAAAATCCTGCTCTCCTCTCGCTGTTTTAACCTGTGAAATTCCTGCTTGCCTCTCGCTGTTTTAAAATGCGAAAATCCTGGCCAACATTCCCTGTCTTCAACTATGAAAATCACAGCACTCCTCTCGGTGTTTGAAACGGTAAAAAACACAGCTCTCCTCTCGTTGTTTTACACTGTGAAAATCGTGCTCACCTCGCATTGTTTTAAAGTGTGAAGATCCGGCTCTCTGCTCGCTGTTTTAAACAGTGAAAATCCTGCTCCCCTCTGGCTGCTTCAATACTGTGAAAATCCCAGCTCACCTCTCGCTGTTTTAAACTGTGAAATTCCTGCTCTCCTTTCGCTGTTTTCAACAGTGAAAATCCTGCGCTCCTCTGGCTGTTTCAAAACTGTGAAAATCCCGGCTCCCCTCTGGCTGATTAAAACTGTGAAAATCCTGCTCTCCTCTCGGTGTTTTGAACTGTGAAAATCCTGTTTTCCTCTCGCTGTTTTAAACTGTGAAAATCCTTCTCACTTCTCACAATTTTAAAGTGTGAAAATCCCAGCTCTACTCTCGCTGTTCTAAACTGTGAAAATCCTGCTCCCCTCTCACTGTTTCAAACTGTGAAAATCCTGCTCACATCTCGCTGTTTTAAACTGTGAAAATCCTGGTCACCTCTCGCTGTTTTAAACTGTGAAATTCCTGCTCTCCTCTCGCTGCTTTAAACAGTAAAAATCCAGCGCTCCTCTGGCTGTTTCAAAACTGTGAAAATCCCGGCTCCCCTCTCGCTGATTAAAACTGTGAAAATCCTGCTTGCCTCTCGCTGTTTTAAACTGTCAAAATCCTGCTTTCCTCTTGCAGTTTTAAACTGTGAAAATCCTGCTTTCCTCTCGCTGTTTTAATCTGTGAAAATCCTGCTCACTTCTCACAGTTTTAAAGGGTGGAAATCCCAGCTCACCTCTCGCTGTTTTAAACTGTGAAAATCAGGGTCAGCTCTCAGTCTTTTAAACGGTGAAAATCCGGCTCTCCTCTGGCTGTTTTAAACTGTGTAAATTCCAGCTCACCTCTCGCTGTTTTAAACTGTGAAAATCCCAGCTCATCTCTCGCTGTTTTAAACTGTGAAAATCCTGCTCTCCTCTGGCTCTTTTAAAATGTGAAAATCCCGGCTCTCCTCTCACTGTTTCAAACTGCGAAAATCCTGCTTCCCTCTCGCTGTTTTAAACTGTGAAAATACTGCACACCTCTCGCTGTTTTATATTGTGAAAATCATGCTCTTCTCTCGCAGATTTAACCTGTGAAAATTCTGCTGTCCTCTCGCTGTTTTAAAATGCGAAAATCCTGGCCAACATCTCCCTGTTTTCAACTGTGAAAATCGCAGCACTCCTCTCGCTGTTTTAAACGGTAAAAATCACTGCTCTCCTCTCGCTGTTTTAAACTGTGGAATTCCTGCTCTCCTCTCGCCGTTTTAAACTGAAATTCCTGCTCTCCTCTGGCTCTTTTAAAATGTGCAAATCCCGGCACTCCTCTCACTGTCTTAAACTGCGAAAATCCTGCTTCCCTCTCGCTGTTTTAAACTGTGAAAATCCAGATGTCTCTCGCGGTTTTAAACTGTGAAAATACTGTACACCTCTCGCAGTTTTATATTGTGAAAATCGTGCTCTTCTCTCGCAGATTTAGCCTGTGAAATTCCTGCTTGCCTCTCGCTGTTTTAAAATGTGAAAATCCTGGCCAACATTCCCTGTTTTAAACTGTGAAAATCACAGCACTCCTCTCGGTGTTTTAAACTGTGAAAATCCAGATGTCTCTCGCGGTTTTAAACTGTGAAAATACTGCACACCTCTCGCTGTTTTATATTGTGAAAATCGTGCTCTTCTCTCGCAGATTTAACCTGTGAAAATCCTGCTCTCCTCTTGCTGTTTTAAAATGCGAAAATCCTGGCCATCATCTCCCTGTTTTGAACTGTGAAAATCGCAGCACTCCTCTCGCTGTTTGAAACGGTAAAAATCACAGCTCTCCTCTCGTTGTTTTACACTGTGAAAATGCTGCTCTCCTCTCGCTGTTTTAAACGGTGAAAATCGTGCTCACCTCGCATTGTTTTAAACTGTGCAAATCGTGCTCTACTCTCGCTGTTTTAAACTGTGAAATTCCTGCTCTCCACTCGCTGTTTTAATCCGTGAATATCCTTCTCTCCTCTCGTTGAATTAAACTGTGAAAATACCTGCTCCCCTCTGGCTTCTTCAATACTGTGAAAATCCCAGCTCACCTCCGGCTGTTTTAAACTGTGAAAATCCTGCTCTCCTCTTGCTGTTTTAAACTGTGAAATTCAGGGTCAGGTCTCACTGTTTTGAACTGCGAAAATCCTGCTCTCCTCTCGCTGTTTGAAACAGTGAAAATCCTGCTCTCCTCTCGGTGTTTTAAACTGTGTAAATCTCAGCTCTCCTCTCGCTGTTTTAAACTGTGAAAATCCCAGCTCACGTCTTGCTGTTTTAAACTGTGAATATCGGGCTCTCCTCTCGCTGTTTTAAACTGTGAAAATCCTGCTCTCCTCTGGCTCTTTTAAAATGTGAAAATCCCGGCTCTCCTCTCACTGTTTTAAATGCAAAAATCCTGCTTCCCTCTCGCTGTTTTAAACTGTGAAAATCCAGATGTCTCTCGCGCTTTTAAACTGTGAAAATACTGCACACCTCTCGCTGTTTTATATTGTGAAAATCCTGCTCAACTCAAACTGTTTTAAACTGTGAAAATCCTGCTCTCCTCAGGCTCTTTTAAAATGTGAAAATCCCGGCTCTCCTCTCACTGTTTTAAACTGCGAAAATCCTGCTTCCCTCTCGCTGTTTTAAACTGTGAAAATCCAGATGTCTCTTGCGGTTTTAAACTGTGAAAATAATGCACACCTCTCGCTGTTTTTTGTTGTGAAAATCCTGCTCTTCTCTCACTGTTTTAACCTGTGAAAATGCTGCTCTCCTCTTGCTGTTTTAAAATGCGAAAATCCTGGCCATCATCTCCCTGTTTTGAACTGTGAAAATCGCAGCACTCCTCTCGCTGTTTTACACTGTGAAAATGCTGCTCTCCTCTCGCTGTTTTAAACGGTGAAAATCGTGCTCACCTCGCATTGTTTTAAACTGTGAAAATCGTGCTCTACTCTCGCTGTTTTAAACTGTGAAATTCCTGCTCTCCACTCGCTGTTTTAATCCGTGAATATCCTTCTCTCCTCTCGTTGAATTAAACTGTGAAAATACCTGCTCCCCTCTGGCTGCTTCAATACTGTGAAAATCCCAGCTCACCTCTGGCTGTTTTAAACTGTGAAAATCCTGCTCTCCGCTCGCTGTTTTAAACTGTGCAATTCAGGGTCAGGTCTCACTGTTTTGAACTGTGAAAATCCTGCTCTCCTCTCGCTGTTTGAAACAGTGAAAATCCTGCTCTCCTCTCGGTGTTTTAAACTGTGTAAATCTCAGCTCTCCTCTCGCTGTTTTAAACTGTGAATATCCTGCTCTCCTCTCGCTGTTTTAAACAGTGAAAATCCTGCTTCCCTCTGGCTGCTTCAATACTGTGAAAATCCAGATGTCTCTCGCGGTTTTAAACTGTGAAAATACTGCACACCTCTCGCTGTTTTAAACTGTGAAATTCCTGCTCAACTCTCGCTGTTTTAAACTGTGAAATTCCTGCTCTCCTTTCGCTGTTTTAAACAGTGAAAACCCAGCGCTCGTCTGGCTGTTTCAAAACTGTGAAAATCCCGGCTCCCCTCTCGCTGATTAAAACTGTGAAAATCCTGCTTTCCTCTCGCTGTTTTAAACTGTGAAAATCCTGCTCACTTCTCACAGTTTTAAAGTGTGAAAATCCCAGCTCTTCTCTCGCTGTTTTAAACTGTGAAATTCCTGCTCCCTTCTCACAGTTTTAAACTGTGAAAACCCTGCTCTCCTCTCGCTGTTTTAAAATGCGAAAATCCTGGCCAACATCTCCCTGTTTTCAACTGTGAAAATCACAGCACTCCTCTCGCTGTTTTAAACTGTGAAAATCCTGCTCTCCTCTGGCTCTTTTAAAATGTGAAAATCCCAGCTCTCCTCTCACTGTTTTAAACTGCGAAAATCCTGCTTCCCTCTCGCTGTTTTAAACTGTGAAAATCCAGATGTCTCTCGCGGTTTTGTACTGTGAAAATACTGCACACCTCTCGCTGTTTTATATTGTGAAAATCGGGCTCTTCTCTCGCTGTTTTAACCTGTGAAATTCCTGCTTGCCTCTCGCTGTTTTAAAATGCGAAAATCCTGGCCAACATTCCCTGTTTTAAACTGTGAAAATACTGCACACCTCTCGGTGTTTTATATTGTGAAAATCGTGCTCTTCTCTCGCTGTTTTAACCTGTGAAAATTCTGCTGTCCTCTCGCTGTTTTAAAATGCGAAAATCCTGGCCAACATCTCCCTGTTTTCAACTGTAAAAATCACAGCTCTCCTCTCGGTGTTTGAAACTGTGAAAATCCTGCTCTCCTCTCGCTGTTTTAAAATGTGAAAATCCCAGCTCTCCTCTCGCTGTTTTAACCTGCGAAAATCCTGCTTCCCTCTCGCTGTTTTAAACTGTGAAATTCCAGATGTCTCTCGCGGTTTTCAACTGTGAAAATACTGCTCTCCTCTCGCTGTTTTAAAATGCGAAAATCCTGGCCAACATCTCCCTGTTTTCAACTGTGAAAATCGCAGCACTCCTCTCGCTGTTTGAAACGGTAAAAATCACAGCTCTCCTCTCGCTGTTTTAAACTGTGAAAATCCTGCTTCCCTCTGGCTGCTTCAATACTGTGAAAATCCAGATGTCTCTCGCGGTTTTAAACTGTTTCTTCTCCGCCGATGCTGCCAGACCTGCTGAGTTTTTCCAGGTAATTCTGTTTTTGTTTTGGATTTCCAGCATCCGCAGTTTTGTCTTGTTTTTAAAATCCAGCACTCGTCTGGCTGTTTCAAAACTGTGAAAATCCCGGCTCCCCTCTCGCTGATTAAAACTGTGAAAATCCTGCTTTCCTCTCGCTGTTTTAAACTGTGAAAATCCTGCTCACTTCTCACAGTTTTAAAGTGTGAAAATCCCAGCTCTACTCTCGCTGTTTTAAACTGTGAAATTCCTGCTCCCTTCTCGCTGTTTTAAACTGTGAAAACCCTGCTCTCCTCTCGCTATCTTAAACTGAGAAAATCCTGCTTACACCTCACTGCTTTAAACTGTGAAAATCCTGCTCACTTCACGCTGTTTTAAACGGTGAAAATCCCAGCTCTACTCTCGCTGTTTTAAACTGTGAAATTCCTGCTCTCCTCTCGCTGTTTTAAACAATAAAAATCCTGCTCAACTCTCGCGGTTTCAAAACTGTGAAAATCCCGGCTCCCCTCTCGCTGATTAAAACTGTGAAAATCCTGCTCTCCTCTCGGTGTTTTAAACTATGAAAATCCTGCTCTCCGCTAGCTGTTTTAAAATGTGAAAATCCCGGCTCACCTTTCGCTGTTTTAAACTGTGAAATTCAGGGTCAGCTCTTAGTCTTTTAAACTGTGAAAATCCGGCTCTCCTCTGGCTGTTTTAAACTGTGAAAATCCCAGCTCACCTCTCGCTGTTTTAAACTGTGAACATCGGGCTCTCCTCTGGCTCTTTTAAAATGTGAAAATCCCGGCTCTCCTCTCACTGTTTCAAACTGCGAAAATCCTGCTTCCCTCTCGCTGTTTTAAACTGTGAAAATCCAGATATCTCTCGCGGTTTTAAACTGTGAAAACACTGCACACCTCTCGCTGTTTTATATTGTGAAAATCGTGGTCTTCTCTCACAGATTTAACCTGTGAAAATGCTGCTCTACTCTCGCTGTTTTAAACTGTGAAAATCCTGCTCTCCTCTTGCTGTTTTAAAATGTGAAAATCCCGGCTCCCATCTCACTGTTTTAACCTGTGAAAATCCTGCTGTCCTCTCGCTGTTTTAAAATGCGAAAATCCTGGCCAACATCTCCCTGTTTTCAACTGTGAAAATCGCAGCACTCCTCTCGGTGTTTGAAACGGTAAAAATCACAACTCTCCTCTCGTTGTTTTACACTGTGAAAATGCTGCTCTCCTCTCGCTGTTTTAGACTGTGAAAATCCTGCTCTCCTCTCACTTTTTTAAACTGTGAAAATACTGCACACCTCTCGCTGTTTTATATTGTGAAAATCGTGGTCTTCTCTCACAGATTTAACCTGTGAAAATCCTGCTCTCCTCTCGCTGTTTTGAACTGTGAAATTCCTGCTCACCTCTCGCTGTTTAAAACTGTGAAAATCCCAGCTCTCCTCTCGCTGTTTTATCCTGCGAAAATCCTGCTTCCCTCTCGCTGTTTTAAACAGTGAAAATCCAGATATCTCTCGCTGTTTTAAACTGTGAAAATACTGCACACCTCTTGCTGTTTAATATTGTGAAAATCGTGCTCTTCTCTCGCTGTTTTAACCTGTGAAATTCCTGCTTGCCTCTCGCTGTTTTAAAATGCGAAAATCCAGGCCAATATTCCCAGTTTTAAACTGTGAAAATCGCAACACTCCTCTTGGTGTTTGAAATGGTAAAAATCACAGCTCTCCTCTCGTTGTTTTACAGTTTGAAAATCGTGCTCACCTCGCATTGATTTAAAGTGTGAAAATCCGGCTCTCT
The DNA here is from genome assembly GCA_026770705.1 of Isurus oxyrinchus. Classification (NCBI taxonomy): domain Eukaryota; kingdom Metazoa; phylum Chordata; class Chondrichthyes; order Lamniformes; family Lamnidae; genus Isurus; species Isurus oxyrinchus. Next base: position 496,548 of record JANJGN010000401.1, read on the forward strand.
GCTCGCTGTTTTAAACAGTGAAAATCCTGCTCCCCTCTGGCTGCTTCAATACTGTGAAAATCCCAGCTCACCTCTCGCTGTTTTAAACAGTGAAAATCCTGCTCCCCTCTGGCTGCTTCAATACTGTGAAAATCCCAGCTCACCTCTCGATGTTTTATGTTGTGAAAATCGTGCTCTTCTCTCGCAGATTTAACCTGTGAAAATCCTGCTTGCCTCTCGCTGTTTTAAATTAGGAAAATCCTGGTCATCATCTCCCTATTTTCAACTGTGAAAATCGCAGCACTCCTCTCGCTGTTTTACACTGTGAAAATCGCGCTCACCTCTCGCTGTATTAAACTTTGAAAATCCTGGTCTCCTCTCGCTGTTTTAAACTGTGAAATTCCTGCTCACCTCTCACTGCTGTGAACAGTGAAAATCCTGCTCACTTCACGCTGTTGTGAACGGTTAAAATCACAGCTCTAATTTTGCTGTTTTAAACTGTGAAAACCCTGTTCTCTTCTGGCTGTTTTAAACAGTGAAAATCCTGCTCAACTCTCGCTGTTTTAAACTGTGAAATTCAGGGTCAACTCTCACTGTTTTAAACTGTGAAAATCCTGCTCTCCTCTCGCTGTTTTAAACTGTGAAAATCCTGCTCTCCTCTCAGTGTTTTAAACTGTGAAAATCCAGATGTCTCTCGCGGTTTTAAACAGTGAAAATCCAGCGCTCCTCTGGCTGTTTCAAAACTGTGAAAATCCCGGCTCCCCACTCGCTGATTAAAACTGTGAAAATCCTGCTCTCCTCTCAGTGTTTTAAACTGTGAAAATCCCGGCTCCCCTCTCGCTGTTTTAAACTGTGAAAATCCTGCTTTCCTCTCGGTGTTTTAAACTGTGAAAACCCTGCTCACCTCTCGCTGTTTTAAACTGTGAAAATCCTGCTCACTTCTCACAGTTTTAATGTGTGAAAATCCCAGCTCTACTCTCGCTGTTTTAAACTGTGAAAATCCTGCTCCCCTCTCACTGTTTTAAACTGTGAAAATCCCTTCTCACCTCTCGCTGTTTTAAACTGAGAAAATCCTGCTCACCTCTCACTGCTTTAAACTGTGAAAATCCTGCTCACTTCACGCTGTTTTAAACTGTGAAAATCCCAGCTCTACTCTCGCTGTTTTAAACAGTGAAATTCCTGCTCTCCTCTCGCTTTTTTAAACTGTGAAATTCCTGCTCGACTCTCGCTGCTTTAAGCAGTAAAAATCCAGCGCTCCTCTGGCTGTTTCAAAACTGTGAAAATCCTGGCTCCACTCTCGCTGATTAAAACTGTGAAAATCCTGCTCTCCTCTCGGTGTTTTAAACTGTGAAATTCCTGCTCTCCTCTCGCTGTTTTAAACAGTAAAAATCCAGCGCTCCTCTGGCTGTTTCAAAACTGTGAAAATCCTGGCTCCCCTCTCGCTGATTAAAACTGTGAAAATCCTGCTCTCCTCTCGGTGTTTTAAACTGTGAAAATCCTGCTTTCCTCTCGCTGTTTTAAACTGTGAAAATCCTGCTCACTTCTCACAGTTTTAATGGGTGTAAATCCCCAGCTCTACTCTCGCTGTTTTAATCTGTGAAAATCCCAGCTCTACTCTCGCTGTTTTAAACTGTGAAATTCCTGCTCTCCACTCGCAATTTAATCCGTGAATATCCTTCTCTCCTCTCGTTGAATTAAACTGTGAAAATACCTGCTCCCCTCTGGCTGCTTCAATACTGTAAAAATCCCAGCTCACCTCTCGCTGTTTACAACTGTGAAAATCCCAGCTCGCTGTTTTAAACTGTGAAAATCCTGCTCTCCTTTGGCTCTTTTAAAATGTGTAAATCCCGGGTCTCCTATCACTGTTTTAAACTGCGAAAATCCTGCTTCCCTCTCGCTGTTTTAAACTGTGAAAATCACAGCTCACCTCTCGCTGTTTTAAACTGTGAAAATCCTGCTCTCCTCTCGCTGTTTTAAACTGTGAAATTCAGGGTCAACTCTCACTGTTTTAAACTGTGAAAATCCTGCTTCCCTCTCGCTGTTTTAAACTGTTAAAATCCAGATGTCTCTCGCGGTTTTAAACTGTGAAAATACTGCACACCTCTCGCTGTTTTTTTTTGTGAAAATCGTGCTCTTCCCTCGCTGTTTTAACCTGCGAAAATCCTGCTGCCCTCTCGCTGTTTTAAACTGTGAAAACCCAGATGTCTCTCGCGGTTTTAAAATGTGAAAATCCTGCTCACTTCTCACAGTTTTAAAGTGTGAAAATCCCAGCTCTAATCTCACTGTTTTAAACTGTGAAAATCCTGCTCACTTCACGCTGTTTTAAACGGTGAAAATCCCAGCTCTACTCTCGCTGTTTTAAACTGTGAAATTCCTGCTCTCCTCTCGCTGTTTTAAACTGTGAAAATCCAGCGCTCCTCTGGCTGTTTCAAAACTGTGAAAATCCCGGCTCCCCTCTCGCTGATTAAAACTGTGAAAATCCTGCTCTCCTCTCAGTGTCTTAAACTATGAAAATCCCTGCTCTCCGCTCGCTGTTTTGAACTGTGAAAAATCTGCTCACCTCTCACTGCTTTAAACAGTGAAAATACTGCTCACTTCACACTGTTTCAAACGGTGAATATCACAGCTCTACTCTCGCTGTTTTAAACTGTGAAAATCCCAGCTCGCCTCTGGCTGTTTTAAACTGTGAATATCTGGCTCTCCTCTCGCTATTTTAAACTGTGAAAATCCTGCTCAACTCTCACTGTTTTAAACTGTGAAAATCCTGCTCTCCTCTGACTCTATTAAAATGTGAAAATCCCGGCTCACCTCTCACTGTTTTAAACTGCGAAAATCCTGCTTCCCTCTCGCTGTTTTAAACTGTGAAAATCCAGACTTCTCTCACGGTTTTAAACTGTGAAAATACTGCGCACCTCTCGCTGTTTTATATTGTGAAAATCGGGCTCTTCTCTCGCTGTTTTAACCTATGAAAATTCTGCTCTCCTCTCGCTGTTTTAAAATTCGAAAATCCTGGCCAACATCTCCCTGTTTTTGACTGTGAAAATCGCAGCACTCCTCTCGGTGTTTGAAATGGTAAAAATCATAGCTCTCCTCTCGTTGTTTTACACTGTGAAAAACCAGCTCTCCTCTCGTTGTTTTACACTGTGAAAAACCAGCTCTCCTCTCGCTGTTTGAAACTGTGAAAATCGTGCTCACCTCGCATTGTTTTAAACTGCGAAAATCCCAGCTCTACTCTCGCTGTTTTAAACTGTGAAATTCCTGCTCTCCACTCGCTGTTTTAATCCGTGAATATCCTTCTCTCCTCTCGCTGAATTAAACTGTGAAAATCTTGGCTCTCCTCTGGTTGTTTTAAACTGTTAAAATCCTGCTTTCCTCTCGCTGTTTTAAACTGTGAAATTCCTGCTCTCCTCTCGCTGTTTGAAACAGTGAAAATCCTGCTCACCTCTCGCTGTTTTGAACTGTGAAAATCCCAGCTCTACTCTCGCTGTTTTAAACAGTGAAAATCCTGCTCACTTCTCACAGTTTTAAACTGTGAAAATCCCAGCTCTACTCTCGCTGTTTCAAACTGTGAAATTCCTTCTCTCCTCTCGCTGTTTTAAACTGTGAAAATCCTGCTCACCTCTCACTGCTTTAAACTGTGAAAACCCTGCTCTCCTCTTGCTGTTTTAAACTGTGAAATTCCTGCTCTCCACTCGCAATTTAATCCGTGAATATCCTTCTCTCCTCTCGTTGAATTAACCTGTGAAAATACCTGCAGCCCTCTGGCTGCTTCAATACTGTGAAAATCCCAGCTCACCTCTCGGTGTTTTAAACTGTGAAAATCCTGCGCTCCTCTCGTAGTTTTAAACTGTGAAAATCCTGCGCTCCTCTCGTAGTTTTAAACTGTAAAAATGCTGCTCTCCTCTGGCTCTTTTAAAATGTGAAAATCCCGGCTCTCCTCTCACTGTTTTAAACTGTGAAATTCAGGGTCAGCTCTCAGTCTTTTAAACTGTGAAAATCCGGCTCTCCTCTCACTGTTTTAAACTGCGAAAATCCTGCTTCCCTCTCGCTGTTTCAAACTGTGAAAATCCAGATGTCTCTCGCGGTTTTAAACTGTGAAAATAATGCACACCTCTCGCTGTTTTATATTGTGAAAATTGTGCTCTTCTCTCGCAGATTTAACCTGTGAAATTCCTGCTTGCCTCTCGCTGTTTTAAAATGCGAAAATCCTGGCCAACATTCCCTGTTTCAAACTGAAAATCACAGCACTCCTCTCGGTGTTTGAAATGGTAAATATCACAGCTCTCCTCTCGTTGTTTTACACTGTGAAAATCGTGCTCACCTCGCATTGTTTTATAGTGTGAAAATCCGGCTCTCTGCTCGCTGTTTTAAACAGTGAAAATCCTGTTCTCCTCTCGCTGTTTTAAACTGTGAAAATCCTGTTCTCCTCTGGCTCTTTTAAAATGTGAAAATCCCGGCTCTCCTCTCACTGTTTCAATCTGCGAAAATCCTGCTTCCCTCTCGCTGTTTTAAACTGTGAAAATCCTGATGACTCTCGCGGTTTTAAACAGTGAAAATACTGCACACCTCTCGCTGTTTTATATTGTGAAAATCGTGCTCTTCTCTCGCAGATTTAACCTGTGAAAATCCTGCTATCCTCTTGCTGTTTTAAAATGCGAAAATCCTGGCCAACATCTCCCTGTTTTCAACTGTGAAAATCGCAGCACTCCTCTCGGTGTTTGAAACCATAAAAATCACAGCTCTCCTCTCGTTGTTTTACACTGTGAAAATCGTGCTCACCTCGCATTGTTTTAAAGTGTGAAAATCCCAGCTCTACTCTCGCTGTTTTAATCCGTGAAAATCCCGGCTCTCCTCTCGCTGAATTAAACTGTGAAAATCCTGGCTCTCCTCTGGCTGTTTTAAACTGCAAAATACCTGCTCTCCTCTGGCTGTTTTAAACTGTGAAAATCCTGCTCTCCTCTCGCTGTTTGAAACAGTGAAAATCCTGCTTTCCTCTCGCTGTTTTAAACTGTGAAAATCCTGCTCTCCTCTCGCTGTTTTAAACTGTGAAAATCCTGCTCACCTCTGGCTGCTTCAATACTGTGACAATCCCAGCTCACCTCTCGCTGTTTTAAACAGTGAAAACGCTGCTCACTTCTCACAGTTTTAAAGTGTGAAAATCCCAGCTCTCCTCTCGCTGTTTTAAATTGTAAAAATCCTGCTCTCCTCTCACTGCTTTAAACGGTGAAAATCCTGCTCACTTCACGCTGCTTTAAACGGTGAAAATCACAGCTCTACTCTCGATGTTTTAAACTGTGAAATTCCTGCTCTCCTCTCGCTGTTTTAAACAGTAAAAATCCAGCGCTCCTCTGGCTGTTTCAAAACTGTGAAAATCCCGGCTCCCCTCTCGCTGATTAAAACTGTGAAAATCCTTCTCTCCTCTTGGTGTTTTAAACTGTGAAAATCCTGCTCTCCTCTGGCTCTTTTAAAATGTGAAAATCCCGGCTCACCTCTCACTGTTTTAAACTGTGAAATTCAGGGTCAGCTCTCAGTGTTTTAATCTGTGAAAATCCGGCTCTCCTCTCACTGTTTTAAACTGCGAAAATCCTGCTTCCCTCTCGCTGTTTTAAACTGTGAAAATCCAGATGTCTCTCGCGGTTTTAAACTGTGAAAGTAATGCACACCTCTCGCTGTTTTATATTGTGAAAATTGTGCTCTTCTCTCGCAGATTTAACCTGTGAAATTCCTGCTTGCCTCTCGCTGTTTTAAAATGCGAAAATCCTGGCCAACATTCCCTGTTTCAAACTGAAAATCACAGCACTCCTCTCGGTGTTTGAAATGGTAAATATCACAGCTCTCCTCTCGTTGTTTTACACTGTGAAAATCGTGCTCACCTCGCATTGTTTTATAGTGTGAAAATCCGGCTCTCTGCTCGCTGTTTTAAACAGTGAAAATCCTGTTCTCCTCTCGCTGTTTTAAACTGTGAAAATCCTGTTCTCCTCTGGCTCTTTTAAAATGTGAAAATCCCGGCTCTCCTCTCACTGTTTCAATCTGCGAAAATCCTGCTTCCCTCTCGCTGTTTTAAACTGTGAAAATCCTGATGACTCTCGCGGTTTTAAACAGTGAAAATACTGCACACCTCTCGCTGTTTTATATTGTGAAAATCGTGCTCTTCTCTCGCAGATTTAACCTGTGAAAATCCTGCTATCCTCTTGCTGTTTTAAAATGCGAAAATCCTGGCCAACATCTCCCTGTTTTCAACTGTGAAAATCGCAGCACTCCTCTCGGTGTTTGAAACCATAAAAATCACAGCTCTCCTCTCGTTGTTTTACACTGTGAAAATCGTGCTCACCTCGCATTGTTTTAAAGTGTGAAAATCCCAGCTCTACTCTCGCTGTTTTAATCCGTGAAAATCCCGGCTCTCCTCTCGCTGAATTAAACTGTGAAAATCCTGGCTCTCCTCTGGCTGTTTTAAACTGCAAAATACCTGCTCTCCTCTGGCTGTTTTAAACTGTGAAAATCCTGCTCGCCTCTCGCTGTTTGAAACAGTGAAAATCCTGCTTTCCTCTCGCTGTTTTAAACTGTGAAAATCCTGCTCTCCTCTCGCTGTTTTAAACTGTGAAAATCCTGCTCACCTCTGGCTGCTTCAATACTGTGACAATCCCAACTCACCTCTCGCTGTTTTAAACAGTGAAAATCCTGCTCACTTCTCACAGTTTGAAAGTGTGAAAATCCCAGCTCTCCTCTCGCTGTTTTAAATTGTAAAAATCCTGCTCTCATCTCACTGCTTTAAACGGTGAAAATCCTGCTCACTTCACGCTGCTTTAAACGGTGAAAATCCCAGCTCTACTCTCGCTGTTTTAAACTGTGAAATTCCTGCTCTCCTCTCGCTGTTTTAAACTGTGAAATTCCTGCTCTCCTCTCGATGTTTTAAACAGTAAAAATCCAGCGCTCCTCCGGCTGTTTCAAAACTGTGAAAATCCCGGCTCCCCTCTCGCTGCTTAAAACTCGGAAAATCCTGCTCTCCTCTCAGTGTTTTAAACTGTGAAAATCCTGCTCTCCTCTGGCTCTTTTAAAATGTGAAAATCCCGGCTCTCCTCTCACTGTTTTAAACTGCGAAAATCCTGCTTCCCTCTCGCTGTTTCAAACTGTGAAAATCCAGATGTCTCTCGCAGTTTTTAAACTGTGAAAATACTGCACACCTCTCGCTGTTTTATATTGTGAAAATCGTGCTCTTCTCTCGCAGATTTAACCTGTGAAATTCCTGCTTGCCTCTTGCTGTATAAAATTGCGAAAATCCTGGCCAACATCTCCCTGTTTTCAACTGTGAAAATCGCAGCACTCCTCTTGGTGTTTGAAACGGTAAAAATCACAGCTCTCCTCTCGTTGTTTTACACTGTGAAAATCCTGCTCGCCTCTCGCTGTTTTAAACTGTGAAAATCCTGTTCTCCTCTCGCTGTTTTAAACTGTGAAAATCCTTCTCTCCTCTTGCTCTTTTAAAATGTGAAAATCCCGGCTCTCCTCTCACTGTTTTAAACTGTGAAAAACCTGTTCTCCTCTGGCTCTTTTAAAATGTGAAAATCCCGGCTCTCCTCTCACAGTTTTGAACTGCGAAAATCCTGCTTCCCTCTCGCTGTTTTAAACTGTGAAAATACAGCACACCTCTCGCTGTTTTATATTGTGAAAATCGTGCTCTTCTCTCGCAGATTTAAACTGTGAAATTCCTGCTTGCCTCTCGCTGTTTTAAATTGCGAAAATCCTTGGCAACATCTCCCTGTTTTCAACTGTGAAAATCACAGCACTCCTCTCGGTGTTTGAAACGGTAAAAATCAAAGCTCTCCTCTCGTTGTTTTAAACTGTGAAAATCGTGCTCACCTCGCATTGTTTTAAACTGCGAAAATCCCAGCTCTACTCTCGCTGTTTTAATCCGTGAATATCCTTCTCTCCTCTCGCTGAATTAAACTGTGAAAATCCTGGCTCTCCTCTGGCTGTTTTAAACTGCAAAATACCTGCTCTCCTCTGGCTGTTTTAAACTGTGAAAATCCTGCTCTCCTCTCGCTGTTTGAAACAGTGAAAATCCTGCTTTCCTCTCGCTGTTTTAAACTGTGAAAATCCTGCTCTCCTCTCGCTGTTTTAAACTGTGAAAATCCTGCTAACCTCTGGCTGCTTCAATACTGTGACAATCCCAGCTCACCTCTCGCTGTTTTAAACAGTGAAAATCCTGCTCACTTCTCACAGTTTTAAAGTGTGAAAATCCCAGCTCTCCTCTCGCTGTTTTAAATTTTAAAAATCCTGCTCTCCTCTCACTGCTTTAAACGGTGAAAATCCTGCTCACTTCACGCTGCTTTAAACGGTGAAAATCACAGCGCTCCTCTCGATGTTTTAAACTGCGAAATTCCTGCTCTCCTCTCGCTGTTTTAAACTGTGAAAACCCTGCTCTCCTCTCGGTGTTTTAAACTGTGAAAATCCTGCTTTCCTCTCGCTGTTTTAAACTGTGAAAATCCTGCTCTCCTCTCGCTGTTTTAAAATCTGAAAAACCGGCTCGCCTCTCGCTGTTTTAAACTGTGAATATCCTGCTCACCTCTCGCAGTTTTAAACAGTGAATATCCTGCTCACCTCTCGCAGTTTTAAACAGTGAAAATCGAGGCTCTCCTCTGGCTGCTTTTAACTGTGAAAATCCCAGCTCTCCTCTCGCTGTTTTAAAGTGCGAAAATCCAGCTTTGTCAGGCAGTTTTATGCTGTGCAAATCCTGCTCTCCTCTCAGTGTTTTCAGTTGTGAAATTAGCAGCGCTCCTCTTGCTGTTTTAAACTGTGAAAATTCTGCTCACCTCTCGGTGTTTTCAATTGTGAAATTCCCAGCTCTCCTCTCGCTGTTTTGAACTGTGAAAATCCTCATCTACTTTCGCTGTTCTATACTCTGAAAATCCAGCTCACCTCTCGCTGTCTGTAAACTGTGAAAATCCTGCTCTCCTCTCGCTGTTTTAAACTATGAAAATCCCTGCTCTCGTCTCGCTGTTTTAAACTGTGAAAATCCTGCTCTCCTCTCGCTGTTTTAAACTGTGAAATTCAGGGTCAGCTCTCACTGTTTTAAACTGTGAAAACCCTGCTCTCCTCTCGCTGTTTTAAACTGTGAAAATCCCAGCTCACCTCTCGCTGTTTTAAACTGTGAATATCTGGCTCTGCACTCGCTGTTTTAAACTGTGAAAATCCTGCTCGCCTCTCGCTGTTTTAAACTGTGAAATTCCTGCTCTCCTCTCGCTGTTTTAAACTGTGAAAACCCTGCTCTCCTCTCGCTGTTTTAAACTGTGAAAACCCTGCTCTCCTCTCGCTGTTTTAAACTGTGAAAACCCTGCTCTCCTTTCGCTGTTTTAAACTGTGAAAAACCTGCTCTCCTTCCGCTGTTTTGAACTGTGAAAATACTGCTCTCCTCTCGCTGTTTTAAACTGTGAAAAACCTGCTCTCCTCTCGCTGTTTTAAACTGTGAAAACCCTGCTCTCCTCTCGCTGTTTTAAACTGTGAAAACCATGCTCTCCTTTCGCTGTTTTAATCTGTGAAAAACCTGCTCTCCTTTCGCTGTTTTGAACTGTGAAAATCCTGCTCTCCTCTCGCTGTTTTAAACTGTGAAAAACCTGCTCTCCTCTCGCTGTTTTAAACTGTGAAATTCCTGCTTTCATCTCGCTGTTTTAAACTGTGAAATTCCAGCTCTCCACTCGCTGTTTTAAACTGTGAAATTCCTGCTCTCCTCTTGCTGTTTTAAACTGTGAAATTCCTGCTTTCATCTCGCTGTTTTAACCTGTCAAAATCCTGGCTCACCTCTCGTTGTTTAAAACTGTGAAAACCCGGCTCACCTCTCGTTGTTTAAAACTGTGAAAACCCCCCCTGCCTCTCGCAGTTTTAAACTGTGAAAATCCTGCTCTCCTCACTTTGTTTTAAAATGTGAAAACCCGACACACCTCTCGCTGTTTAGAACTGTGAAAACCCTGCTCAATTCTCGTTGTTTTAAACTGTGAGAACCCTGCTCTCCTCACGCTGTTTTAAACTGTTTAAATCCAGCTCACCACTCGTTATTTTAAACTGTGAAAAACCTGCTCTCCTCTCGCTGTTTTAATCTGTGAAAGCCCTGCTCTCCTCTCGCTGTTTTAAACAGTGAAAACCCTGCTCTCCTCTCGCTGTTTTAAACTGTGAAATTCCTGCTCACCTCTTGCTGTTTTAAACTGAAAACCCTGCTCTCCTCTCGCTGTTTTAAACTGTGAAAATCCTGCTCACCTCTCGCTGTTTTAAACTGTGAAAAACCTGCTCTCCTCTCGCTGTTTTAAACTGTGAAAATCCTGCTCACCTCTCGCTGTTTTAAATTGTGAAAAACCTGCTCATCTCACGTTGTTTTAAACTGTGAAAACCCTGCTCTCCTCTCGCTGCTTTAAACTGTGAAAACCCTGCTCGCCTCTCGCTGTTTTAAACAGTGAAAAACCTGCTCTCCTCTTGCGGTTTTAAACTGTGAAATTCCTGCTCTCCTCTCGCTGTTTTAAACTGTGAAAACCCTGCTCTCCTCTCGCTGTTTAAAACTGTGAAAACCCTGCTCTCCTCTCGCTGTTTAAAACTGTGAAATTCCTGCTCTCCTGTCGCTGTTTTAAACAGTGAAAACCCTGCTCTCCTCTTGCGGTTTTAAACTGTGAAAACCCTGCTCTCCTCTCGCTGTTTTAAACTGTGAAAAACCTGCTCTCCTCTCGCTGTTATAAATGGTGAAAATCCTGCTCACCACTCATTGAATTAAACTGTGAAAAACCTGTTGTCCTCTCGCTGTTTTAAACTGTGAAAATCCTGCTCTCCTCTCGCTGTTTTAAACTGCGAAATACCCGCTCTCCTCTCGCTGTTTTAAACTGTGAAAACCCTGCTCTCCTCTCGCTGTTTTAAACTGTGAAATTCCAGCTCTCCTCTCACTGTTTTAAACAGTGAAAACCCTGCTCTCCTCTCTCTGTTTTAAACTAGAAATTCCTGCTCTCCTCTTGCTGTTTAAAACAGTGAAAAACCTGCTCTCCTCTCGCTGTTTTAAACTGTAAAAATCCTGCTCTCCTCTCGCTGTTTTAAACTGTGAAAACCCTGCTCTCCTCTCGCTGTTTTAAACTGTGAAAATCCTGCTCTCCTCCTGGTCTTTTAAACTGTGAAAATGCTGCTCTCCTCGCTGTTTTAAACTGTGAAAATCATGCTCACCTCGCATTGTTTTAAACTGCGAAAATCCCAGCTCTGCACTCGTTGTTTCAAACTGTGCAAATCCTGCTCTCCTCTCGCTGTTTTAAACTGTGAAAATCGTGCTCACCTCGCATTGTTTTAAACTGCGAAAATCCCAGCTCGACTCTCGCTGCTTAAACTGTGAATATCCTTCTCTCCTCTCGCTGAATTAAACTGTGAAAATCCTGGCTCTCCTCTGGCTGTTTTGAACTGCAAAATACCTGCTCCGCTCTCGCTGATTAAAACTGTGAAAATCCTGCTCTCCTCTCGCTGTTTGAAACAGTGAAAATCCTGCTTTCCTCTCGCTGTTTTAAACTGTGAAAATCCTGCTCTCCTCTCGCTGTTTTAAACTGTGAAAATTCTGCTCACCTCTGGCTGCTTCAATACTGTGACAATCCCAGCTCACCTCTCGCTGTTTTAAACAGTGAAAATCCTGCTCACTTCTCACAGTTTTAAAGTGTGAAAATCCCGGCTCTCCTCTCACTGTTTTAAACTGCGAAAATCCTGCTTCCCTCTCGCTGTTTCAAACTGTGAAAATCCAGATGTCTCTCGCGGTTTTAAACTGTGAAAATACTGCACACCTCTCGCTGTTTTATATTGTGAAAATCATGCTCTTCTCTCGCAGATTTAACCTGTGAAATTCCTGCTTGCCTCTCGCTGTTTTAAAATGCGAAAATCCTGGCCAACATCTCCCTGTTTTCAACTGTGAAAATCGCAGCACTCCTCTTGGTGTTTGAAACGGTAAAAATCACAGCTCTCCTCTCGTTGTTTTACACTGTGAAAATCCGACTCTCCGCTCGCTGTTTTAAACTGTGAAAATCCTGCTTTCCTCTCGCTGTTTTAAACTGTGAAAATCCTGTTCTCCTCTGGATCTTTTAAAATGTGAAAATCCCGGCTCTCGTCTCACTGTTTTAAACTGTGAAAATCCTGTTCTCCTCTGGCTCTTTTAAAACCATGAAAATCCCGGCTCTTCTCTCACTGTTTTAACCAATGAAAATTCTGCTGTCCTCTCGCTGTTTTAAAATGCGAAAATCCTGGCCAACATCTCCCTGTTTTCAACTGTGAAAATTGCAGCAATCCTCTCGGTGTTTTACACTGTGAAATTGCTGCTCATCTTCTGGCTGTTTTAACCTGTGAAAATTCTGCTGCCCTCTCGCTGTTTTAAAATGCGAAAATCCTGGCCAACATCTCCCTGTTTTCAACTGTGAAAATCGCAGCAATCCTCTCGGTGTTTGAAACGGTAAAAATCACAGCTCTCCTCTCATTGTTTTACACTGTGAAAATGCTGCTCATCCTCTCACTGTTTTAAACAGTGAAAATCTGGCTCTACGCTCGCTATTTTAAACTATGAAAATCCCGGTTTTTCCTCTCGCTGTTTTTAAATGTGAAATATATGCTTCCATCTCGATGATTTATACTGTGAAAATCCAGCTGTCCTCTCGCAGTTTTAAACTATGAAAATCCTGTTCTCCTCCGGCTCTTTTAAAATGTGAAAATCCTGCTCTCCTCTCGCTGTTTTAAACTGTGAAAACCCTGCTCTCCTCTCACTGTTTTAAACTGTGAAAATCCTGCTCTCCTCTCGCAGTTTTAAACTGTGAAAAACGTGCTCACCTCGCATTGTTTTAAACTGTGAAAATCCCAGCTCTACTCTCGCTGTTTTAATCCTTGAATACCCTTCTCTCCTCTCGCTGAATTAAACTGCGAAAATCCTGGCTCTCCTCTGGCTGTTTTAAACTGCAAAATACCTGCTCTCCTCTGGCTGTTTTAAACTGTGAAAATCCTGCTCTCCTCTCGCTGTTTTAAACTGTGACAATCCCAGCTCTACTCTCGCTGTTTTGAACAGTGAAAATCCTGCTCACTTCTCACAGTTTTAAAGTGTGAAAATCCCAGCTCTCATCTCGCTGTTTTAAACAGTGCAAATCCTGCTCTCCTCTGGCTGCTTCGATACTGTGAAAATCCCAGCTCACCTCTCGCTGTTTTAAACAGTGAAAATCCTGCTTTCCTCTCGCTGTTTTAAACAGTGAAAATCCTGCGCTCCTCTGGCTGTTTCAAAACTGCGAAAATCCCGGCTCTCCTGTCGCTGTTTAAAACTGTGAAAATCATGCTCTCCTCTCGCTGATTAAAACTGTGAAAATCCTGCTCTCCTCTCGCTGTTTTAAACTGTGAAAATCCTGCTCTCCTCTGGCTCTTATAAAATGTGAAAATCCCGGCTCTCCTCTCACTGTTTTGAACTGCGAAAATCCTGCTTCCCTCTCGCTGTTTTAAACTGTGAAAATCCAGATGACTCTCGCGGTTTTAAACAGTGAAAATACTGCTCATCTCTCGCTGTTTTATATTGTGAAATTCGTGCTCTTCTCTCGCAGATTTAACCTGTGAAAATCCTGCTGTCCTCTTGCTGTTTTAAAATGCGAAAATCCTGGCCAACATCTCCCTGTTTTCAACTGTGAAAATCGCAGCACTCCTCTCGGTGTTTGAAACGTTAAAGATCACAGCTCTCCTCTCGTTGTTTTACACTGTGAAAATCCTGCTCTCCTCTGGCTGTTTTAAACTGTGAAAATCGTGCTCACCTCGCATTGTTTTAAACTGCGAAAATCCCAGCTCTACTCTCGCTGTTTTAATGCGTGAATATCCTTCTCTCCTCTCGCTGAATTAAACAGTGAAAATCATGGCTCACCTCTGCCTGTTTTAAACTGCAAAATACCTGCTCTCCTCTGGCTGTTTGAAACAGTGAAAATCCTGCTTACCTCTCGCTGTTTTAAACTGTGAAAATCCTGCTCTCCTCTCGCTGTTTTAAACTGTGAAAATCCTGCTCACCTCTGGCTGCTTCAATACTGTGACAATCCCAGCTCACCTCTCGCTGTTTTAAACAGTGAAAATCCTGCTCACTTCTCACAGTTTTAAAGTGTGAAAATCCCAGCTCTCCTCTCGCAGTTTTAAATTTTAAAAATCCTGCTCTCCTCTCACTGCTTTAAACGGTGAAAATCCTGCTCTCCTCTCGATGTTTTAAACTGCGAAATTCCTGCTCTCCTCTCGCTGTTTTAAACTGTGAAAATCCTGCTCTCCTCTCGCTGTTTTAAAATCTGAAAAACCTGCTCGCCTCTCGCTGTTTTAAACTGTGAAAACCCTGCTCTCCTCTCGCTGTTTTAAACTGTGAAAATCCTGCTCTCCTCTCGCTGTTTTAAAATCTGAAAAACCTGCTCGCCTCTCGCTGTTTTAAACTGTGAATATCCTGCTCACCTCTCGCAGTTTTAAACAGTGAAAATCGAGGCTCTCCTTTGGCTGCTTTTAACTGTGAAAATCCCAGCTCTCCTCTGGCTGTTTTAAAGTGTGAAAATCCAGCTTTGTCAGGCAGTTTTATGCTGTGCAAATCCTGCTCTCCTCTCAGTGTTTTCAGTTGTGAAATTAGCAGCGCTCCTCTTGCTGTTTTAAACTGTGAAAATTCTGCTCACCTCTCGGTGTTTTCAATTGTGAAATTCCCAGCTCTCCTCTCGCTGTTTTGAACTGTGAAAGTCCTCATCTACTTTCTCTGTTCTATACTCTGAAAATTCAGCTCACCTCTCGCTGTCTGTAAACTGTGAAAATCCTGCTCTCCTCTCGCTGTTTTAAACTGTGAAAATCCTGCTCTCCTCTCGCTGTTTTAAACTGTGAAAATCCTGCTCTCCTCTCGCTGTTTTAAACTGTGAAAATTCTGCTCTCCTCTCGCTGTTTTAAACTCTGAAAAACCTGCTCTCCTCTCGCTGTTTTAAACTGTGAATATCCTGCTCACCTCTCGCAGTTTTAAACTGTGAAAATCCCAGCTCTCCTATCGCTGTTTTAAACTGTGAAAATCCGGGTCTCCTCTCGCTGTTTTAAACTGTGAAAATCTGGCTCTCCTCTCGCTGTTTTAAACTGTGAAAATCCTGCTCTCCTCTCGCTGTTTTAAACTGTGAAAATCCTGCTCTCCTCTCGCTGTTTGAAACTGTGAAAATCCTGCTCTCCTCTCGCTGTTTTAAATTGTGAAAACCCTGCTCCCCTCTCGGTGTTTTAAACTGTGAAAATCCTGCTTTCCTCTCGCTGTTTTAAACTGTGAAAATCCTGCTCTCCTCTCGCTGTTTTAAAATCTGAAAAACCTGCTCGCCTCTCGCTGTTTTAAACTGTGAATATCCTGCTCACCTCTCGCAGTTTTAAACAGTGAATATCCTGCTCACCTCTTGCAGTTTTAAACAGTGAAAATCGAGGCTCTCCTCTGGCTGCTTTTAACTGTGAAAATCCCAGCTCTCCTCTCGCTGTTTTAAAGTGTGAAAATCCAGCTTTGTCAGGCAGTTTTATGCTGTGCAAATCCTGCTCTCCTCTCAGTGTTTTCAGTTGTGAAATTAGCAGCGCTCCTCTTGCTGTTTTAAACTGTGAAAATTCTGCTCACCGCTCGGTGTTTTCAATTGTGAAATTCCCAGCTCTCCTCTCGCTGTTTTAAACTGTGAAAATCCTCATCTACTTTCTCTGTTCTATACTCTGAAAATCCAGCTCACCTCTCGCTGTCTGTAAACTGTGAAAATCCTGCTCTCCTCTCGCTGTTTTAAACTGTGAAAATCCTGCTCTCCTCTCGCTGTTTTAAACTGTGAAAATCCTGCTCTCCTCTCGCTGTTTTAATCTGTGAAAATCCCACCTCTCCTATCGCTGTTTTAAACTGTGAAAATCCTGCTCTCCTCTCGCTGTTTTAAACTGTGAAAATCCTGCTCTCCTCTCGCTGTTTTCAACTGTGAAAATCCTGATCTCCTCTCGCTGTTTTAAACTGTGAAAATCCTACTCTCCTCTCGCTGTTTTAAACTGTGAAAATCCTGCTCTCCTCTCGGTGTTTTAAACTGTGAAAATCCTGCTCTCCTCTCGGTGTTTTAAACTGTGAAAATTCTGCTCTCCTCTCGCTGTTTTAAACTCTGAAAAACCTGCTCGCCTCTCGCTGTTTTAAACTGTGAATATCCTGCTCACCTCTCGCAGTTTTAAACAGTGAAAATCCAGGCTCTCCTCTCGCTGTTTAAAACTGTGAAAATCCCACCTCTCCTCTGGCTGTTTTTAACTGTGAAAATTCCAGCTCTCCTCTCGCTGTTTTAAAGTGTGCAAATCCAGCTTTCGTCTGGCTGTTATATGCTGTGAAAATCCTGCTCAGCTCTTGGTGTTTTCAATTGTGAAATTCCCAGCTCTCCTCTCGCTGTTTTAAACGGTGAAAATCCTCCTCTACTTTCGCTGTTCTAAACTCTGAAAATCCAGCTCAACACTCGCTGTCTGTAAACTGTGAAAAACCTGCTCTCCTCTCGCTGTTTTAAACTGTGAAAATCCTGCTCTCCTCTCGCTGTTTTAAACTGTGAAAATCCTGCTCTCCTCTCGCTGTTTTAAACTGTGAAAATCCTGCTCTCCTCTCGCTGTTTTAAACTGTGAAAACCCTGCTCTCCTCTCGGTGTTTTAAACTGTGAAAATCCTGCTTTCCTCTCGCTGTTTTAAACTGTGAAAATCCTGCTCTCCTCTCGCTGTTTTAAAATCTGAAAAACCTGCTCGCCTCTCGCTGTTTTAAACTGTGAATATCCTGCTCACCTCTCGCAGTTTTAAAGAGTGAATATCCTGCTCACCTCTCGCAGTTTTAAACAGTGAAAATCGAGGCTCCCCTTTGGCTGCTTTTAACTGTGAAAATCCCAGCTCTCCTCTCGCTGTTTTAAAGTGTGAAAATCCAGCTTTGTCAGGCAGTTTTATGCTGTGCAAATCCTGCTCTCCTCTCAGTGTTTTCAGTTGTGAAATTAGCAGCGCTCCTCTTGCGGTTTTAAACTGTGAAAATTCTGCTCACCTCTCGGTGTTTTCAGTTGTGAAATTACCAGCTCTCCTCTCGCTGTTTTGAACTGTGAAAATCCTCATCTACTTTCGCTTTTCTAAACTCTGAAAATCCAGCTCACCTCTCGCTGTCTGTAAACTGTGAAAATCCTGCTCTCCTCTCGCTGTTTTAAACTGTGAAAATCCCAGCTCTCCTATCGCTGTTTTAAAGTGTGAAAATCCTGCTCTCCTCTCGGTGTTTTAAACTGTGAAAATCCTGCTCTCCTCTCGCTATTTTAAACTGTGAAAATTCTGCTCTCCTCTCGCTGTTTTAAACTCTGAAAAACCTGCTCGCCTCTCGCTGTTTTAAACTGTGAATATCCTGCTCACCTCTCGCAGTTTTAAACAGTGAAAATCCAGGCTCTCCTCTCGCTGTTTAAAACTGTGAAAATCCCACCTCTCCTCTGGCTGTTTTTAACTGTGAAAATTCCATCTCTCCTCTCGCTGTTTTAAAGTGTGCAAATCCAGCTTTCGTCTGGCTGTTTTATGCTGTGAAAATCCTGCTCAGCTCTTGGTGTTTTCAATTGTGAAATTCCCAGCTCTCCTCTCGCGGTTTTAAACGGTGAAAATCCTCCTCTACTTTCGCTGTTCTAAACTCTGAAAATCCAGCTCACCTCTCGCTGCCTGTAAACTGTGAAAATCCTGCTCTCCTCTCGCTGTTTTAAACTGTGAAAATCCCAGCTCTCCTATCGCTGTTTTAAACTGTGAAAATCCGGGTCTCCTCTCGCTGTTTTAAACTGTGAAAATCTGGCTCTCCTCTCGCTGTTTTAAACTGTGAAAATCCTGCTCTCCTCTCGCTGTTTTAAACTGTGAAAATCCTGCTCTCCTCTCGCTGTTTTAAACTGTGAAAATCCTGCTCTCCTCTCGCTGTTTTCAACTGTGAAAATCCTGCCATCCTCTCGCTGTTTTAAACTGTGAAAATCCTACTCTCCTCTCGCTGTTTTAAACTGTGAAAATCCTGCTCTCCTCTCGGTGTTTTAAACTGTGAAAATCCTGCTCTCCTCTCGCTGTTTTAAACTGTGAAAATCCAGCTTTGTCAGGCAGTTTTATGCTGTGCAAATCCTGCTCTCCTCTCAGTGTTTTCAGTTGTGAAATTAGCAGCGCTCCTCTTGCTGTTTTAAACTGTGAAAATTCTGCTCACCTCTCGGTGTTTTCAATTGTGAAATTCCCAGCTCTCCTCTCGCTGTTTTGAACTGTGAAAATCCTCATCTACTTTCTCTGTTCTATACTCTGAAAATTCAGCTCACCTCTCGCTGTCTGTAAACTGTGAAAATCCTGCTCTCCTCTCGCTGTTTTAAACTGTGAAAATCCTGCTCTCCTCTCGCTGTTTTCAACTGTGAAAATCCTGCTCTCCTCTCGCTGTTTTAAACTGTGAAAATTCTGCTCTCCTCTCGCTGTTTTAAACTCTGAAAAACCTGCTCTCCTCTCGCTGTTTTAAACTGTGAATATCCTGCTCACCTCTCGCAGTTTTAAACTGTGAAAATCCCAGCTCTCCTATCGCTGTTTTAAACTGTGAAAATCCGGGTCTCCTCTCGCTGTTTTAAACTGTGAAAATCTGGCTCTCCTCTCGCTGTTTTAAACTGTGAAAATCCTGCTCTCCTCTCGCTGTTTTAAACTGTGAAAATCCTGCTCTCCTCTCGCTGTTTGAAACTGTGAAAATCCTGCTCTCCTCTCGCTGTTTTAAACTGTGAAAACCCTGCTCCCCTCTCGGTGTTTTAAACTGTGAAAATCCTGCTTTCCTCTCGCTGTTTTAAACTGTGAAAATCCTGCTCTCCTCTCGCTGTTTTAAAATCTGAAAAACCTGCTCGCCTCTCGCTGTTTTAAACTGTGAATATCCTGCTCACCTCTCGCAGTTTTAAACAGTGAATATCCTGCTCACCTCTTGCAGTTTTAAACAGTGAAAATCGAGGCTCTCCTCTGGCTGCTTTTAACTGTGAAAATCCCAGCTCTCCTCTCGCTGTTTTAAAGTGTGAAAATCCAGCTTTGTCAGGCAGTTTTATGCTGTGCAAATCCTGCTCTCCTCTCAGTGTTTTCAGTTGTGAAATTAGCAGCGCTCCTCTTGCTGTTTTAAACTGTGAAAATTCTGCTCACCGCTCGGTGTTTTCAATTGTGAAATTCCCAGCTCTCCTCTCGCTGTTTTAAACTGTGAAAATCCTCATCTACTTTCGCTGTTCTTAACTCTGAAAATCCCAGCTCTCCTCTCGCTGTTTTAAACTGTGAAAATCCTGCTCTCCTCTCGCTGTTTTAAACTGTGAAAATCCTGCTCTCCTCTCGCTGTTTTAATCTGTGAAAATCCCACCTCTCCTATCGCTGTTTTAAACTGTGAAAATCCTGCTCTCCTCTCGCTGTTTTAAACTGTGAAAATCCTGCTCTCCTCTCGCTGTTTTCAACTGTGAAAATCCTGATCTCCTCTCGCTGTTTTAAACTGTGAAAATCCTACTCTCCTCTCGCTGTTTTAAACTGTGAAAATCCTGCTCTCCTCTCGGTGTTTTAAACTGTGAAAATCCTGCTCTCCTCTCGCTGTTTTAAACTGTGAAAATTCTGCTCTCCTCTCGCTGTTTTAAACTCTGAAAAACCTGCTCGCCTCTCGCTGTTTTAAACTGTGAATATCCTGCTCACCTCTCGCAGTTTTAAACAGTGAAAATCCAGGCTCTCCTCTCGCTGTTTAAAACTGTGAAAATCCCACCTCTCCTCTGGCTGTTTTTAACTGTGAAAATTCCAGCTCTCCTCTCGCTGTTTTAAAGTGTGCAAATCCAGCTTTCGGCTGGCTGTTATATGCTGTGAAAATCCTGCTCAGCTCTTGGTGTTTTCAATTGTGAAATTCCCAGCTCTCCTCTCACTGTTTTAAACGGTGAAAATCCTCCTCTACTTTCGCTGTTCTAAACTCTGAAAATCCAGCTCAACACTCGCTGTCTGTAAACTGTGAAAAACCTGCTCTCCTCTCGCTGTTTTAAACTGTGAAAATCCTGCTCTCCTCTCGCTGTTTTAAACTGTGAAAATCCTGCTCTCCTCTCGCTGTTTTAAACTGTGAAAACCCTGCTCTCCTCTCGGTGTTTTAAACTGTGAAAATCCTGCTTTCCTCTCGCTGTTTTAAACTGTGAAAATCCTGCTCTCCTCTCGCTGTTTTAAAATCTGAAAAACCTGCTCGCCTCTCGCTGTTTTAAACTGTGAATATCCTGCTCACCTCTCGCAGTTTTAAACAGTGAAAATCCTGCTCTCCTCTCGCTGTTTAAAACTGTGAAAATCCTGCTCACCTCTCGCAGTTTTAAAGAGTGAATATCCTGCTCACCTCTCGCAGTTTTAAACAGTGAAAATCGAGGCTCCCCTTTGGCTGCTTTTAACTGTGAAAATCCCAGCTCTCCTCTCGCTGTTTTAAAGTGTGAAAATCCAGCTTTGTCAGGCAGTTTTATGCTGTGCAAATCCTGCTCTCCTCTCAGTGTTTTCAGTTGTGAAATTAGCAGCGCTCCTCTTGCTGTTTTAAACTGTGAAAATTCTGCTCACCTCTCGGTGTTTTCAGTTGTGAAATTACCAGCTCTCCTCTCGCTGTTTTGAACTGTGAAAATCCTCATCTACTTTCGCTGTTCTAAACTCTGAAAATCCAGCTCACCTCTCGCTGTCTGTAAACTGTGAAAATCCTGCTCTCCTCTCGCTGTTTTAAACTGTGAAAATCCCAGCTCTCCTATCGCTGTTTTAAAGTGTGAAAATCCTGCTCTCCTCTCGGTGTTTTAAACTGTGAAAATTCTGCTCTCCTCTCGCTATTTTAAACTGTGAAAATTCTGCTCTCCTCTCGCTGTTTTAAACTCTGAAAAACCTGCTCGCCTCTCGCTGTTTTAAACTGTGAATATCCTGCTCACCTCTCGCAGTTTTAAACAGTGAAAATCCAGGCTCTCCTCTCGCTGTTTAAAACTGTGAAAATCCCACCTCTCCTCTGGCTGTTATTAACTGTGAAAATTCCAGCTCTCCTCTCGCTGTTTTAAAGTGTGCAAATCCAGCTTTCGTTTGGCTGTTTTATGCTGTGAAAATCCTGCTCAGCTCTTGGTGTTTTCAATTGTGAAATTCCCAGCTCTCCTCTCGCGGTTTTAAACGGTGAAAATCCTCCTCTACTTTCGCTGTTCTAAACTCTGAAAATCCAGCTCACCTCTCGCTGCCTGTAAACTGTGAAAATCCTGCTCTCCTCTCGCTGTTTTAAACTGTGAAAATCCCAGCTCTCCTATCGCTGTTTTAAACTGTGAAAATCCGGGTCTCCTCTCGCTGTTTTAAACTGTGAAAATCTGGCTCTCCTCTCGCTGTTTTAAACTGTGAAAATCCTGCTCTCCTCTCGCTGTTTTAAACTGTGAAAATCCTGCTCTCCTCTCGCTGTTTTAAACTGTGAAAATCCTGCTCTCCTCTCGCTGTTTTCAACTGTGAAAATCCTGCCATCCTCTCGCTGTTTTAAACTGTGAAAATCCTACTCTCCTCTCGCTGTTTTAAACTGTGAAAATCCTGCTCTCCTCTCGGTGTTTTAAACTGTGAAAATCCTGCTCTCCTCTCGCTGTTTTAAACTGTGAAAATCCAGCTTTGTCAGGCAGTTTTATGCTGTGCAAATCCTGCTCTCCTCTCAGTGTTTTCAGTTGTGAAATTAGCAGCGCTCCTCTTGCTGTTTTAAACTGTGAAAATTCTGCTCACCTCTCGGTGTTTTCAATTGTGAAATTCCCAGCTCTCCTCTCGCTGTTTTGAACTGTGAAAATCCTCATCTACTTTCTCTGTTCTATACTCTGAAAATTCAGCTCACCTCTCGCTGTCTGTAAACTGTGAAAATCCTGCTCTCCTCTCGCTGTTTTAAACTGTGAAAATCCTGCTCTCCTCTCGCTGTTTTAAACTGTGAAAATCCTGCTCTCCTCTCGCTGTTTTAAACTGTGAAAATTCTGCTCTCCTCTCGCTGTTTTAAACTCTGAAAAACCTGCTCTCCTCTCGCTGTTTTAAACTGTGAATATCCTGCTCACCTCTCGCAGTTTTAAACTGTGAAAATCCCAGCTCTCCTATCGCTGTTTTAAACTGTGAAAATCCGGGTCTCCTCTCGCTGTTTTAAACTGTGAAAATTCTGCTCTCCTCTCGCTGTTTTAAACTGTGAAAATCCTGCTCTCCTCTCGCTGTTTTAAACTGTGAAAATCCTGCTCTCCTCTCGCTGTTTGAAACTGTGAAAATCCTGCTCTCCTCTCGCTGTTTTAAACTGTGAAAACCCTGCTCCCCTCTCGGTGTTTTAAACTGTGCAAATCCTGCTTTCCTCTCGCTGTTTTAAACTGTGAAAATCCTGCTCTCCTCTCGCTGTTTTAAAATCTGAAAAACCTGCTCGCCTCTCGCTGTTTTAAACTGTGAATATCCTGCTCACCTCTCGCAGTTTTAAACAGTGAATATCCTGCTCACCTCTTGCAGTTTTAAACAGTGAAAATCGAGGCTCTCCTCTGGCTGCTTTTAACTGTGAAAATCCCAGCTCTCCTCTCGCTGTTTTAAAGTGTGAAAATCCAGCTTTGTCAGGCAGTTTTATGCTGTGCAAATCCTGCTCTCCTCTCAGTGTTTTCAGTTGTGAAATTAGCAGCGCTCCTCTTGCTGTTTTAAACTGTGAAAATTCTGCTCACCGCTCGGTGTTTTCAATTGTGAAATTCCCAGCTCTCCTCTCGCTGTTTTAAACTGTGAAAATCCTCATCTACTTTCGCTGTTCTTAACTCTGAAAATCCCAGCTCTCCTCTCGCTGTTTTAAACTGTGAAAATCCTGCTCTCCTCTCGCTGTTTTAAACTGTGAAAATCCTGCTCTCCTCTCGCTGTTTTAATCTGTGAAAATCCCACCTCTCCTATCGCTGTTTTAAACTGTGAAAATCCTGCTCTCCTCTCGCTGTTTTAAACTGTGAAAATCCTGCTCTCCTCTCGCTGTTTTCAACTGTGAAAATCCTGATCTCCTCTCGCTGTTTTAAACTGTGAAAATCCTACTCTCCTCTCGCTGTTTTAAACTGTGAAAATCCTGCTCTCCTCTCGGTGTTTTAAACTGTGAAAATCCTGCTCTCCTCTCGCTGTTTTAAACTGTGAAAATTCTGCTCTCCTCTCGCTGTTTTAAACTCTGAAAAACCTGCTCGCCTCTCGCTCTTTTAAACTGTGAATATCCTGCTCACCTCTCGCAGTTTTAAACAGTGAAAATCCAGGCTCCCCTCTCGCTGTTTAAAACTGTGAAAATCCCACCTCTCCTCTGGCTGTTTTTAACTGTGAAAATTCCAGCTCTCCTCTCGCTGTTTTAAAGTGTGCAAATCCAGCTTTCGGCTGGCTGTTATATGCTGTGAAAATCCTGCTCAGCTCTTGGTGTTTTCAATTGTGAAATTCCCAGCTCTCCTCTCGCTGTTTTAAACGGTGAAAATCCTCCTCTACTTTCGCTGTTCTAAACTCTGAAAATCCAGCTCAACACTCGCTGTCTGTAAACTGTGAAAAACCTGCTCTCCTCTCGCTGTTTTAAACTGTGAAAACCCTGCTCTCCTCTCGCTGTTTTAAACTGTGAAAACCCTGCTCTCCTCTCGGTGTTTTAAACTGTGAAAATCCTGCTTTCCTCTCGCTGTTTTAAACTGTGAAAATCCTGCTCTCCTCTCGCTGTTTTAAAATCTGAAAAACCTGCTCGCCTCTCGCTGTTTTAAACTGTGAATATCCTGCTCACCTCTCGCAGTTTTAAAGAGTGAATATCCTGCTCACCTCTCGCAGTTTTAAACAGTGAAAATCGAGGCTCCCCTTTGGCTGCTTTTAACTGTGAAAATCCCAGCTCTCCTCTCGCTGTTTTAAAGTGTGAAAATCCAGCTTTGTCAGGCAGTTTTATGCTGTGCAAATCCTGCTCTCCTCTCAGTGTTTTCAGTTGTGAAATTAGCAGCGCTCCTCTTGCTGTTTTAAACTGTGAAAATTCTGCTCACCTCTCGGTGTTTTCAGTTGTGAAATTACCAGCTCTCCTCTCGCTGTTTTGAACTGTGAAAATCCTCATCTACTTTCGCTTTTCTAAACTCTGAAAATCCAGCTCACCTCTCGCTGTCTGTAAACTGTGAAAATCCTGCTCTCCTCTCGCTGTTTTAAACTGTGAAAATCCCAGCTCTCCTATCGCTGTTTTAAAGTGTGAAAATCCTGCTCTCCTCTCGGTGTTTTAAACTGTGAAAATCCTGCTCTCCTCTCGCTATTTTAAACTGTGAAAATTCTGCTCTCCTCTCGCTGTTTTAAACTCTGAAAAACCTGCTCGCCTCTCGCTGTTTTAAACTGTGAATATCCTGCTCATCTCTCGCAGTTTTAAACAGTGAAAATCCAGGCTCTCCTCTCGCTGTTTAAAACTGTGAAAATCCCACCTCTCCTCTGGCTGTTTTTAACTGTGAAAATTCCAGCTCTCCTCTCGCTGTTTTAAAGTGTGCAAATCCAGCTTTCGTCTGGCTGTTTTATGCTGTGAAAATCCTGCTCAGCTCTTGGTGTTTTCAATTGTGAAATTCCCAGCTCTCCTCTCGCGGTTTTAAACGGTGAAAATCCTCCTCTACTTTCGCTGTTCTAAACTCTGAAAATCCAGCTCACCTCTCGCTGCCTGTAAACTGTGAAAATCCTGCTCTCCTCTCGCTGTTTTAAACTGTGAAAATCCCAGCTCTCCTATCGCTGTTTTAAACTGTGAAAATCCGGGTCTCCTCTCGCTGTTTTAAACTGTGAAAATCTGGCTCTCCTCTCGCTGTTTTAAACTGTGAAAATCATGCTCTCCTCTCGCTGTTTTAAACTGTGAAAATCCTGCTCTCCTCTCGCTGTTTTAAACTGTGAAAATCCTGCTCTCCTCTCGCTGTTTTCAACTGTGAAAATCCTGATCTCCTCTCGCTGTTTTAAACTGTGAAAATCCTACTCTCCTCTCGCTGTTTTAAACTGTGAAAATCCTGCTCTCCTCTCGGTGTTTTAAACTGTGAAAATCCTGCTCTCCTCTCGCTGTTTTAAACTGTGAAAATTCTGCTCTCCTCTCGCTGTTTTAAACTCTGAAAAACCTGCTCGCCTCTCGCTCTTTTAAACTGTGAATATCCTGCTCACCTCTCGCAGTTTTAAACAGTGAAAATCCAGGCTCTCCTCTCGCTGTTTAAAACTGTGAAAATCCCACCTCTCCTCTGGCTGTTTTTAACTGTGAAAATTCCAGCTCTCCTCTCGCTGTTTTAAAGTGTGCAAATCCAGCTTTCGTCTGGCTGTTATATGCTGTGAAAATCCTGCTCAGCTCTTGGTGTTTTCAATTGTGAAATTCCCAGCTCTCCTCTCGCTGTTTTAAACGGTGAAAATCCTCCTCTACTTTCGCTGTTCTAAACTCTGAAAATCCAGCTCAACTCTCGCTGTCTGTAAACTGTGAAAAACCTGCTCTCCTCTCGCTGTTTTAAACTCTGAAAATCCTGCTCTCCCCTCGCTGTTTTAAACTGTGAAAATCCTGCTCTCCTCTCGCTGTTTTAAACTGTGAAAACCCTGCTCTCCTCTCGGTGTTTTAAACTGTGAAAATCCTGCTTTCCTCTCGCTGTTTTAAACTGTGAAAATCCTGCTCTCCTCTCGCTGTTTTAAACTGTGAAAACCCTGCTCTCCTCTCGGTGTTTTAAACTGTGAAAATCCTGCTTTCCTCTCGCTGTTTTAAACTGTGAAAATCCTGCTCTCCTCTCGCTGTTTTAAAATCTGAAAAACCTGCTCGCCTCTCGCTGTTTTAAACTGTGAATATCCTGCTCACCTCTCGCAGTTTTAAAGAGTGAATATCCTGCTCACCTCTCGCAGTTTTAAACAGTGAAAATCGAGGCTCTCCTCTGGCTGCTTTTAACTGTGAAAATCCCAGCTCTCCTCTCGCTGTTTTAAAGTGTGAAAATCCAGCTTTGTCAGGCAGTTTTATGCTGTGCAAATCCTGCTCTCCTCTCAGTGTTTTCAGTTGTGAAATTAGCAGCGCTCCTCTTGCTGTTTTAAACTGTGAAAATTCTGCTCACCTCTCGGTGTTTTCAATTGTGAAATTCCCAGCTCTCCTCTCGCTGTTTTGAACTGTGAAAGTCCTCATCTACTTTCGCTGTTCTAAACTCTGAAAATCCAGCTCACCTCTCGCTGTCTGTAAACTGTGAAAATCCTGCTCTCCTCTCGCTGTTTTAAACTGTGAAAATCCCAGCTCTCCTATCGCTGTTTTAAAGTGTGAAAATCCTGCTCTCCTCTCGGTGTTTTAAACTGTGAAAATCCTGCTCTCCTCTCGCTATTTTAAACTGTGAAAATTCTGCTCTCCTCTCGCTGTTTTAAACTCTGAAAAACCTGCTCGCCTCTCGCTGTTTTAAACTGTGAATATCCTGCTCACATCTCGCAGTTTTAAACAGTGAAAATCCAGGCTCTCCTCTCGCTGTTTAAAACTGTGAAAATCCCACCTCTCCTCTGGCTGTTTTTAACTGTGAAAATTCCAGCTCTCCTCTCGCTGTTTTAAAGTGTGCAAATCCAGCTTTCGTCTGGCTGTTTTATGCTGTGAAAATCCTGCTCAGCTCTTGGTGTTTTCAATTGTGAAATTCCCAGCTCTCCTCTCGCGGTTTTAAACGGTGAAAATCCTCCTCTACTTTCGCTGTTCTAAACTCTGAAAATCCAGCTCACCTCTCGCTGCCTGTAAACTGTGAAAATCCTGCTCTCCTCTCGCTGTTTTAAACTGTGAAAATCCCAGCTCTCCTATCGCTGTTTTAAACTGTGAAAATCCTGCTCTCCTCTCGCTGTTTTAAACTGTGAAAATCCTGCTCTCCTCTCGCTGTTTTCAACTGTGAAAATCCTGCTCTCCTCTCGCTGTTTTAAACTGTGAAAATCCTGCTCTCCTCTCGCTGTTTTAAACTGTGAAAATCCTGCTCTCCTCTCAGTGTTTTAAACTGTGAAAATCCTGCCATCCTCTCGCTGTTTTAAACTGTGAAAATTCTGCTCTCCTCTCGCTGTTTTAAACTCTGAAAAACCTGCTCGCCTCTCGCTGTTTTAAACTGTGAATATCCTGCTCACCTCTCGCAGTTTTAAACAGTGAAAATCCAGGCTCTCCTCTCGCTGTTTAAAACTGTGAAAATCCCACCTCTCCTCTGGCTGTTTTTAACTGTGAAAATTCCAGCTCTCCTCTCGCTGTTTTAAAGTGTGCAAATCCAGTTTTCGTCTGGCTGTTTTATGCTGTGAAAATCCTGCTCAGCTCTTGGTGTTTTCAATTGTGAAATTCCCAGCTCTCCGCTCGCTGTTTTAAACGGTGAAAATCCTCCTCTACTTTCGCTGTTCTAAACTCTGAAAATCCAGCTCAACTCTCGCTGTCTGTAAACTGTGAAAAACCTGCTCTCCTCTCGCTGTTTTAAACTGTGAAAATCCCAGCTCTCCTATCGCTGTTTTAAACTGTGAAAATCTGGCTCTCCTCTCACTGTTTTACACTGTGAAAATCTGGCTCTCCTCTCGCTGTTTTAAATTGTGAAAATCTGGCTCTCCTCTCGCTGTTCTAAACTGTGAACACCCAAGCTCACCTCTCGCTGTTTTAAACTGTTAAAATCCTGCTCTCCTCTCACTGCTTTAAACTGTGAAAATCCTGCTCACTTCACGCTGTTTTAAATGGTGAAAATCCTGCTCACCACTCGTTGAATTAAACTGTGAAAAACCTGTTGTCCTCTCGCTGTTTTAAACTGTGAAAATCCTTCTTTCCTCTCGCTGTTTTAAACAGTGAATAGCCGACTATCCACTCGCTGTTTTAAACTGTGAAAATCCAGCTCTCCTCTCGCTGTTTTAAACTGTGAAATTCCTGCTCAGCTCTCGCTGTATTAAACAGTGAAAACCCTGCTCTCCTGTCGCTGTTTTAAACTGTGAAAACCCTGCTCTCCTCTCGCTGTTTTAAACTGTGAAAATCCTGCTCACCTCTCGCAGTTTTAAACTGTGAAAAACCTGCTCACCTTTCACTTTTTTAAACCGTGAAAATCCTGCTCACCTCTCGCTGTTTAAAACTGTGAAAATCCCACCTCTCCTCTGGCTGTTTTAAACTGTGAAAATTCCAGCTCTCCTCTCGCTGTTTAAAACTGTGAAAATCCCACCTCTCCTCTGGCTGTTTTAAACTGTGAAAATTCCAGCTCTCCTCTCGCTGTTTTAAACAGCGAAAATCCTGCTTTCGTCCGGCAGTTTTATGCTGTGAAAATCCTGCTCTCCTCTCGCTGATTTATGCTGTGCAAATCCTGCTCACCTCTCGGTGTTTTCAATTGTGAAATTACCAGCTCTCCTTTCGCTGTTTTAAACTGTGAAAATCCTCCGCTACTTTCGCTGTTCTAAACTCTGAAAATCCAGCTCACCTCTCGCTGTCTGTAAACTGTGAAAATCCTGCTCTCCTCTCGCTGTTTTAAACTGTGAAAATCCCAGCTCTCCTATCGCTGTTTTAAACTGTGAAAATCCCAGCTCTCCTATCGCTGTTTTAAACTGTGAAAATCCTGCTCTCCTCTCGCTGTTTTAAACTGTGAAAATCCTGCTCTCCTCTCGCTGTTTTAAACTGTGAAAATCCTGCTTTCCTCTCGCTGTTTTAAAATCTGAAAAACCTGCTCGCCTCTCGCTGTTTTAAACTGTGAATATCCTGCTCACCTCTCGCAGTTTTAAACAGTGAATATCCTGCTCACCTCTCGCAGTTTTAAACAGTGAAAATCGAGGCTCTCCTCTGGCTGCTTTTAACTGTGAAAATCCCAGCTCTTCTTTCACTGCTTTAAAGTGTGAAAATCCAGCTTTGTCAGGCAGTTTTACGCCGTGCAAATCCTGCTCTCCTCTCAGTGTTTTCAGTTGTGAAATTAGCAGCGCTCCTCTTGCTGTTCTAAACTGTGAAAATTCTGCTCACCTCTCGGTGTTTTCAATTGTGAAATTCCCAGCTCTCCTCTCGCTGTTTTGAACTGTGAAAATCCTCATCTACTTTCGCTGTTCTAAACTCTGAAAATCCAGCTCACCTCTCGCTGCCTGTAAACTGTGAAAATCCTGCTCTCCTCTCGCTGTTTTAAACTGTGAAAATCCCAGCTCTCCTATCGCTGTTTTAAACTGTGAAAATCCTGCTCTCCTCTCGCTGTTTTCAACTGTGAAAATCCTGCTCTCCTCTCGCTGTTTTCAACTGTGAAAATCCTGCTCTCCTCTCGCTGTTTTAAACTGTGAAAATCCTGCTCTCCTCTCGCTGTTTTAAACTGTGAAAATCCTGCTCTCCTCTCAGTGTTTTAAACTGTGAAAATCCTGCCATCCTCTCGCTGTTTTAAACTGTGAAAATTCTGCTCTCCTCTCGCTGTTTTAAACTCTGAAAAACCTGCTCGCCTCTCGCTGTTTTAAACTGTGAATATCCTGCTCACCTCTCGCAGTTTTAAACAGTGAAAATCCAGGCTCTCCTCTCGCTGTTTAAAACTGTGAAAATCCCACCTCTCCTCTGGCTGTTTTTAACTGTGAAAATTCCAGCTCTCCTCTCGCTGTTTTAAAGTGTGCAAATCCAGTTTTCGTCTGGCTGTTTTATGCTGTGAAAATCCTGCTCAGCTCTTGGTGTTTTCAATTGTGAAATTCCCAGCTCTCCGCTCGCTGTTTTAAACGGTGAAAATCCTCCTCTACTTTCGCTGTTCTAAACTCTGAAAATCCAGCTCAACTCTCGCTGTCTGTAAACTGTGAAAAACCTGCTCTCCTCTCGCTGTTTTAAACTGTGAAAATCCCAGCTCTCCTATCGCTGTTTTAAACTGTGAAAATCTGGCTCTCCTCTCACTGTTTTACACTGTGAAAATCTGGCTCTCCTCTCGCTGTTTTAAATTGTGAAAATCTGGCTCTCCTCTCGCTGTTCTAAACTGTGAACACCCAAGCTCACCTCTCGCTGTTTTAAACTGTTAAAATCCTGCTCTCCTCTCACTGCTTTAAACTGTGAAAATCCTGCTCACTTCACGCTGTTTTAAATGGTGAAAATCCTGCTCACCACTCGTTGAATTAAACTGTGAAAAACCTGTTGTCCTCTCGCTGTTTTAAACTGTGAAAATCCTTCTTTCCTCTCGCTGTTTTAAACAGTGAATAGCCGACTATCCACTCGCTGTTTTAAACTGTGAAAATCCAGCTCTCCTCTCGCTGTTTTAAACTGTGAAATTCCTGCTCAGCTCTCGCTGTATTAAACAGTGAAAACCCTGCTCTCCTGTCGCTGTTTTAAACTGTGAAAACCCTGCTCTCCTCTCGCTGTTTTAAACTGTGAAAATCCTGCTCACCTCTCGCAGTTTTAAACTGTGAAAAACCTGCTCACCTTTCACTTTTTTAAACCGTGAAAATCCTGCTCACCTCTCGCAATTTTAAACTGAAAATCCTGCTCTCCTCTCGCTGTTTAAAACTGTGAAAATCCCACCTCTCCTCTGGCTGTTTTAAACTGTGAAAATTCCAGCTCTCCTCTCGCTGTTTAAAACTGTGAAAATCCCACCTCTCCTCTGGCTGTTTTAAACTGTGAAAATTCCAGCTCTCCTCTCGCTGTTTTAAACAGCGAAAATCCTGCTTTCGTCCGGCAGTTTTATGCTGTGAAAATCCTGCTCTCCTCTCGCTGATTTATGCTGTGCAAATCCTGCTCACCTCTCGGTGTTTTCAATTGTGAAATTACCAGCTCTCCTTTCGCTGTTTTAAACTGTGAAAATCCTCCGCTACTTTCGCTGTTCTAAACTCTGAAAATCCAGCTCACCTCTCGCTGTCTGTAAACTGTGAAAATCCTGCTCTCCTCTCGCTGTTTTAAACTGTGAAAATCCCAGCTCTCCTATCGCTGTTTTAAACTGTGAAAATCCTGCTCTCCTCTCGCTGTTTTAAACTGTGAAAATTCTGCTCTCCTCTCGCTGTTTTAAACTGTGAAAATCCTGCTCTCCTCTCGCTGTTTTAAAATCTGAAAAACCTGCTCGCCTCTCGCTGTTTTAAACTGTGAATATCCTGCTCACCTCTCGCAGTTTTAAACAGTGAATATCCTGCTCACCTCTCGCAGTTTTAAACAGTGAAAATCGAGGCTCTCCTCTGGCTGCTTTTAACTGTGAAAATCCCAGCTCTTCTTTCACTGCTTTAAAGTGTGAAAATCCAGCTTTGTCAGGCAGTTTTACGCCGTGCAAATCCTGCTCTCCTCTCAGTGTTTTCAGTTGTGAAATTAGCAGCGCTCCTCTTGCTGTTCTAAACTGTGAAAATTCTGCTCACCTCTCGGTGTTTTCAATTGTGAAATTCCCAGCTCTCCTCTCGCTGTTTTGAACTGTGAAAATCCTCATCTACTTTCGCTGTTCTAAACTCTGAAAATCCAGCTCACCTCTCGCTGTCTGTAAACTGTGAAAATCCTGCTCTCCTCTCGCTGTTTTAAACTGTGAAAATCCCAGCTCTCCTATCGCTGTTTTAAAGTGTGAAAATTCCAGCTCTCCTCTCGCTGTTTTAAACAGCGAAAATCCTGCTTTCGTCCGGCAGTTTTATGCTGTGAAAATCCTGCTCTCCTCTCGCTGATTTATGCTGTGCAAATCCTGCTCACCTCTCGGTGTTTTCAATTGTGAAATTACCAGCTCTCCTTTCGCTGTTTTAAACTGTGAAAATCCTCCGCTACTTTCGCTGTTCTAAACTCTGAAAATCCAGCTCACCTCTCGCTGTCTGTAAACTGTGAAAATCCTGCTCTCCTCTCGCTGTTTTAAACTGTGAAAATCCCAGCTCTCCTATCGCTGTTTTAAACTGTGAAAATCCCAGCTCTCCTATCGCTGTTTTAAACTGTGAAAATCCTGCTCTCCTCTCGCTGTTTTAAACTGTGAAAATCCTGCTCTCCTCTCGCTGTTTTAAACTGTGAAAATCCTGCTTTCCTCTCGCTGTTTTAAAATCTGAAAAACCTGCTCGCCTCTCGCTGTTTTAAACTGTGAATATCCTGCTCACCTCTCGCAGTTTTAAACAGTGAATATCCTGCTCACCTCTCGCAGTTTTAAACAGTGAAAATCGAGGCTCTCCTCTGGCTGCTTTTAACTGTGAAAATCCCAGCTCTTCTTTCACTGCTTTAAAGTGTGAAAATCCAGCTTTGTCAGGCAGTTTTACGCCGTGCAAATCCTGCTCTCCTCTCAGTGTTTTCAGTTGTGAAATTAGCAGCGCTCCTCTTGCTGTTCTAAACTGTGAAAATTCTGCTCACCTCTCGGTGTTTTCAATTGTGAAATTCCCAGCTCTCCTCTCGCTGTTTTGAACTGTGAAAATCCTCATCTACTTTCGCTGTTCTAAACTCTGAAAATCCAGCTCACCTCTCGCTGCCTGTAAACTGTGAAAATCCTGCTCTCCTCTCGCTGTTTTAAACTGTGAAAATCCCAGCTCTCCTATCGCTGTTTTAAACTGTGAAAATCCTGCTCTCCTCTCGCTGTTTTCAACTGTGAAAATCCTGCTCTCCTCTCGCTGTTTTCAACTGTGAAAATCCTGCTCTCCGCTCGCTGTTTTAAACTGTGAAAATCCTGCTCTCCTCTCGCTGTTTTAAACTGTGAAAATCCTGCTCTCCTCTCAGTGTTTTAAACTGTGAAAATCCTGCCATCCTCTCGCTGTTTTAAACTGTGAAAATTCTGCTCTCCTCTCGCTGTTTTAAACTCTGAAAAACCTGCTCGCCTCTCGCTGTTTTAAACTGTGAATATCCTGCTCACCTCTCGCAGTTTTAAACAGTGAAAATCCAGGCTCTCCTCTCGCTGTTTAAAACTGTGAAAATCCCACCTCTCCTCTGGCTGTTTTTAACTGTGAAAATTCCAGCTCTCCTCTCGCTGTTTTAAAGTGTGCAAATCCAGTTTTCGTCTGGCTGTTTTATGCTGTGAAAATCCTGCTCAGCTCTTGGTGTTTTCAATTGTGAAATTCCCAGCTCTCCGCTCGCTGTTTTAAACGGTGAAAATCCTCCTCTACTTTCGCTGTTCTAAACTCTGAAAATCCAGCTCAACTCTCGCTGTCTGTAAACTGTGAAAAACCTGCTCTCCTCTCGCTGTTTTAAACTGTGAAAATCCCAGCTCTCCTATCGCTGTTTTAAACTGTGAAAATCTGGCTCTCCTCTCACTGTTTTACACTGTGAAAATCTGGCTCTCCTCTCGCTGTTTTAAATTGTGAAAATCTGGCTCTCCTCTCGCTGTTCTAAACTGTGAACACCCAAGCTCACCTCTCGCTGTTTTAAACTGTTAAAATCCTGCTCTCCTCTCACTGCTTTAAACTGTGAAAATCCTGCTCACTTCACGCTGTTTTAAATGGTGAAAATCCTGCTCACCACTCGTTGAATTAAACTGTGAAAAACCTGTTGTCCTCTCGCTGTTTTAAACTGTGAAAATCCTTCTTTCCTCTCGCTGTTTTAAACAGTGAATAGCCGACTATCCACTCGCTGTTTTAAACTGTGAAAATCCAGCTCTCCTCTCGCTGTTTTAAACTGTGAAATTCCTGCTCAGCTCTCGCTGTATTAAACAGTGAAAACCCTGCTCTCCTGTCGCTGTTTTAAACTGTGAAAACCCTGCTCTCCTCTCGCTGTTTTAAACTGTGAAAATCCTGCTCACCTCTCGCAGTTTTAAACTGTGAAAAACCTGCTCACCTTTCACTTTTTTAAACCGTGAAAATCCTGCTCACCTCTCGCAATTTTAAACTGAAAATCCTGCTCTCCTCTCGCTGTTTAAAACTGTGAAAATCCCACCTCTCCTCTGGCTGTTTTAAACTGTGAAAATTCCAGCTCTCCTCTCGCTGTTTAAAACTGTGAAAATCCCACCTCTCCTCTGGCTGTTTTAAACTGTGAAAATTCCAGCTCTCCTCTCGCTGTTTTAAACAGCGAAAATCCTGCTTTCGTCCGGCAGTTTTATGCTGTGAAAATCCTGCTCTCCTCTCGCTGATTTATGCTGTGCAAATCCTGCTCACCTCTCGGTGTTTTCAATTGTGAAATTACCAGCTCTCCTTTCGCTGTTTTAAACTGTGAAAATCCTCCGCTACTTTCGCTGTTCTAAACTCTGAAAATCCAGCTCACCTCTCGCTGTCTGTAAACTGTGAAAATCCTGCTCTCCTCTCGCTGTTTTAAACTGTGAAAATCCCAGCTCTCCTATCGCTGTTTTAAACTGTGAAAATCCCAGCTCTCCTATCGCTGTTTTAAACTGTGAAAATCCTGCTCTCCTCTCGCTGTTTTAAACTGTGAAAATTCTGCTCTCCTCTCGCTGTTTTAAACTGTGAAAATCCTGCTCTCCTCTCGCTGTTTTAAAATCTGAAAAACCTGCTCGCCTCTCGCTGTTTTAAACTGTGAATATCCTGCTCACCTCTCGCAGTTTTAAACAGTGAATATCCTGCTCACCTCTCGCAGTTTTAAACAGTGAAAATCGAGGCTCTCCTCTGGCTGCTTTTAACTGTGAAAATCCCAGCTCTTCTTTCACTGCTTTAAAGTGTGAAAATCCAGCTTTGTCAGGCAGTTTTACGCCGTGCAAATCCTGCTCTCCTCTCAGTGTTTTCAGTTGTGAAATTAGCAGCGCTCCTCTTGCTGTTCTAAACTGTGAAAATTCTGCTCACCTCTCGGTGTTTTCAATTGTGAAATTCCCAGCTCTCCTCTCGCTGTTTTGAACTGTGAAAATCCTCATCTACTTTCGCTGTTCTAAACTCTGAAAATCCAGCTCACCTCTCGCTGTCTGTAAACTGTGAAAATCCTGCTCTCCTCTCGCTGTTTTAAACTGTGAAAATCCCAGCTCTCCTATCGCTGTTTTAAAGTGTGAAAATCCTGCTCTCCTCTCGCTGTTTTCAACTGTGAAAATCCTGCTCTCCTCTCGCTGTTTTAAACTGTGAAAATCCTGCTCTCCTCTCGCTGTTTTAAACTGTGAAAATCCTGCTCTCCTCTCGGTGTTTTAAACTGTGAAAATCCTGCTCTCCTCTCGCTGTTTAAAACTGTGAAAACCCTGCTCTCCTGTCGCTGTTTTAAACTGTGAAAAACCTGCTCGCCTCTCGCTGTTTTAAACTGTGAATATCCTGCTCACCTCTCGCAGTTTTAAACAGTGAATATCCTGCTCATCTCTCGCAGTTTTAAACAGTGAAAATTGAGGCTCTCCTCTGGCTGCTTTTAACTGTGAAAATCCCAGCTCTTCTTTCACTGTTTTAAAGTGTGAAAATCCAGCTTTGTCAGGCAGTTTTACGCCGTGCAAATCCTGCTCTCCTCTCAGTGTTTTCAGTTGTGAAATTAGCAGCGCTCCTCTTGCTGTTCTAAACTGTGAAAAATCTGCTCACCTCTCGGTGTTTTCAATTGTGAAATTCCCATCTCTCCTCTCGCTGTTTTGAACTGTGAAAATCCTCATCTACTTTCGCTGTTCTAAACTCTGAAAATCCAGCTCACCTCTCGCTGTCTGTAAACTGTGAAAATCCTGCTCTCCTCTCGCTGTTTTAAACTGTGAAAATCCTGCTCTCCTCTCGCTGTTTTAAACTGTGAAAATCCTGCTCTCCTCTCGCTGTTTTAAACTGTGAAAATCCTGCTCTCCTCTCGGTGTTTTAAACTGTGAAAATCCTGCTCTCCTCTCGCTGTTTTAAACTGTGAAAATTCTGCTCTCCTCTCGCTGTTTTAAACTGTGAAAAACCTGCTCTCCTCTCGCTGTTTTAAACTGTGAATATCCTGCTCACCTCTCGCAGTTTTAAACAGTGAAAATCCAGGCTCTCCTCTCGCTGTTTAAAACTGTGAAAATCCCACCTCTCCTCTGGCTGTTTTTAACTGTGAAAATCCCAGCTCTCCTCTCGCTGTTTTAAAGTGTGCAAATCCAGCTTTCGTCTGGCTGTTTTATGCTGTGAAAATCCTGCTCAGCTCTTGGTGTTTTCAATTGTGAAATTCCCAGCTCTCCTCTCGCTGTTTTAAACGGTGAAAATCCTCCTCTACTTTCGCTGTTCTAAACTCTGAAAATCCAGCTCACCTCTCGCTGTCTGTAAACTGTGAAAAACCTGCTCTCCTCTCGCTGTTTTAAACTGTGAAAATCCCATCTCTCCTCTCGCTGTTTTAAACTGTGAAAATCCTGCTCTCTTCTCGCTGTTTTCAACTGTGAAAATCCTGCTCTCCTCTCGCTGTTTTAAACTGTGAAAATCCTGCTCTCCTCTCGGTGTTTTAAACTGTGAAAATCCTGCTCTCCTCTCGCTGTTTTAAACTGTGAAAATTCTGCTCTCCTCTCGCTGTTTTAAACTCTGAAAAACCTGCTCGCCTCTCGCTGTTTTAAACTGTGAATATCCTGCTCACCTCTCGCAGTTTTAAACAGTGAAAATCCAGGCTCTCCTCTCGCTGTTTAAAACTGTGAAAATCCCACCTCTTCTCTGGCTGTTTTTAACTGTGAAAATTCCAGCTCTCCTCTCGCTGTTTTAAAGTGTGCAAATCCAGCTTTCGTCTGGCTGTTTTATGCTGTGAAAATCCTGCTCAGCTCTTGGTGTTTTCAATTGTGAAATTCCCAGCATCCTCTCGCTGTTTTAAACGGTGAAAATCCTCCTCTACTTTCGCTGTTCTAAACTCTGAAAATCCAGCTCAACTCTCGCTGTCTGTAAACTGTGAAAAACCTGCTCTCCTCTCGCTGTTTTAAACTGTGAAAATCCCATCTCTCCTCTCGCTGTTTTAAACTGTGAAAATCCTGCTCTCTTCTCGCTGTTTTCAACTGTGAAAATCTGGCTCTCCTCTCGCTGTTTTAAACTGTGAAAATCCTGCTCTCCTCTCGGTGTTTTAAACTGTGAAAATCCTGCTCTCCTCTCGCTGTTTTAAACTGTGAAAATTCTGCTCTCCTCTCGCTGTTTTAAACTCTGAAAAACCTGCTCGCCTCTCGCTGTTTTAAACTGTGAATATCCTGCTCACCTCTCGCAGTTTTAAACAGTGAAAATCCAGGCTCTCCTCTCGCTGTTTAAAACTGTGAAAATCCCACCTCTTCTCTGGCTGTTTTTAACTGTGAAAATTCCAGCTCTCCTCTCGCTGTTTTAAAGTGTGCAAATCCAGCTTTCGTCTGGCTGTTTTATGCTGTGAAAATCCTGCTCAGCTCTTGGTGTTTTCAATTGTGAAATTCCCAGCATCCTCTCGCTGTTTTAAACGGTGAAAATCCTCCTCTACTTTCGCTGTTCTAAACTCTGAAAATCCAGCTCAACTCTCGCTGTCTGTAAACTGTGAAAAACCTGCTCTCCTCTCGCTGTTTTAAACTGTGAAAATCCCAGCTCTCCTATCGCTGTTTTAAACTGTGAAAATCTGGCTCTCCTCTCGCTGTTTTAAACTGTGAAAATCTGGCTCTCCTCTCGCTGTTTTAAATTGTGAAAATCCTGCTCTCCTCTCGCTGTTTTAAACTGTGAACACCCACGCTCACCTCTCGCTGTTTTAAACTGTTAAAACACTGCTTTCCTCTCGCTGTTTTAAACTGTGAAAATCCTGCTCTCCTCTCACTGCTTTAAACTGTGAAAATCCTGCTCACTTCACGCTGTTTTAAAAGGTGAAAATCACAGCTCTACTCTCGCTGTTTTAAACTGTGAAATTCCTGCTCTCCTCTCGCTGTTTTAAACAGTAAAAATCCAGCTCTCCTCTCGCTGTTTTAAACTGTGAAAATCCTGCTCTCCTCTCGCTGTTTTAAAGTGTGAACACCCAAGCTCACCTCTCGCTCTTTTAAATTGGGAAAACACAAGCTCTCCTCTCGGAGATTTAAACAGTGAAAATACCGCTCTCCTCTCGTTTACTGAAACTGTGAAAATCCTGCTGTATACTCTCACTGTTTTAAAATGTGAAAATCCTGGCCAACCCTTGTTTTCCACTGTGAAAATCCTGCTCTCCTCTCGCTGATTTATGCTGTGCAAATCCTGCTCACCTCTCTGTGTTTTCAATTGTGAAATTACCAGCTCTCCTCTAGCTGTTTTAAACTGTGAAAACCCTGCTCTCCTCTCGCTGTTTTAAACTGTGAAAATCGTGCTCTCCTCTCGCTGTTTTGAACTGTGAAAACCCTGCTCTCCTCTCGCTGATTTATGCTGTGCAAATCCTGCTCACCTCTCTGGGTTTTCAATTGTGAAATTACCAGCTCTCCTCTCGCTGTTTTAAACTAGGAAAATCCTGCTCTCCTCTCGCTGTTTTAAACTGTGAAAATCCTGCTCAACTCTCGCTGTTTTAAACTGTGAAATTCAGTGTCAGCTCTCATTGTTTTAAACTGTGAAAACCCTGCTCTCCTCTCGCTGTTTTAAACTGTGAAAATCCCAGCTCACCTCTCGCTGTTTTAAACTGTGAATATCTGGCTCTGCTCTCGCTGTTTTAAACTGTGAATATCCTGCTCTCCTCTCGCTGTTTTAAACTGTGAAATTCCTGCTTTCCTCTCGCTGTTTTAAACTGTGAAAACCCTGCTCTCCTCTCGCTGTTTTAAACTGTGAAAACCCTGCTCTCCTTTCGCTGTTTTAAACTGTGAAAAACCTGCTCTCCTTTCGCTGTTTTGAACTGTGAAAATCCTGCTCTCCTCTCGCTGTTTTAAACTGTGAAAAACCTGCTCTCCTCTCGCTGTTTTAAACTGTGAAATTCCTGCTTTCATCTCGCTGTTTTAAACTGTGAAATTCCAGCTCTCCACTCGCTGTTTAAAACTGTGAAATTCCTGCTCTCCTCTCGCTGTTTTAAACTGTGAAATTCCTGCTTTCATTTCGCTGTTTTAACCTGTCAAAATCCTGGCTCACCTCTCGTTGTTTAAAACTGTGAAAACCCGGCTCACCTCTCGTTGTTTAAAACTGTGAAAACCCCCCCTGCCTCTCGCAGATTTAAACTGTGAAAATCCTGCTCTCCTCACTTTGTTTTAAAATGTGAAAACCCGACACACCTCTCGCTGTTTAGAACTGTGAAAACCCTGCTCAACTCTCGTTATTTTAAACTGTGAGAACCCTGCTCTCCTCACGCTGTTTTAAACTGTTTAAATCCAGCACACCAGTCGTTATTTTAAACTGTGAAAAACCTGCTCTCCTCTCGCTGTTTTAATCTGTGAAAGCCCTGCTCTCCTCTTGATGTTTTAAACTGTGAAAACCCTGCTCTCCCCTCGCTGTTTTAAACTGTGAAAACCCTGCTCTCCTCTCGCTGTTTTAAACTGTGAAAACCCTGCTCTCCTCTCGCTGTTTTAAACTGTGAAAACCCTGCTCTCCTCTCGCTGTTTTAAACTGTGAAAACCCTGCTCTCCTCTCGCTGTTTTAAACTGTGAAAACCCTGCTCTCCTCTCGCTGTTTTAAACTGTGAAAACCCTGCTCTTCTCTCGCTGTTTAAAACTGTGAAAACCCTGCTTTCCTCTCGCTGTTTAAAACTGTGAAAACCCTGCTTTCCTCTCGCTGTTTAAAACTGTGAAAACCCTGCTCTCCTGTCGCTGTTTGAAACTGTGAAAACCCTGCCATCCTCTCGCTGTTTTAAACTGTGAAAACCCTGCTCTCCTGTCGCTGTTTTAAACTGTGAAAATCCTGCTCACCTCTCGCTGTTTTAAACTGTGAAAAACCTGCTCACCTCACGTTGTTTCAAACTGTGAAAACCCTGCTTTCCTCTCGCTGTTTAAAACTGTGAAAACCCTGCTCTTCTCTCGCTGTTTTAAATGGTGAAAATCCTGCTCACCACTCGTTGAATTAAACTGTGAAAAACCTGTTGTCCTCTCGCTGTTTTAAACTGTGAAAATCCTGCTTTCCTCTCGCTGTTTTAAACAGTGAATAGCCGACTATCCACTCGCTGTTTTAAACTGTGAAAATCCTGCTCTCCTCTCGCTGTTTTAAACGGTGAAATTCCTGCTCAGCTCTCGCTGTTTTAAACAGTGAATACCCTGCTCTCCTGTCACTGTTTTAAACTGTGAAAACCCTGCTCTCCTCTCGCTGTTTTAAACTGTGAAAATCCTGCTCTCCTCTCGCAGTTTTAAACTGTGAAAAACCTGCTCACCTTTCACTTTTTTAAACAGTGAAAATCCTGCTCACCTCTCGCAGTTTTAAACTGAAAATCCTGCTCTCCTCTCGCTGTTTAACACTGTGAAAATCCCACCTCTCCTCTGGCTGTTTTAAACTGTGAAAATTCCAGCTCTCCTCTCGCTGTTTTAAAAAGCGAAAATCCTGCTGTCGTCCGGCAGTTTTATGCTGTGAAAATCCTGCTCTCCTCTCGCTGATTTATGCTGTGCAAATCCTGCTAACCTCTCGGTGTTTTCAATTGTGAAATTACCAGCTCTCCTTTCGCTGTTTTAAACTGTGAAAATCCTCCGCTACTTTCGCTGTTCTAAACTCTGAAAATCCAGCTCACCTCTCGCTGTCTGTAAACTGTGAAAATCCTGCTCTCCTCTCGCTGTTTTAAACTGTGAAAATCCCAGCTCTCCTATCGCTGTTTTAAACTGTGAAAATCTGGCTCTCCTCTCGCTGTTTTAAACTGTGAAAATCCTGCTCTCCTCTCGCTGTTTTAAACTGTGAAAATCCTGCTTTCCTCTCGCTGTTTTAAACAGTGAAAATCCTGCTCTCCTCTTGCTGTTTTAAAATCTGAAAAACCTGCTCGCCTCTCGCTGTTTTAAACTGTGAATATCCTGCTCACCTCTCGCAGTTTTAAACAGTGAAAATCGAGGCTCTCCTCTGGCTGCTTTTAACTGTGAAAATCCCAGCTCTTCTTTCGCTGTTTTAAAGTGTGAAAATCCAGCTTTGTCAGGCAGTTTTATGCTGTGCAAATCCTGCTCTCCTCTCAGTGTTTTCAGTTGTGAAATTAGCAGCGCTCCTCTTGCTGTTTTAAACTGTGAAAATTCTGCTCACCTCTCGGTGTTTTCAATTGTGAAATTCCCAGCTCTCCTCTCGCTGTTTTGAACTGTGAAAATCCTCATCTACTTTCGCTGTTCTAAACTCTGAAAATCCTGCTCACCTCTCGCTGTCTGTAAACTGTGAAAATCCTGCTCTCCTCTCGCTGTTTTAAACTGTGAAAATCCCAGCTCTCCTATCGCTGTTTTCAACTGTGAAAATCCTGCTCTCCACTCGCTGTTTTCAACTGTGAAAATCCTGCTCTCCTCTCGCTGTTTTAAACTGTGAAAATCCTGCTCTCCTCTCGGTGTTTTAAACTGTGAAAATCCTGCTCTCCTCTCGCTGTTTAAAACTGTGAAAACCCTGCTCTCCTGTCGCTGTTTTAAACTGTGAAAAACCTGCTCGCCTCTCGCTGTTTTAAACTGTGAATATCCTGCTCACCTCTCGCAGTTTTAAACAGTGAATATCCTGCTCATCTCTCGCAGTTTTAAACAGTGAAAATTGAGGCTCTCCTCTGGCTGCTTTTAACTGTGAAAATCCCAGCTCTTCTTTCACTGTTTTAAAGTGTGAAAATCCAGCTTTGTCAGGCAGTTTTACGCCGTGCAAATCCTGCTCTCCTCTCAGTGTTTTCAGTTGTGAAATTAGCAGCGCTCCTCTTGCTGTTCTAAACTGTGAAAAATCTGCTCACCTCTCGGTGTTTTCAATTGTGAAATTCCCATCTCTCCTCTCGCTGTTTTAAACTGTGAACACCCACGCTCACCTCTCGCTGTTTTAAACTGTTAAAACACTGCTTTCCTCTCGCTGTTTTAAACTGTGAAAATCCTGCTCTCCTCTCACTGCTTTAAACTGTGAAAATCCTGCTCACTTCACGCTGTTTTAAAAGGTGAAAATCACAGCTCTACTCTCGCTGTTTTAAACTGTGAAATTCCTGCTCTCCTCTCGCTGTTTTAAACAGTAAAAATCCAGCTCTCCTCTCGCTGTTTTAAACTGTGAAAATCCTGCTCTCCTCTCGCTGTTTTAAAGTGTGAACACCCAAGCTCACCTCTCGCTCTTTTAAATTGGGAAAACACAAGCTCTCCTCTCGGAGATTTAAACAGTGAAAATACCGCTCTCCTCTCGTTTACTGAAACTGTGAAAATCCTGCTGTATACTCTCACTGTTTTAAAATGTGAAAATCCTGGCCAACCCTTGTTTTCCACTGTGAAAATCCTGCTCTCCTCTCGCTGATTTATGCTGTGCAAATCCTGCTCACCTCTCTGTGTTTTCAATTGTGAAATTACCAGCTCTCCTCTAGCTGTTTTAAACTGTGAAAACCCTGCTCTCCTCTCGCTGTTTTAAACTGTGAAAATCGTGCTCTCCTCTCGCTGTTTTGAACTGTGAAAACCCTGCTCTCCTCTCGCTGATTTATGCTGTGCAAATCCTGCTCACCTCTCTGGGTTTTCAATTGTGAAATTACCAGCTCTCCTCTCGCTGTTTTAAACTAGGAAAATCCTGCTCTCCTCTCGCTGTTTTAAACTGTGAAAATCCTGCTCAACTCTCGCTGTTTTAAACTGTGAAATTCAGTGTCAGCTCTCATTGTTTTAAACTGTGAAAACCCTGCTCTCCTCTCGCTGTTTTAAACTGTGAAAATCCCAGCTCACCTCTCGCTGTTTTAAACTGTGAATATCTGGCTCTGCTCTCGCTGTTTTAAACTGTGAATATCCTGCTCTCCTCTCGCTGTTTTAAACTGTGAAATTCCTGCTTTCCTCTCGCTGTTTTAAACTGTGAAAACCCTGCTCTCCTCTCGCTGTTTTAAACTGTGAAAACCCTGCTCTCCTTTCGCTGTTTTAAACTGTGAAAAACCTGCTCTCCTTTCGCTGTTTTGAACTGTGAAAATCCTGCTCTCCTCTCGCTGTTTTAAACTGTGAAAAACCTGCTCTCCTCTCGCTGTTTTAAACTGTGAAATTCCTGCTTTCATCTCGCTGTTTTAAACTGTGAAATTCCAGCTCTCCACTCGCTGTTTAAAACTGTGAAATTCCTGCTCTCCTCTCGCTGTTTTAAACTGTGAAATTCCTGCTTTCATTTCGCTGTTTTAACCTGTCAAAATCCTGGCTCACCTCTCGTTGTTTAAAACTGTGAAAACCCGGCTCACCTCTCGTTGTTTAAAACTGTGAAAACCCCCCCTGCCTCTCGCAGATTTAAACTGTGAAAATCCTGCTCTCCTCACTTTGTTTTAAAATGTGAAAACCCGACACACCTCTCGCTGTTTAGAACTGTGAAAACCCTGCTCAACTCTCGTTATTTTAAACTGTGAGAACCCTGCTCTCCTCACGCTGTTTTAAACTGTTTAAATCCAGCACACCAGTCGTTATTTTAAACTGTGAAAAACCTGCTCTCCTCTCGCTGTTTTAATCTGTGAAAGCCCTGCTCTCCTCTTGATGTTTTAAACTGTGAAAACCCTGCTCTCCCCTCGCTGTTTTAAACTGTGAAAACCCTGCTCTCCTCTCGCTGTTTTAAACTGTGAAAACCCTGCTCTCCTCTCGCTGTTTTAAACTGTGAAAACCCTGCTCTCCTCTCGCTGTTTTAAACTGTGAAAACCCTGCTCTCCTCTCGCTGTTTTAAACTGTGAAAACCCTGCTCTCCTCTCGCTGTTTTAAACTGTGAAAACCCTGCTCTTCTCTCGCTGTTTAAAACTGTGAAAACCCTGCTTTCCTCTCGCTGTTTAAAACTGTGAAAACCCTGCTTTCCTCTCGCTGTTTAAAACTGTGAAAACCCTGCTCTCCTGTCGCTGTTTGAAACTGTGAAAACCCTGCCATCCTCTCGCTGTTTTAAACTGTGAAAACCCTGCTCTCCTGTCGCTGTTTTAAACTGTGAAAATCCTGCTCACCTCTCGCTGTTTTAAACTGTGAAAAACCTGCTCACCTCACGTTGTTTCAAACTGTGAAAACCCTGCTTTCCTCTCGCTGTTTAAAACTGTGAAAACCCTGCTCTTCTCTCGCTGTTTTAAATGGTGAAAATCCTGCTCACCACTCGTTGAATTAAACTGTGAAAAACCTGTTGTCCTCTCGCTGTTTTAAACTGTGAAAATCCTGCTTTCCTCTCGCTGTTTTAAACAGTGAATAGCCGACTATCCACTCGCTGTTTTAAACTGTGAAAATCCTGCTTTCCTCTCGCTGTTTTAAACGGTGAAATTCCTGCTCAGCTCTCGCTGTTTTAAACAGTGAATACCCTGCTCTCCTGTCACTGTTTTAAACTGTGAAAACCCTGCTCTCCTCTCGCTGTTTTAAACTGTGAAAATCCTGCTCTCCTCTCGCAGTTTTAAACTGTGAAAAACCTGCTCACCTTTCACTTTTTTAAACAGTGAAAATCCTGCTCACCTCTCGCAGTTTTAAACTGAAAATCCTGCTCTCCTCTCGCTGTTTAACACTGTGAAAATCCCACCTCTCCTCTGGC
Source organism: Isurus oxyrinchus (assembly GCA_026770705.1). Lineage (NCBI taxonomy): Eukaryota > Metazoa > Chordata > Chondrichthyes > Lamniformes > Lamnidae > Isurus > Isurus oxyrinchus. The sequence continues at coordinate 540,645 of JANJGN010000401.1, forward strand.
TGTTTTAAACTGTGAAAATTCCAGCTCTCCTCTCGCTGTTTTAAAAAGCGAAAATCCTGCTGTCGTCCGGCAGTTTTATGCTGTGAAAATCCTGCTCTCCTCTCGCTGATTTATGCTGTGCAAATCCTGCTAACCTCTCGGTGTTTTCAATTGTGAAATTACCAGCTCTCCTTTCGCTGTTTTAAACTGTGAAAATCCTCCGCTACTTTCGCTGTTCTAAACTCTGAAAATCCAGCTCACCTCTCGCTGTCTGTAAACTGTGAAAATCCTGCTCTCCTCTCGCTGTTTTAAACTGTGAAAATCCCAGCTCTCCTATCGCTGTTTTAAACTGTGAAAATCTGGCTCTCCTCTCGCTGTTTTAAACTGTGAAAATCCTGCTCTCCTCTCGCTGTTTTAAACTGTGAAAATCCTGCTTTCCTCTCGCTGTTTTAAACAGTGAAAATCCTGCTCTCCTCTTGCTGTTTTAAAATCTGAAAAACCTGCTCGCCTCTCGCTGTTTTAAACTGTGAATATCCTGCTCACCTCTCGCAGTTTTAAACAGTGAAAATCGAGGCTCTCCTCTGGCTGCTTTTAACTGTGAAAATCCCAGCTCTTCTTTCGCTGTTTTAAAGTGTGAAAATCCAGCTTTGTCAGGCAGTTTTATGCTGTGCAAATCCTGCTCTCCTCTCAGTGTTTTCAGTTGTGAAATTAGCAGCGCTCCTCTTGCTGTTTTAAACTGTGAAAATTCTGCTCACCTCTCGGTGTTTTCAATTGTGAAATTCCCAGCTCTCCTCTCGCTGTTTTGAACTGTGAAAATCCTCATCTACTTTCGCTGTTCTAAACTCTGAAAATCCTGCTCACCTCTCGCTGTCTGTAAACTGTGAAAATCCTGCTCTCCTCTCGCTGTTTTAAACTGTGAAAATCCCAGCTCTCCTATCGCTGTTTTCAACTGTGAAAATCCTGCTCTCCACTCGCTGTTTTCAACTGTGAAAATCCTGCTCTCCTCTCGCTGTTTTAAACTGTGAAAATCCTACTCTCCTCTCGCTGTTTTAAACTGTGAAAATCCTGCTCTCCTCTCGGTGTTTTAAACTGTGAAAACCCTGCTTTCCTCTCGCTGTTTAAAACTGTGAAAACCCTGCTCTTCTCTCGCTGTTTAAAACTGTGAAAACCCTGCTCTCCTGTCGCTGTTTTAAACTGTGAAAACCCTGCTCTCCTCTCGCTGTTTTAAATGGTGAAAACCCTGCTCTTCTCTCGCTGTTTAAAACTGTGAAAACCCTGCTCTCCTGTCGCTGTTTTAAACTGTGAAAACCCTGCTCTCCTCTCGCTGTTTTAAATGGTGAAAATCCTGCTCACCACTCGTTGAATTAAACTGTGAAAAACCTGTTGTCCTCTCGCTGTTTTAAACTGTGAAAATCCTGCTTTCCTCTCGCTATTTTAAACTGTGAAAATCCAGATGACTCTCGAGGTTTTAAACTGTGAAAATACTGCACACCTCTCTCTGTTTTATATTGTGAAAATCGTGCTCTCCTCTCGCTGTTTTATTCTGTGAAAATCCTGCTCTCCTCTCGCTGTTTTAAAATGCGAAAATCCTGGCCAACATCTCCCTGTTTTCAACTGTGAAAATCGCAGCATCCCTCTCGCTGTTTCAAACGGTAAAAATCACAGCTCTCCTCTCGTTGTTTTATACTGTGAACATCCTGCTCTCCTCTCACTGTTTCAAACTGTGCAAATCCTGCGCTCCCTTCGCTGTTTAAACTGTGAAAATCCCAGCTCTACTCTCGCTGTTTTAAACAGTGAAAATCCTGCTCACTTCTCGCAGTTTTAAAGTGTGAAAATCCCAGCTCTCATCTCGCTG